>OZ023216.1:26610368-26820368 GCA_963995525.1 Escarpia spicata | reverse complement strand
CTTTGTGTTCTTCTGACTCTGTATTCCATACAATGGTCGCAGACCAAAAACATAGTATACTGGGCCGGTTACTTTGCGTGGTAGAAGCAAATAGATGTGTATACATCTATGAGGCTCATTACCCGATTCCTTAGCATTTTATTAGGAATATTTTGAGGAATGTGAGAGTCATGACAATATAATTCATGTTGATGCAATAGCAGACGGCGACATGATTATAAAGATCGAGGGCAGGTTTCACGAAAAAAAATATTGCAAAATGGGCCTGTTGTTATTACAAAATGGGTCGATATTACAAAACGGGCTTGTTTTTATTACAAATTGGGTCGTTATTGCAAAATGGGTCGATTATTACAAAATGGGTCGTAATCCCTTGACATATTATGCGTGGTGTCCCCGTCAGATTGTGTGACAGCATCCGGGCCTCTTCAAGACGTGTCTTATATCATCAGGGAACTGTTACCTCGACTCGAACGGGCAGTAAAATCTCGCTTTATAGTCAGCTCGGCAATACAGCCACCTTGTAATTAAGGTCACCATTATTTCCATAGCCGTAATTTATAAGAAACTAGTTCCCCTAATACGGTCACCTCCGTATTCGGGTCACTTTTGGCTCGTCCCGAGGATTACTGTAATATTGAGGTGCCATTGTAGTGGCTTGGTGAATGTATAAGTACTCGATCGGGTAAAAACTTATCTTTACAACCTTGCTTATGTCCACCATAACTCCCTATCGCCTTGACCCATCTGTTGACAAATGGAATACTCCTTATGGATTTTGAGATTGACCAATCCTTTTGTTTTTATGCGCCTCTGAGTTTGGTTTCCAAGGATTTAGGCGCAATAGAAGTTGTGTTAATATTATTAGTTACAACCAGTCTGCAATTCTGACCTTAGATAAAATCATCAAGAATGACAGAGTTTACCAGGTTTTGAAACAGGTCATGTGATATATCACGTTTTAAAAGATCATACATACGAACAAATATCTCCGTTTGAGATATGTATTACAACATTGTATAAATAGCATTGCATAGATGACTGGTATTATTAGCATTTTGACAAATGTGTGGATTTGACACATTAGAATGGGAGGTATTATTACAATTTAGAGAGGACTACACTAACATGAAACAAAATGTTTTCCCAGGACACTATAATTGACCAACCAACCGCAAATTGTGTACGCTTTCTTGTAAATGTGATTAATATATAGACATGTGCCAGTGCGAGTCAGACGCAGAATAATGTGTACGAGGAAAGAGTGAATAAACTAATGTAAATGTACAAGGCTACTTAAGACAATGACACCCTTGCTCACATACCGTCTGAAAACTTATCTTAAAATGAGGGTTTTGTCAAACCAATGCTTTGCTCCACAATCCAAAAGACATGATCACGTGAATAAACACGTCAGTTCAGCAGAATATCACATTTTGGTGAACTGCCCCAGTTCACAGACAAGCGAGAAGGTGCGACTAACTGGAGCGTGTCATTCGCCAGGTCACGGCGGATGGTGTCGCCGCTTACATCTAGGTGACAGGAGCAAAGTCGAGTAAATCGTATTGTCGGCGTGTTAATGCAGAGTTGATGGCCGGGTACCGGGCGTGCGGCGGCGGTAACGCTACAACCGTCTTACAGGCGGCTTTCATAATCATTCTGCTGACAATTCCCAGCGTTTCAGGTGAGTTTGTACGTCCAACCTTGTTCACTTCGTTGTTGGCAGTCAAGCGTGTCGTGCCAGTCGTTTGTTTTTTATACGATCGATCAAAGGCTGTAGTTTACGTCCTGGTCTGCGCAGCTGCTAGGAAATACTGACGGAGTGCGCATATCATAGACTTGCACCGATGACATATACCTTGTTTTTAGAGGCGGAATACCTGTGATGTTTACGTTGTTGCGCCTATTTGCTAATGCAGACTAATGCACAGTTGACGCACACTATTTCAAGAACTCTCTCTCCTGGAATTAATTCAGTTATTATTCGGTGTGTATTGTCTGAGTTATATATATTATTTTATCAATCTTAAAATGACTTACTCAATGTGGTAATTATCTACACGTTTGTTAATTCTCATAATTAGCCCGGCAAACTGATTACTCTTTGAATCCGAAGAACCACATTGCGTTCAAGCTGTTGCATGGCAAATATTGGTACTCCTAATTTCTCTTCGTTCATGATATTACCTGGTATATTCCATAGTTTAGAGTCCTCGCAAATGTTGCAAAGTCCTACCAATAACATATAGTGATCTAGTTTCCGCAAATATCAATACAAATTTTGTGAGACATTTAATTTAGAATAAATTATCTAGATCACCTGTGTCCATCTATTTTAACATTTCAGTCGGTTTTTTATTCAACGACTACATGCATGGCTCAGTGAGTAATCTTACAAGTCAATTGCGTACAGCGTACATATGTTTTAATGATTTACACTTTGAAATCTTTCCATCTACTAGATATATTATACTATTATTTTCTGACTGTAAACCATTTTTTTCTAAATATGTCACTGCGCTATCTCCATACAATATAAATAACACAGTCTGAAGTGACACAATATCAAAAGCCTTCTGGAAATTCAAAGTATGCAACATCGAACTATTGAGCCTTCATCTGCCCATTTATTAATTTCTTTCAAACACAAATATAATTCATAGTCGTCATGACGAACACTGTTGTGCTGAAGCTCACCAAGAGCCTCCAACTTTGAGTTTCACCAAAATTTCCAACTGCTCCCCTTGAGGTTACCAAAACCTCCAACGTCTCCCCTTGAGGTTACCAAAACCTACAACTGCTCCCCTTGTTGTTACCAAAACCTCCAACTCCTCCCCTTGTTGTTACCAAAACCTACAACTGCTCCCCTTGAGGTTACCAAAACATACAACTGCTCCCTTTGAGGTTACCAAAACCTCCAACTCCTCCGCTTGAGGTTACCAAACCCTACAACTAATCCGCTTGAGGTTACCAAAACCTACAACTGCTCCTCTTGAGGTTAACAAAACCAACAACTGCTCCCCTTGAGGTTAACAAAACCTACAACTGCTCCCTTGAGATTACCAAAACCTCCAACTGTTCTCCTTGAGGTTCATCAAAAACCTACAACTGCACCCTCTTGCCGAAATATTGGGGAGCTAAATCTATTTACACCCCACCCATAATATTGGGAGTTCAGCCCTTCAACAAACCCCTGGTACCACTGCTTATGTGATTGGTTAGACATAAACGTTCTCTTATCGACAAAGGTTGAGATTGATTTATTAATGTGTGCTTAACAAAGACGTTTACCACACATACTCTGTTTGACGGTTTTAGTAATTTAATAATATATCTAGTACGGGTCTGTGCTTTTCTTACCAGTTCCATGATACCTTTTTAAATAAAAGCGCTACTCTTACTCAGCCAGCCAAACTTTCCTACCTAATTTATGTATAAAATAAACACTGCATATACATTTAAGACAGTAAAGATTACTTCGATTTATTGATAGCATAAAACAGTTAGGTAAAATTACAGTATAAACAAACAAGGAAAAGATAACTGTATGCAGACAGTAAAGTATTATATTGAATGGGCAGAGTCATTCCGTATCCTCGCTGTACTAAAGTGTGCCGCAAAGGAGAATCAGCTGCTAATAAAATTTCGCCCGAAGATATTCCGTGCCTTTATCTTACAATATACGTGAACACTATTTCTTGTTTCCTTTGTGTAGACTAGTCTTAATTTCCAATCTGGTCGTAAGAAGCGATTGGTATAAAAACGTGCATACTAACCGGCGTATGTCGGCCAATGTGTTTTGTATCCGACTATTCATTACATTGACTAGAAGGTTCGGGTTACTATCCCAGTATTGTGATTACAGGAATGCTTGTGCCAACAATGCATCGCACGCTACCCGTAAATGCTGATTCGATTACTATAAGCATTCAATGAGATGCGAGTCCATTCCAAGAAGAATAAAAAGCGATCAGCAAGCCGGGGGTGGTGACTAAGTATACTACTTATATTATTGAGATTGATGCAGTCACCAGCCCCCCCCCCCCAGGCGAGCGAAGATGATCATGCTCAAAGTTTCCGTTTCGACAGTTTCATCCGAAGTCTTGTATTCCGCTAACTATACGGGTTACCCACGACCTACTAACCCAGAGGCCACAGTGTATTTCGTATCTTGATGAGTGTGGAGTCGGTAGAACCCTTCACCCCTTTTCTACGATAAATGTCAACACAAAGTTGGTTATTGGAAAAGGTAATTAATTAATTGAATAATAAACGTAATGTTAATATAAAATAGACGAAATCTGAGCAAACAGTCTTACCAGGGGAAAACAACTGATTAACTACTACCATCGGTACACCAGCGTACATAACAGCGCCCTGAGGTGCAATCCTCAGAGAGGTCACTTGCACAATAACACGGCCGGACTAAATAACGGCGCTCTGTTGTATATTGGTATCTACATCGCCTTCGCTCAAAACCGTGCAGCAGACTACGATCAGCGATATCTGCGCGTTGCAAACATGACAAAAATCAAACGTGACCACTATTTATCGCTATTTCGGAAATGGGAACAGTCTCATATAAATATCAATCCGACAAGTTTGAGGGTTTTCAAGTGCATCACCCCTGTACGTCGATGTCTCTCGCGTCTTTATGTTTATTCATGTCCTGGGACAATTGGCCTCCGATCTACCAACTGGCAGTGTTTTTCGAAAACACAACAAAACTAGTTTGAAGCTATTTTAGTTTACTTGGTTGTTTTATGTATATGTTGTGCTTTTCTGGACGGCCTTTCTCCTATCTAAGATAATTGAGGGGTGATTACTTCTCCAGATTGCCCCACCGTAAACGAGTATATTATCAAAATACTGTAATGGTGATAATTGATGCCCTTTGTGTAATTAGTGGGTGTACGCCAATAGTCAAAATACTGCAATGGTGATAATTGATGCCCTTGGTGTAATTAGAGGGTGGACGCCAATAGTCAAAATACTGTAATGCTGATAACTGATGCCCATGGTGTAATTAATGGGTGGACACTAATAGTCAAAATACTGTAAATGTTATAATTGATGCCCTTGGTGCAATTAGTGGGTGGACGCCAAAAGTCAAAATACTGTAAATGTTATAATTGATGCCCTTGGTGCAATTAGTGGGTGGACGCCAATAGTCAAAATACTGTAATTGTTATAATTGTTGCCCTTGGTGTAACTAGATGGTGTACGCCAATATTCAAAATACTGTAATGCTGACAATCGATGCCCTTGGAGTAATTAGTGTGTGGACGCCAATAGTCAAAAAAGTAATGTATGCAAAATTAAGAACTGACAACCACCTGTCAAATTGATACAATACAAAACGGTGCCTAAACGACAAATACAACAATCATGTAAGCTTGCTCACACTACACACATGCATACATATTATGTTTTTTTGTTATTTGTTTTCTTCTTCTTCTTTTTCTGGAAGAATTTTATTAGGTGATGTATTGATTCAGTTAAAGTTTTATTGGAAAAGGTGGCTCCTCGATAGCGACTACCACAGTCTTAGAGGAGTCTCCTGACCCTACTTTTCGTTATTTATCATACATTATACCATGTTTACCAAAAGGTTATATATTTGTAAAATTATATTTTTTTGACATGGATGTATTGTATGTATTATTTGAAATGTCTGGGTCAAATAAAATAAAATTCTTCTTCTTCTTCTTCTTTTTAATGTTTATAATTGATGCCCCTGGTGTAATTCGAGGGTGTACGCCAATGGACAAAATACTGTAATGGTGATAATTGATTGAAGGATCAATTACCTTTGAAGGGACAAACTGTATAGGATGAACGTTCGTGAAAATGGTGAATTCACATACCTTGGCCATATTACTTAGACGTTAACGATCGAATAGCATATGCGGCACTCGTGACTGCTGGCGATCTCGAGATACCAACACGTCGTGCAGTATTTCCTTAATGTTACAAGATAACTGCTGATTCGTTTCTTGATATAACAAGAACATTTTAGTAGTTTCAATGAAGTATTGCAGGTAAGTGGCGGCAATTTCGCGTTGAACAAGTTCCTTGATTTGTTCAACCACATGAATATATATTTCATTTGTATTGCAATCACATTTAGCATTATATAGAAGTAAATTATCTTATGAAGCATTGCACTTATTTCTGTGCATCAACAACCTTGTTGCTTATGCCATCGTCACCGTCATTAGAGTCCAAGTTGACCCGGTGTATCCACTCGCACGTTCATGGGCAAAGCTCGGCAAATTCCCGCATGCACCCGGCCATTTGATGGGACAGTATCCGCCGATAATGTGGTCGGCGGTTTGGGATGACCCACAGTCGCAGCGTTCGCTCTTGGCCAGGCCCAGGCGAGAATGGAGGCACCGAAGCGCCCCACGTCTGACTGTAGTCTATTAACTTAATCATATAGAGCGGGAGCCCAGCACGTTTATTTATAAAAAGGGCCAAAGTGTTTGACCCCATGTGTTAGAGGAACCATCCCCCGACATCACAAAAATGAGTTGCTGCGGGGTCGTGGGTGGTAGAAATCACCCTAAATCACCCCCTGACGTGGGCAAAAAGTACCTTTATTCATATGAACAGCGCCAAGGCTAAAACAGTTTCAAAAGTTTCCCTGGTATTCCCCAAGTACGGAATGACCAACGACAGCAACTTTAGGGGTGGAACCCCCCTGATAGCAACCACCAAATATTGACGAAACTGTATTTATTCTCCCAAACACCTCGCGGATTTCGTAGTCCTGTAGATGGCGCCGTTGTAGAACAGCTGTGTTAACAATACAACTGCGACATAACAAATTAACTTACTGATGCACAGGACTATGCGACATGTTAACTGTTCATAATTATATCTTCAGCACGTCCATCATTAGTACAAACACGACAGGACAACTGTTTACATATATTCAGCACTCTCAACCGACGCAGCAGGATAACTGTTCACTCTGCTTATCAGTATATAAAAACGCGATAGGATAACGGTTAATATTATATCTATACCACACACATCATCAGTACAGACGTGACAGGGTAACTGTTCATATATATTCAGCACACTATCGTTACTACAGACGTGACAGGGTAACTGTTCATATATCTTTTTGTAGTAGGAGAGGGGGCAGTTCCCTCTGGTAGGATAGTTAAAATTTGTGTTAATGATCACATCATGTAAGGTAAGTACGTATACTACAGTTACCCAAGTCTGTCCATAGCGAAATTCCGTGGCAATCAGGTATTGTGTTGGTTTTCTCAAATATAATCGTTTATGAACACAAACATATCATACAAACCAGGTTTATTGCCTATTGTAGCTGCAAGTTCAACATAAATGTTCACCGGAGCAGTGAAACAGAAGATCAAACCCGAAGCAATCCTAAGGTAACACTGAATTGGACGATGAACGAACTTGCAACGATACTAAACAATGATCACTACAAGACACATATCTGGAAGTTTGTACCGGGATCTCATTTAATCTTTTTAAACCACACCTTTTGCAGATCAATATCCTTTGGGGAATAATGGAATTATGCAATGGTTTCTTTTCTAGAATCGGAGAAGCAACAGTGAAAACAAGATTAAAACATGTTGCTCACTTACAGTTGCTAGAGACGCGAAAGGAGATTCTACGTTAGCCTCGTTTTAGATTAAAGTGATGACGCATGAATACATTTTGAAAAAAGATCTATCATCAGTACAGACGCAACATACACAGGTCTAGTGTTTAGATATCTTAGTCGCTCTCGTCAATGTCATCGTCTGTCCAGACGTCCGAATCTTCACTGTCCATCCCTCCGACGACGTCCTCGGCATCAACGGGAGTTGCTGACACAGATTCGAGAAGTGAACTCCCCTGGAACCACTCCAGCTCCAAACTGACTTCTTTATCCACCCACAGTCAATGGGCTTCGCCTCGCAAGTCGGGTCAGGCTGGTCGGCCCTCTTCCACATCCGTGCAACAAAGTGTACTCTCATGATGTGGTTGGTAAGAGTCTTGCAACAAGGGGGAGACATGCACAGTTGATTTTCAGGATCTTGGCCAGTGGCTCCTTCTCACTCCCACCACTCATTCTGATGAAGGCTCTGTACCTCGCTTCGTTGACGTCGATACACTTAAACCCATACAGGGAGCAAATAAATAACGCGATGGCTGTTAGGTCGACTGCTTCTGAGGTCAGGAAACGCAGTGCCATCACGTGTTGATGCACTATATCCGTTTCCTCTAGTTGGAAGGGCTTCACTTTGCCCTTTCCAAAGAAGCAGGATGTGTAGTCACATCCTGCCAAAGCATGCAGACCCACGAGTCCACCCTTGAATCCGTGGTTTCTCTTATCAAGGGTGGCAGCTAAATTTGTCACATCAATGTATCTACGGTTGTGACCAGATTCATAGTCCAGGATGATGTTCATCTCTTCTGACCTTCCGACAAGCCGGAGTCGAATGACGAGTACATCTGTGCCAGTTGACCTCACCAGAATGTTTCCGGTGGAGACGCTGCTTGCATGAAATGCAATGAGTGTGTCGGCCTCCTGGTGCTGACCTTGGATATGATTCGGTTCCTCTGTTAATACAAGTTCTACCTCGTTGGTCTTCAACGCCATGCATTTACCACCATGTGATACGAACAGGATCATCCTCCCTACGATTGACCTGTAGTGTGGTTTTTTATCCATTCCTCCATGAGGAAATTAACAAATTCTTCCTTGAATGCACCGTTTTCGAGGCGCTCCGTCCCACTCTGTCGCTGGGCTTGGTCAGGTCCAGTGATGATGAATGTGAGATGATTTCCAGAACGACGCAGTTTCAGCTCTGGGTCTTTGATCGATGGTGAGTGGAACTTGTCGAGTACCAAGTGGATTTGTTCACCGCGATAGGAACACACTTTCACCAAGAGATCCCTGGCCATGACCGCATACGTTGATTTGCTGTTCTGAAGCACGGTTTCATGGAGGAGGATGCCCCACCAATCACAGTGGCTGCAATTGGGGGAAATGTAACATCGGTGAGCATGACATCCTGTATTTTCTCAAGAACCTTGGTAAGTGCTGCTTTGTCCGTCTTCAGTGGAATCCCGTCGCTGTGGGCGAGAGAAGAGGGGACCTCTGTGATAGGGTAGCTTAGCAGGTGCTGCAGGTTAACGGCATCACTTGTCTTGGCAGCGACAGCCAGAATTCTCCCAAAGACGTCCCTGACTCCCTCTGCTGCATTTAGTCTCTGCACCATAGTCTTCGATTCCTTTATGTTCTCTGCAACGAAATTCAACATCTTGGTCCTTGCCACTGTCTTCAGGAATCGTGACCCATCGATCACACACTCCCCTCGAATTTTCGTCGAAGTGTTCTCCTCCGTGCCAGGGTTCCAAGGAGAAATGTCTTGGTTTCTTCCTTCGCCGTCCTCCCCGATGACACATTAACCAACTCAGCAGAGGAGTCCGCGGCGAACGGATTGCAGGTGTTGTTTATGCTGTTGGCGAGGGCATCCGTGTCAGCATTGTCACGTCGAATTCTCGATTTTTTTAGTTAGTTGGTTAGCCGGTTCTTCACCCGATCGAAGACAGCCCATTTCCCGTAGTTCTGACAAGGCCATGCCGCGTTGGGTGAGAGTGACTGATCACCTTCCGAAGGCACTCTCAGAGGTTCTGAAAGCCGTTATGCTTCTCGTTGGAGATGCAGCGTCCCTGTTGACAGTCGGCGTCAAGCTCAAATCAACCGCGGACCTTGCGTACGATTTGTGTGTGCATCGAATGGACAGAGCGCCATCCTTAAAGATTTCGCGTGCACTGGAATCCATCTGCCGGAGTTTGTCATCTATCATAATCAGCTTACAAAATACGTACACCTACAAACGATATTTGCGTAGCGACTCACTATACATTTTGCCGCATATCGATTGGCGCCATCTACCGGACTACGAAATCCGCTAGGTGTTTGCGCGAATAAATACTGTCGGGGTATTCCACCATTTAAAGTTGCTAGCATTGGTCATACCGTACTCGGGGAACACCAGGGAAACTTTTGAATTTTTTTTTTAGCCTTGGCGCCGTTCACCTAAATACAAGTACTTTTCTGCCCACTTCAAGGGGTGATTTGGGGGCATTCCACCACCCAAGACACAGCAGCATCTCATTTTTGTGATGTCGGGGGATGGTTCCTCCAACACATGGGGTCAAACACTTTGGCCCTTTTTACATAAATAAACGCTCTGGGCTCCCGGTCTAATACTGAAATACTCTTACAAGGATGACGAACACACTCAATATCTGCCATGTATATACACACCCGGAACAGCTTATTCAGATTCAGATTTAGAATGTTTATTACCAAGTAGCATTTAAAAAATGTACGAGGAATTCTTGGCGTTGTGGCGTCAACATACATGCACCCTTGTCTCCCCTGCCCCCCATCATGCACATGCAAAATCTACAATCAGAAACATTATGAAACTATGCTAAAACTAGTATAAATTTAAACCAAGGCCAACTGCCAACATATTTTAAGACAGTCTTGCATCTATTGACATAAAGTGAACTTAATAACATAATATTAATACCGGCTGAACATTACCTAAAAAGTATACATGTAGTTAAATAAATAATTAATAAATAAATTATCTGACGATATAAAAACTAAGCTGACAGTTAAAAAGTATGTGCATACATGTAGTCAAGTTAATAAATAATAAATAAATAATAAAAATAAATAAGTAACTAAAAAATCATAAATAAATAATTTAGCATGGCGACATAAAATCTAAACCGACTGAAAACAGTATCATGGCATCTCGCGATTCAAGTGACACACAGCCTGCGGAAAAAAACTATTTTAAAGTCTAGTGGTCCTTGTCTTAATACTTCTATAGCGCTTGCCAGAGGGAAGAAGTTCTATGCGGTAGATACATGTATACAACAGTCTTTGCGCAGTAATTGTTCCAAAAGTTGTTCGATTAAGAAGGTCTGTCATGTAGTCACATGGAAAGCGAATTGAGCAGCCATAAGGACTGGATACTGGATGCTGGTACACAACGGTCAGTCAATGTAGGCAACAATGCCAGTTTATTGTTTAATTACGATAAACATAATACATATGTATGCCACGCAAAATGCATCAAAACAGGAAAGAAGTGTTAATAGTTGCACCGTTATATGTTCTATAGAGAAAGGGAATTTATCGTCACAGGATGATATACATAATATGACGCTTCTAAAACGTGAAATAAGTGACATCAGATAGTATAATATGTTAACACACTGTTAGTTATAAAACGCATTGTGGACATCATGCAAAATGTGGTATTTTTTATCAGGCTACAATCCTATATTGATGGTTCTGAAAACATATTCATGTCTTCTAGTTTGCTAGTGACATTACGCCTAACGTGGAAAAGTACATAAAAATATGACATTTGTTTGCCTCACTCCTCTCTCAATACTGGCCGCATCATTGCGACATCCGTTCCATCTGACGACTGCCAAATGGTCGGTGTAAAGTACTTCCAGAAGGGCGATAAACTGCTTCGGGAAGCCCATTTATGATCAAATTTCGAAAAACTTAACTTGATAGATGACAGATGCTATCAAACGCCGTACTGTAATTCATAAGCTTTAGCAGTATGGTGAGAAGGATTTTGATTGCATGACTAAGAAGAATAATGGTTCGATAGTTCGCACATTATTTAGTGTTTCTAGATTTGTGTATCATGATAATATGCTGGTTCTTCCAGGCATC
This sequence comes from Escarpia spicata, assembly GCA_963995525.1. Lineage (NCBI taxonomy): Eukaryota > Metazoa > Annelida > Polychaeta > Sabellida > Siboglinidae > Escarpia > Escarpia spicata. Next base: position 26,808,613 of record OZ023216.1, on the reverse strand, counting down.
CGTCCAGCTGCAATTGCGCCATATTTGGGTGCATAGCTTCAGAAGCACTCGGATAGACGCTGGTCCGCTATGTCGTAACAGTTCTGATAGGATATCATGTAGTCCTGGAGGGATATCATGTAGTCCTGGAGCCTTTCCACATTTCAGCATTCTGCTCAGTCTCAGCGAGCAATGGGTGTAGCCCCAGCTCGTCCGAATTGTGTGTTGATAACGGTCTCTCATTTTCCGGTTTCCCGAAGACGTTGGTCCATATTCATGCTATCTGTCCAACACTTTATCACATTGTTACTGTTCTTATCATTGATGCAGCTTTTGTTCGCATGCAAAGGGCCTTTCTTGACAGCTTTCATTTTGTTGTACTTCACTTTCCCAAACCGATCATGTAGTCAATTCGTGCACATAAGTTTTATAACAGCCAGGCGTTTTGTTCATGCGAATAAGCCTGTGAATTTTTCAACGGTACTTTGCCGAGTTGCAATTCTTCTTTTCTTCCCGCTTTTCAACTGCCATGTCCACTACCTCGTCGCTTCACCACGACTTCTTCTGGTTTATGATTTTAACTATGACATCAGTGGCCAAGTTTATTCAAATTTCCTCAATTTTTCCACGTTTGCGTTGGTAGTGCTGCATTCACCTCAGCATTCTAGAACTGATTCAAACCAATTTTCAGTTTCGACGGCGAAAGAGCTTTTAACCTCTTGGTCCGCAAGACAGGACAGGTCATATCGTAGGGGCTTTTCTCCTTCTTCCTGATCTTGAGGGCCTTTATGGGTATCTTGGCAATTACCAGGTTGTGATCGGAGTCTCCGTGCACTTGTGAGTACGCTTGAGCGTCCAACGCCCTAGAGAACTACTTTTTGTCAAACGCAGTGTAATCGATTTGGTTTCTCGTGGTACCATCACACGACAACCAGGTGTACCTGTTTCGCTAGTGATGTGTGAAATAAGTGTTTGTTAATATAGATCATTCACCTTGCAAAATCTCACCACTTTCCCGCCGATTTCGTTTCGTTCACCGAGTCCTTACTTTCCAACTCCGCTATTGCGATCTTCACATCACCAACTTTGGCAATGACATCGCCTATAACTACGCGTACGTCTCTTTTTCTGATTTCATCTTTCACCGTCTGCAACTCCTCAAAGAACGCTTCAATCTCTTCCTCGGACTGCGCAGATGTTGGCGCGTATACTTGGACGACCGTCATGTCGGCCATTCATATCGCGATTCTCACGACAACGATCCGATCAGAAGCCGGGTTGTAACTGATCAGGCTTCCACGCATTTGCTAGTTCATAATCACAGCAGCTTCACCTTGTCCACGTACTGCTCCACTCACAATGATGATACTGCTTCCGGACTGAAAGGGTCCTTTTCCGTGCCACGTTATGTCGCGCATTCCAGCAATATCCACGTAAGCGGTCTCCAGTTCCCTTACAAGCAGATACAATTTACCTGTCTTTCGCCAAAAGTTCTAATGCTCCACGTTCCCATTCTTAGTAAGACTTTCTTCTTCTTTCTGAAGCGTTTCGGTACGTCTGATTGGAAACATGTTCAGGTGTGAGCTTTCCTTCCGTCTATAAGATCACAAGCTCATTAAGTATGTCCTCCACAGGCGCGGTATCCTCCTCTCCAGTAGCTTGGCCAGCCGCGATCCTGGGAGACCAATCACGACTGGCTGGGATTTCGGTAATCGATGTTGTTGTGCTGCTTTTGGATTTTTAGAAGGGTAATACGCGCTGCGGGTGACAGTTACCTTTTACACGTGGCAGTGCCCAACCGATGCACGCATGCACGCCCGCTGACGCCCACGCACGCACACATCCATGCACGCACCCACGCACCCACGCACCCACGCACCCACGCACCCACGCACCCACGCACCCACGCACCCACGCACGCACTCGCACTTACACGCACAAGCACACGCACACACACAATACGAAGTGGTAGTTATGATTGATTCGTGTCTTGCAGGTACCCGATGTAGATTCGCCAGCAGAGCAACAAGTCAGGGCTCGTGCATTTTTCCATGCCGATGTACCGATGGCTGCAACACAATCACTGGCGAATGTATTAACAGCGGAACATGTAACGACGGATCACCGCGCGACTACCGTTGGAGCGGGACGGCCTGTCAAATAGGTTCGTGCGAAATCCTTAATTGTTTCCAGGGCGTAAATGATATGCACATATGGACTCATGTTTGTTACACACACACACACACACACACACACACACACACACACACACACACACACACACACACACACACACACACAAACACACACACACACTCACATACACACACATATATATATTTAAACTATATACCTATATATATATATATATATATATACACACACACACATGAGTGTGTAAATTTAATTTTACTTACTAAGTATGTACATCTATGTAGCCTTAAACTTGCGTCATTCTTTTTTCAATTTTCAGCTATCACTCTGAAGTGATGAACCCTGTGGAATGATATGCTAATTCATGTGATCCTTTTTCCAAACTTGAATGTATATTCGTCTCATTGCAGTGTGGCTGAATGTTTAGCGAGAAGTTGTGTTTAAATTTGAGTGATTTGTTCTGCTGGGGTGGGGGGGGGGATGACGTGTAAAACGATTTCATCAGTTTTTCAGAATGAATGCATTCCGCGCTATAAAAGAATGTACCTATATTATTGGTTTCAATATATTGGCATTTTATACCCTTAACGCCAACTGTATGCATACTTGTGTTCAATTATAGGTGAAATAGTCCCGTATGATCTTTGAATTACTTTGTCTTAATTGTGATGGAAACGTTGACCTCCTGGATGTCACACCCCTCCATTTCGTACTGTTTAGAACACACAGACCTGCTCTTAACAGCAGGAGACTAATGTCATATGTGATTACATATACTGGTCAATCATATAAAAGGAAGTAGTCTGCTCATAGTTGTTCAGTGTTAATTAATATACTAAACTAACTATGTTGAAGGTATACTGCCTGCCAAATTGTGTTTAGTAAGCCTGTAACAACGGTCGCAATATGAAGGCATGACCATGGATGCATGTCCAAATAGTAAACAAAACATCCAGTTTCGATCAAAAAAGCTTTATTGATAATATGGTCGAGTCCGGCTGAACTAACTGCTATTCTCTTTGATGTTCAACGATGTTCACTTTCCCACAGTCAACTCAGCAAACTTCCAGTTAGAAATGACTATCCCCATTAATTCCGAGCAGACGAGCAGACTATGCCCCTTTAAACTAAACTGTAGGGTATCTCTGTGTTAAAGAATATGTAAAATTGTGCCGTACGAAAACATACGTGTTTATAGTACTTGACGTCGTCATAAGTACTTCTGACATTTTGAATTTCTCTGTGTCATCTACGGAATTATATCTGATTGCATCATTGTATTTTATGAGGAATTCCTTCCGTGGTGTGACATTAAACACAGTCGTTGTGCCACGTTGGAATAAGTACTTGAGTATTGTCGCAACCGAAATTTGATGGATATGGATTCGTTTTATATTTGTTTACTTTACTTATACAGTGACTACTTTGTTTCGCAGAAGTTACTTGTTTATAATGGTTTCTTGTCCAGTATTTCATTGTCTTTGTTGTTGGTTTTTTCAAGGAAACGTTGCATACAACAAAATTGCAAGCCAAGAGAACTATGCGAGGGGTAACCTATTCCCGGCTAGCATGGCCGTGGATGGCAGGATCGACCAATGGAAATTACCCGAACGCTGCGCGTTGCCGAATCACGGACAAGATTCTGATGCTTGGTGGCAGGTAGACCTCGGAGAAGTATACAAGATATCCCGCGTAGTAATCTACAGCGGCAACAATAGTAAGTACTGCACACTGCATTTGGCTGCCTCTTTAGCAATATATATTTCGCCATAGACAGTGTATTTTTTAACGATGTGCGTAGTATACGTGAAGGTGTTATCGAAGTTTTTTGAACCACAATAATTTGCGGTTAATAAAAATGCATGGCTTGTTCTATACACCCCTGTTGATGTTTGTTAATGTGTATGTAAAATAACCGTTTAGTCAATTAATTTTCTATTTTGATAAAATTATTTACATATATTAATAACAATTGAGCATAACTTTAAAATATTGAGACTTGCACTTACACAAATAATCAGGACTGATATACATGTACATACAATGTTGTCATTTAGATATATACATGCTTCAAACTGGTTTCTGAAGTCGCAATTTTATACTAAACATACCAGTAAAGGCATAGCATTGTGTGGAACATAACTAAGACATGACTGTACACCGTGTCCAAAATAACACAACAGCAACGGCATTGATGGTTGCATTGATGAGGGAGTCGGAGGGAGGAGATACGGGGAACGGAATAGCGGAAAAATGGATAAAGAGCCAGTAAAGAGAATTGAGGAAAATATGTCAAGAGACGATGGAGTAGGAGCAACTCTCAGACAGGTGTTAATTTTGACGAAGAACCCGAATAGTGGAAAGGACGTATTGAGACATATGTTAAACGCATAAGTACAAAATACATTGCAAGGATGGAATTACATAATCAATATACTTGGTGTCCGAGATTATGTAGGAGTGTGAATCGTGTGTTTGCGTATAGAGAGGTACCGATGGAAATATGACTAAACAGTTGGACAGTTTCTTGTACTTGGGTACCAGTACAGAGTACGGCTCAGTGGACATATACAAGGCCTGTATGCAATTGAATGTGATTTAGCAATATGCTGGATGGATTGTTAGTTAACCATCATTTTTATGGTGCAAAATGTACCTTAAGAGCTCTTAAGAATGTTAGAGACGATCCTCTGGACTGCCTACCATTACAGATCATTAGGGAAATTGATCGCATTACGAAAACTGTCGCCGTATGGTCAGTATTAGGAAGATGAAGTATCCGATTATCGAAATTGATATAGGCCTACAGGTACGTTTTACAGAATAGCTAAACAGTTCCTATACAAATGATGTCAAGAAAACTTCGTGGAGGTAGTTTCCAAACCAACTAAAGCACAACTACACGAAGCCGCCGCTGCCTTAAGCGGGCGACCAGACAAGCGGATGACTCGCGGCCAGGCTTGCGAGTGACTCGGGAAGACTTAAGCTACCAGAAATGGGTTGCACTTATAACATAGCCCACTAAGAAATCAGCATTGACAGTAAAAAAAAGATTACGGCATCCAAGGCTATTGGCTTGTGTCCGATCGGGTATCGCGACGCTCCGTCCCTCCCCGGAGGCCAACCAGTTTAGTTGATAGGCGCGATCGAAGTAATTAATGTCGGCACGTAGTTTTTAATGATAATCGAATTAACCGTATTGCATTAAGAAGAGTTTAGAAATCCAAAACCTTATCAGCAAGTATGCAGCTGGAATGTTTATAATTACATTTTCATCTCGTGAGCACACGATTTTGAGTAACCAAGTCTGTTGTACGAGGTATGGAACTGTTCAGAATATGATATAACATTCATATACTGAATATGGTTAATGCTAAATAGATAAATAGTTGTGAGTGCTTTCATTGTTTTAGCTTGGTTAATCAATCTGAATATTAATTTTCCTACAATAACTGTTGTTGAAGTAGAAACTTATGACGTACGTTTTCCGGCCAAAATGGCGCTGTCCGTGATACAAGGTAGCCGTGCGTTCTAATTGTTTTTATCATAAAATATTGGCGTTATATGGTTGATCATATTTGCAAACGGTTAGATTGCATTAACACATATAGGCACATAAACCAATAAAATGTAGTTGATTCTCTTTAATTTAGTTCAACCCTTTGCCTTTTTTCAAGTATTGTATATTATATTTACCTTACACTATTCTCTATATATGCTAATGTATCGTTGTGTTGTTGCAGAATGCACGACAGGACACTTTGGCGCGCATTGCCAATTCCAGTGTAGCTGTCGTAGCGGCGAGACATGCAATGAAATAACAGGCAAATGTCCGTCTGACTGCCCAAGTGGCAGATGGGGCGTTGGCTGTATGCTCAGTACGTAACACTTAGGTCTAACGGAAATGACAAGCCGTCGGGCTCCCTAATGATTTTACACCAAACAGTTTTACACGAATGGTGAATATTACAATTGTATTTCATTCAAGTTAGCAATTATGACTTTTTGTATATTTATCTTTACAAAAACTGGCAACTCATATTACACAGGCGTGGTGACTGAACTAAATCTGTCGCACAACCACAGAAATTAAACATAATGTTGTTAATAATATACAATTCCCAACAAACCATTCGCCGGGCTACTTTCGCGTTCATATTCGGTGTGAGCAAAAGTACGTTAACGTGAACACTCAACAACATTCGTTTATTTAAACCTTTACAATCATTCGGAGCCAACACATTTTGAAATATTACTTCGGTTTGCTGCCGAATGTTACTTTTTCATTAGTTGGTTATTTATTTTTTACGAAACATTTCTTTGATGACATTTTATTAGACGTGTGTCATCTATGAACGCTTTGAACTAGTAATAATTTAAAACAATTACAACAGTAACACATACACACTGTTTACGTTAATTAATTTAAAATATATGGATACCAGTCAAAAACTGGCATGAACTATGTTTCAAGTGTCATGGATGTTTACAAAAATAGTAAGACACTATACAATATATTCCAACCACTGTGAATTTTTATAACACTGAAAACGTCTTACCAAAAACGTAATGTTATTGCTACTTAAAATCGACATGTGATCTTCTGGACTCATATAATAATATGATACTAACAGAGTATTATAAATGGCGAGCGGCTTGATATCAAAGTGTGTTTGCCTACGTTCGTGTAATCTGCATTTGCGTTGTTGTAGATAACGACAATTACTACAATGACCCAAAGGGAAAGAAGTACCTGGGCAAGAGGAGTCACACAACACATTACGCTAATGATGACCAATCTACTAGTGCTACATTTAATGTCGCATGTAGACCGTGGACAGAACAGACGATACACTCTGATAAGGAGTTCCTCGAGGGCTCTCGGAAAGCAGCGAAGAACTTCTGTCGTAACACAGACAACTCCGCTAATACATGGTGCTACTATGACACGAGAAATAAAAAGAGGCTGGTCTGGGCACACTGCAAACTAAGCAACAAACGTACGTATGAAAGTATCTTACAACTGGTTCTCCCATAAGCGCAATACCCTGGCGATATTGATACATAGATTAATCCCTGAGGGTTTGGCGAAGTTGAAGCCGTCTAAAAGGAAAACGTTAACGTACAAAAAAGGCAGGCCGATGTGGGCATATCGCAAACTAAGCAACAAACGTACGTATTGAACCTTACAGCATTGAAACTATAGAACGTAATATGTGCGCTATACTCTGGCGATATTAATAAATAGATTGATCCGTGAAAGTTTGGCGCGGTTGAAGCCTTCTAAGAGGAAAACGTTAACCTACCCGCACACGCAAGCTCTATTATTAGTATGTTAAGTTAACTTACGTTGTTCAATTCACTTTCTGGAAAATCACACATTAATTAAATTTAATTAATTAACTTCAATGGAAGAAGTTATTTTATTATAATTTAATTAACAAAATCATAACAGACTTTCAATTAACTTTTGTATTGGGTACTAATTACCATTATTTCATGCAATCATATTATGATTGCTATTGTTACAGCTGTGATACGTAAGAACATTGACAGTGCTTTGCGGGTTTTTATCACTTTTCCAAGGGGAAGCACTGTAGGTTATATCTGGAGTCTGGACTGTTTCTAGATATTACAAGTTGTGTTTAGAGACATTTGTGTTATCTAATAATGTTTCATTAACTTACTAGCCAGGTATCATGTTGCAGATGTAACCATTGCAGATACCAACCATAGTAGTTAGCCTCCTCCTCCCCCCGTACCTGAGAGTGGTTTGTTGTTTATCTTGTTAGCTTGCTTGGGAGTAGTAGTGTCTATGGTGCCCACATGACCTGTTTGATGGGTGACAATTGATCAATTAAATTAAGTTAATTCGCAATTTAATTTAAGTTAATTGAAATAATTGTTTAATAAAATGAAAGTTAATTGTTAATTTTATTGAAACATTTCTGAGGTTTATTTAAATTAATTAACTTGATACATGTGTGAGGTTAATTGATTTTATTGGAACTGGAAAACGTACGGTTATCCACCTTGATGACATAGTAAATCATCCCAATTCTGTTCGTCTTAGGCTGCGTTGCTGGTCGATTTGATGCCAACTGTGAAAAAGAGTGCCACTGCAGTAGTGCGACTGAAAATTGTCAGCTGAAGAACGGTCGATGTGATACTGGGTGTGCACCACACTTCAAAGGGTCGACTTGTCAAGGTAACTGGTGGTATATCATCAACGTCGTGCTCACTTTTTTATCTTATTTTTTATTACAGTGTGCTAATTACAATACCAGACGTCACCTGTTTAGTGCATGCAGTTTGTCAGAAATGTTAAAATAGTCTTCCATGATTTCCCCTCATAATGTTGTTCGTTTCGTCTTGGCTGGTTCCAACTAGTAAATTTCCCTTTGCTGTTTCGGTATCTATTAGACTTATTTAGACGTAGAAGCTCCAGCGTCGTCCGACGCATGAGGCAGTTAACGCTCTCCAATTGGATTGGTCAGCAGTCAGCATTTTGACGTCACTCCAGCTCCTCTTCTCCAGGAGGAGACGATCCGCTGATGGGCGTTGATCTGTTTTGGTAGTGTGAATGTTTTTTTTTACATGAAGAGGGTGCTAACTTGCAGCCAAACCTCCTGGCAGTTAGGTTACGAGAATGTAGAGGGACACTCGTCTCTGGTAACCAACAGCCGACATCCACACAACTATGAGGTGGCTCGGCTTTGGTCATGAACAAGTGGTCGTTGAGTTCCAATTGAAGAATCCTCCACCCTGCCCGGTGACTGCATCAAGGAAATTCATACGCCTAGTGATGTCATGTTGAGCATCACCCCCTCACGTTGTTTAGCCCGCTAGCTGAAGCGGTCTGCCGGGGTGTGGCGCAAGGAGCCAGAAGTGAGAGAATAGGAGATGGATGAGGACCAGTGCGCCAGTCCACCCTACAAAGGTAGAGTGCAGCTGCCAGACCACAAAGGTACTGTATATATCCAGAGCCCCTTACACTCCTATCTATTTGACTAGCAACATTTATCCTTTTTGGCACTGCTGCCCCTTGAGCTAGCCAAAAACCCTAATTATCCCCTATATGTTTAAAAACCAACACTTAGTATAAGTGAACACCACAACATAACACTTACTCGTAATGTCTTACCGTTTTACAGTCATCTGTCGAGCTGTTTTTAGTGATCTGTGTTTATAATTTTAGAAAATATTCTACACAGTACGTTCACTGTCAGTGTTGGTAACAGCTCAGACAGAACGGGCCACAAACCGTGTGCCAGTCACATCGGACTGGTGGCCAATGGAGCAGTAGTCAACAAGGCATGTACAGCGATTGGACGCTACGTGAGCTTCCAACGGTACAAAGGCAGCGAGCCCCGTCTGACAGCCCTGTGCGAAGTCGTTGTCATTGCCCACCGATATATATGTAACTAATACAATTATTTACTATTTGTTTCAACACAGTGTGTGATTGTCAGCGTGTTTTAATACCAGAACACCATTATCGTCACCAGAGTCGTCATCATTATCATTATTAATATAGTGATCAAAAGCAATTCAGGATAAATTTCCACAAAAGAAGATATAAGGAAATGAGGAAATATTTATAAAATATAAAACACACTGAAGAATAAGACAGCAACAGAATGCTTGAATATCTTAAAGAGTGAAATTGAGTGCATCGTCGATAAATTTGTCCCCTTGAAAAAACAAGAGAAACGGTCCAGAAAGAAATACTCATTGAAAAATGCCATTAGAAACATTAAGTACAAACAAATGATGTGGAAGTCATATAGAGTACTGGTAATGACGAAGACTTTTACAAAGATGCACTAAACAAAGCTACAACTGAAATTCGAAATTCGCAGAGAAGCTACGAACCAAAAATAGCTTGTAATATAAAACAAGACAACAAGAGTTGTTATGCATATGTTCGGAGCAAACAGAAAGTTCCGGATAAGGTCGGTCCTCTAGAAGATAGTGTTGGAAATATACAGTGAGTTTAACATGAGTGAAGAAAAAATGATTAGAAAGACTAATTAAAGATCACATGGTGGATTTTCTTGTTAAACATAACTTGTTAAACCCATATCAACATGGGTTTCTAAAAACGAGGTCATGCTTAACAAATATGTTATGTTTTTGGAAGATATCAATAAGTGGGTAGACGAGTGACCACCAGTAGATATCATCTACTTAGATTTTCAGTAAGCTTTCGACAAAGTGCCACATTAAAGATTACTACTTAAACTAAAGGCCCATAGCATAGGAAATTGTTTAATTAACTGGATAGAAAAATGGCAAATTGACAGAAGACAACGACTAGTAGTTGATAGGGAGGCTTCAAACTGGAAATCAGTTTTGAGTGGGGTACCACAGGGATCAGTGCTGGGACCTATATTATTCTTAATATATATCAACGATTTGGACGATGATATAACAAGCAAGGTGTTGAAATTTACGGATGGTACAAAGGTGTTTAGAAGGATTAAACATGATGGAGATAGACAGCATTTTACAAGATGATCTTGACATGTTGATAACATGGTCTAAAAATTGCAAATGTTGTTCAATTTTGGGAAATGTAAATGCCTCCACACAGGACATGGGAACGAAGATGTAGAACATACAATGGGGGTACTAAGCACTACAAAGAATAGGACTGATGGTTAACCATTAGTGCTGACGTGAAGGTTTCAGAGTAGTGCGGTATTGCCGCTTCAAAGGGAAATCAAATCCTTGGATTAATTACGCGAAATATATCGTACAAGGAAAAAGAGCTAATAATACCGCTGTACAAAACAATAGTTAGGCCTCATTTATAATATTGTATTCAAGCGTGGAGGCCATATCGCAGGAAGGACATAGATAGAGTACAGAGGAGGGCAACTAAAATGATACCAAAATGAGGGATCGTAGTTACGAAATACGCCTAAAAGAATGTTGTTTAACAACGCTAGAGACCAGTAGATTGAGAGCAGATCAGATAAATTTTGAATAGTTATGAAAATATTGATAGAAATATGTTTTTCTCAGTTAAGAAAGATAGAAGGACCAGAGGACACAAAGTTACATTAGTAAAGGAGCAGTGTATGTTAGATATAAGAAAGTTCTCATTCTCACAAAGGACTCTAAATTAATGCATCAGATTATCGCCTGATTGTGTTGGTGCTAGTTGCATGATTATGTTTAAAAATAAAATTGACACATACCTTAAAAGGGCGTAGATTAAAAAGTATTGGGCTCTCGATAAGCCATCTAGAATTCATTTTCTGGATGGCAATCTTGTTAAATGAGATTTTTGCCGAGACGATTCGATTGCTGTAAGCAATCGTCATGAGACGGCTTTCGTTAGATGGCGACACGGTATTCATTCTGCGTAGTCGTGTTAGGCGTCACCATGAGCTCGACAGATGCGAAACACTTGGAACAGACGAGGAAGATAAACCGAAAGACAGAGAACACACCAAGGAAGTTGTATTCAGATGCGGGTATCCATAATGCACCAAGTTGACGGTTGAGAGAAAGAGGAAACCAAAAAGAAAGACTTGTTTGTGATACTTCTACAGGTGCAAGGTTAAACCGAGACAATATCACTGGTTATGAAGAAATGCAAGATATTAATATAGCAATAAAGCCTCACAACACCACCAAGAAGTCACTGATAGGATCGTAGGACAAAGTGAAACCACATAAGATGTGCGAAGGGATATGTTGAACTATGTTCCACGAATTGTAAGAACCATAATGTCATACACATAGAAGACACCAAACCTACCTTAGGAATCCGCAACAACATACACAAAGAAGATGCCGAGCAATTAATGAACTACACTTTATCATCGCCACTGTAGATATCGTCACAATTATGATATGAAACATTTTACAAAACATTTTTTTACGTATTTAACAGTCACATTATTAATTGTTTCTTCTTCCAGCACAGATAAATTTCAATATGACATGCACAAACAGATACATTATTAGATAAACGTCTTCACGTATGTATTCGCTCAATCACTGAGTTAGGTCATGTGTTCATATTTCATCAATCAGAAAGCGTTACACAAATATGCTGTCAGCTTTTCAGAGAAAATATGGTAGCCAGTGTGTCATGCCAAATTCAGGTAGATACTATTTGTGTGTTTATTAGCCTGCGATAACTGTTCAAGTGCATGCAACAACATCGTCGGCTGTGAAGCATGCGCACCGGGCAAGCAGCAACCGGACTGCAAAACAGGTTTGTAACTGGTGGAGCTGTTGATTTATTACAGTTACACGGAAAATAAATGCACATATAATATTCTTTAAAACAAAATACTAAATGGTAATATAACATTCTCGTCACTGTCTTCATCAATAATCTATTCATTGAATGAGGACGATATAGGATTCTGTTGCAAATAATGTAGTACAGTAAAAAAGGGGCAACAATCCGAAAACGTTAATATTTACATACGATTGTTTAGACGTGACTCGATCATTATACTTCTACATATGTTTTAACCATAGTATCACGGATGTTAAATCATTACATTATTATGTTGCAAATATTGAAATCGCCCCCCCCCCCCAACAACAAAAAACCGCGCCAATAGCAATGGCCCGATGAACGTATCGTAAATATTATAACATTGTGTAGAATTTGAAACACAATGAAGTTGCTTTTGATCGATTAACAAACGGATTTAGAAAGATCGGCTGTACTAAAGAGTTACCCGAGGATATAAAAGTGTCATTATGTATTGCATCTCTAGAACTTCCAAAGTTGGTGCATAAACCAAGTCAGCAGTATTATCAAACTGTTTCAGTTCAATTTCTCATTAACATAATTTATTTGCTAGATGTGAATACACATTTACTATATAACTTGGTGCGAAACATTTTCGAAATAAGTATAATGTGCAGGCTGGTAAATACAACTACACGATACACTGCCAATACTACGTGCTACGTCGACGTATATAATGTATTGATCTATAGTGTGTGTTTTTGTCAGTACTTGATAATTGTCAACTGTTTTTCTGCGTGTGTCACTTACAACATAAACCTTATATAATTATTTTCAATATGTTGCAGATTGTGTGAAAGGATATTATGGGATTAATTGTGGAGAATCGTGCGGAAAATGCAAGGATATTTCCAAGTGCTCCATTATATACGGAGACTGTGGCGGAGTCTGTGAGATAGGGTATTATGGTAGCAATTGCAAGAAAACGTGTGGAAAGTGTAAACACAATTCTCCATGTGACATCTCAAATGGAGTTTGTGGCAGCGGTTGTGAGACTTGGTATGCTCCAAGTATTTGCACAACCTACATGGGTATGTATTATTATGTTGATATGTAGACATTGTGAGTCAGCCGAGATCAGGAAACACGTCACCATTACTCTTCGGGGATTTTCGATTCAGTGCAGTACATCCTAACATTCAATATTACATATGTATATATATATATATATATATATATATATATATATATATATATATATATATATGTATATATATATATATTTATATACATACATATATACATATATATATAATATATATACATATAATTATATATATATATACATATGTACACATATTTACATATATACATATATACATCCTGTCATAATCGTCATTAGTCGTTGTGTCTAAGACAGGCATAGTTGATCATGTCTCACCAATTTCCACGGTTTTTGTCTTGCAACAGTTCTGGTGTTCTCTTTCCTAGGTAACCTGCAGTAACGCCAGCTAGTGTAAGATATTTGTTTGACCAATGCTTCTGTTTACCTCAGTCTTTACCGTTGTCACATGATGTTCTAATTTCGCTTTTTATTGCATTGTCTACACATCATGCATGCTGTTTCAAAAGTGTGCTAACAATAAGCACATATAAAGATTTCATTATGTGCTAATATTGCAATCGTTAGTGGAAGAAATTAGTCGTACTGATGTGCTAACAGAGAAGCCAACTTTCGAGTCATCCGACAAGCCAGACGTCACAGACGTCACCGAGTCCTCTGTCACAGTGAGTTGGACTAAAGCCAGAGACATGACATCCAACCTAGGCGGCACATACTACGTCTATATAGTGCGGTTAATAGCTGATGGAGAAGCAGACAAGAACGTCAGACAGGTAGCACACGACTCTGACAAAAGTATAATTACATCAAAAATTACCGGACTGAGGTATAACACAAACTACGCAGTCGTAGTGCAACCGTATCGAGAGCACAACGGAGAACAGGACGGAGGAACAGCCACCGGAGTCACCAATTTCAAGACTAACTGCAAAGGTTAGATCTGTTATACTAGATATATGGCTTTTTGTAGTCAACATATAAAAAATAAAAATATGACATCCCGTCACATGGCATGTATCAAAATGCGTGACGCATTTACTGCAATCATATTTTGATTCCCCTTTACTTTTGGAATGTTTATGCGTGAGGATTTCATTTTCGCATAGTGTAGGTGTGTGTGTGTATGTGTGTGTGTGTGTGTGTGTGTGTGTGTGTGTGTGTGTGTGTGTGTGTGTGTGTGTGTGTGTGTGTGTGTGTGTGTGTGTGTGTGTGTGTGCGTGTGTATGTGTATGTGTGTGTGTGTGTGCATGCTTTTGTTTGTGTATAGTTGTATGTGTATATGTGTGTGCGTGCGAGCGTCAGATCAAATTTACGTGTATGTCCACGAACATTGTTGTAGTTACTTAATACTGAATGAAATGTGTTTGTGCATATTTCACGAAACATCTTCATTTATATTAATTTATTTGCAGCACCCGATATTCCTGTAATAAAACATGTCTTTACATCACTTCCCGGTGGCTCCATCAATGCCGACCTATATTTTGTTGTATTTAAGGTTAGTAGTAATTTTTGTATGCCTGTGCCTACCTATATAGCCGGCAAAAGTATGCATGTTTCGCTAAATATATGAAGGTCATACAAACAGCACACTTACTATGCTTACTTAATCTTTTTTTACGTTTAATAAAATAATGCGTCATCAGCATGTATTTTGATTCCCGATTTGTTTACATTAATTTTGACGGCATTACGCCGGCGAGATTATCAAGAGAATTGATTTACTTTCTTCAAAAGGAATTCGTGCTGAAGGAAAAGCGAGACACGTGATAATAATAATAACAATAATAATAATAACATAATTAATATAAGAAAAAATAATGTATTTTAATAAGGATGATATTTTATAAAATTAAAGTGCGTATAATAGCCTGTTTTTGAGACTTTATGATGCACTGCAATTACATCTTGCCGCTTTATCTGCAGCTACCAAGTGAGAGCGGATGTGACGACATCGTGTCCGTGCGGGTGTGGTACAAACGCCAGGATGTTGTAACATCTATCTGGACTTATAAAGAAGTGCAGGAATTCAAGGATATCCACGTCACCATTTTTCGTGCAATGTATGAGGTATACGAGGTCAAGATCACAGCCACCAACAACGGGAACATCACCGCCACTAGTGACATTGTTACAAACTTTGACACAGGTCAGATACGCTCTTGTCATTTCAGTACGCAGGCCATATAACAGCACTGCTGTTACAAACAGAGCAAGCAGGACGTGTTTGCAGTGGTATTGTTTCATGTGGGTGATATTTTGACAAGACGCATTTACAATTGACAAGACACATACATATTTGTATAATTTTTTTATAAATGAAATTGCTGTGTCCGGCAGTAGCGCATCCATGGACAATGTAGACGTTTCTGAAAATGGAGGAAATAACCAAGAGAATTTAGTTATGATAAGCAACTAAAATAGTAGGTGCTAATATTATCAAGAAACGGAGATTAAAAGGAGATAGCGCACACCTGTTTATATACTTATTAGTTATAAAACTATAGTTAGAACAATGTTTCGTTCAAAAATTAGGGAAGGTAGAAGAACTTAGAGATAATGTAACGTTATAAAAAAGAACAGAAATTAGGGAAGGTAGAAGAACTTAGAGATAATGTAACATTATAAAAAAGAACAGTTCATAATGAATATAAAAAGTACGTATGCATTCATTTTTAAAATAAGATTGGATGGATAGACCAAATAATCCATTGATTTCGAAAACGGTAGACGGATGACAATAATATCCTTCATGACGAATTACACACATATGACAATTTTGGGAGTGTCTTGGCCATTGGCCATCAAATGTGACGAACGTTGTATTAGTTATATAAGTGGATGATGAGTTTTAGGTGGTTATTTACGTTCGAGTAATGTGTACCAAATAAATAGCTTGGTACTTGTATGGTTTCGTTTACATTTCTGAAGATATGTACTATTACATTACGTCCGTTATGATTCACATATCGATATATATATATATATATATATATATACTACCTCAACAAAGTGTTTAATCTGTCAAACGATGACAACGTTACCTTTATTTTTGGCTTAGCCGTCATAATTCGTGATCTTGCGAAGAATAGCTAAGGTAAAGTTCAAATGACGATAAATAATATGAACTGGCTGACTCCCACCCACTCATCAACATTACGGTATTTCTTGAGTAAATCTCGACACCTTGGAGGATATACTGATACAGAGCCAACAGGGATAGTGTTAGTATATAAATGCCGCCAGCTTTTTAAGATGACGATACATACTCTAATCTCTCATGGTAATTATGTTTGCAGGTTCAACACCGTTGCAAACAACGACCCCTTCTAGCGGGTCCTTCAATGGTGGTGCTGCAGTCACCACCAAATATCAAAGTTCTGCAGCTTTGGGGACTGGTGCATGGATTGGGGTTGCATTTGGAACATTAATACTTGGCATGGTGATAATGGCCGTCATCATGCTAAACATTGAGAGGTACGTGGCTGGTTCTTAACATTTGCCGGTCGTAAATCTCTATAATAAAAAGTGGACACTAACATTGCACTAACATATGTTAAATATCCAAAAGGCCAGCGTGTGGCAAACAACTTTCATCAACCAAGTTCGGCCAATAGCCACACAGCATGCCATGATGGCGTGGTTGACATTGTCAACTATCGTTGTTTTTTAACTGGTGTTCATACAGGCACATGTATTTAACCACTATCTCACAAAGTAGCGATAGTCTCGAAGTGGCGGTATTGTCCGGGGAGCTGTGTCCTAGAGCAGCGGTATTTAAAATTGTGGGCACTGATACCCATTGGACGAGCCAACAAAACCGCAATTACCACTCCATTAAAAAATATCAGACTTATGAAAAGGACATTTTTGAAAGAATATTTAGTTGCATAATTAATAACATTAGCTCTGCATTGGCTTCCCAACCTCTAAAATAAGATCAAACGTGTGACAAGCAATATCGTACAGGTGAAAGTACTTGTGTATGGTTGAAGTTGCATCTTCTTTGTAAGCTTTGAGATGCGAGGCTTTGTCACAGCTAGAGCACATCGCAGGTCATCAGTAAGATCTTATATATGTTGTCTTGGTTTTAATTTAATGTTCATCTTTGTAGAAATGCCAGTTCTCCACAGCAGTGTATCAGGATGAGAACTGTCAGAGCTTTGTCAGACCGAAATGTGTATCTACGCCAGCTTTTTATTAGAAAATTACCAGGTCAGAATCCTGAGTCTTCTTTCAGCGTGCTGTCTTTTCGAAATCCGAAGAACGCGTCTTTAATACTCGATGACTCTTTCGTCCACTGAAAAATGTGTCACTATCCATGCATTCTTATGACAGTGTTCCAGATCTGGAAAATATCCAACGAAGGCCTCACCCATGGAAAGTATGTGCAGCATGATAGCAATTGAAAGTATATGCGGCATGATATCATCAGCAAACGACACTACCCTTCGTTCTCTTCAAGTTGCATGGACAATGTGGAGAACGTGGATACCTCATTAGCATGAACCTTATGTTGGTAAAACAACACGTTCAGTCAAACATTTTAAGAACCGCCGCTCTAACGACTGAACTGTGCCAGAAAGAACGAAACTGGTGTCAACACAATGTCCCATAGTCTACCATATTTGTGAAGCATCTAATCTTGTTGTGACGAGAGCCCAGAATGGAACCGTGTGAACTTTTCATGTGTTGTTCAACGTGATAGTTTGCAAGTATCGTGGACAAAATGCAATGCTGCTGGACGAAAGGGAGGGCATAATACTGGTGAAAATAGATCTACCAGCTTTGCGAGCCAGCGGTCAGCAGTGAGAAAATCGAAGAAGTACCAAAGTTATACAGTAAACTAAAAATGCGTACGTTATTTACCATTCAGAATGATTGGAGTATTGTTTGTTGCCCCCCCCCCCCTTAGATCCGAAGAAGTAGCTTAGACATTGGTATGTTGCGTTGAAGGCTCATACTATCAATGGTTCGGTTGCTGCATAACATCGGGATACTCAAAAAACTAAACAACTCCGAGTCCACAATGAAACAATCGTATGCAGGCTCATCTCGAATCGACTTTTGCAATTACAAACTTGATTGGTGTGGTTATTACGCCACCAATATACGACTCATACACGACCATCGCCATCAGTTATTTAGCTAAGCATTGAATTGTGTTATCATTAACTTTTTAAATGTATACCAATGCTGTATTTCAGAATGCGAAGATGTTCAAGCAAGACTGACAACCAACGGCAGGACACGGAGATGTCACCGACACAGAACACAGAGGGTGAGATAAAAACAAATGCAAAACATTTATATATTTTGTAGTGTATGTATTTGCATGGTTTAGAACCTGGTAACAACCTGTTTATAACCAGGTTTTTTGTTTCACTACCCTTGCTAACGTTAAATATGCACCTATTCGTTGGCAAAATAGTTCGACTTTGATCATTCCCCATATTCTCTATTCAAAAGTGTGTGTGTGCGCGCGCGCGGTATGTGTGTGTGTGAGTGTGTGTGTGTGTGTGTGTGTGTGTATGTGTGTATGTGTGTATGTGCGTGCATGTGTGGTGTGTGTGTGTGTGTGTGTGTGTGTGTGTGTGTGTGTGTGTGTGTGTGTGTGTGTGTGTGTGTGTGTGTGTGTGTGTGTGTTGTGTGTGTGTGTGTGTGTGTGTGTGTGTGTGTGTGTGTGTGTGTGTGTGTGTGTATGTGTGTGTGTGTGTGTGTGTGTGTGTGTGTGTGTGTGTGTGTGTGTGTGTATGTGTGTGTGTGTGTGTGTGTGTGTGTGTGTGTGTGTGTGTGTGTGTGTGTGTGTGTGTGTGTGTGTGTGTGTGTGTGTGTGTGTGTGTGTGTGTGTGTGTGTGTGTGTGTGTGTGTGTGTGTGTGTGTGTGTGTGTGTGTGTGTGTGTGTGTGTGTGTGTGTGTGTGTGTGTGTGTGTGTGTATCTGTGTGTATGTGTGTGCGTGTATGTGTGGTGTGTATGTGTACGTGTGTGTGTTTATGTGTGTGTGTGTGTGTGTGTGTGTGTGTGTGTGTGTGTGTGCGTGTTTGTGTAGGTGTGTGTGTGTTTGAGTGTGTGTGGGGGGAGGGGGTGGGTGGGTGGGTGGGTGGGTGGGTTTGTGGGTGGGTGGGTGGGTGGGTGGGTGGGTGGGTGGGTGGGTGGGTGGGTGGGTGGGTGGGTGGGTGGGTGGGTGGGTGGGTGGGTGGGTGGGTGGGTGGGTGGGTGGGTGGGTGGGTGGGTGGGTGGGTGGGTGGGTGGGTGTCTGGGTGTATGTATGGTGTGTGTATATGTGTGTGTGTGTGGGTACGTGTATGTGTGCGATTGTGTGTGTGTGTGTTTGTTTGTGTGTGTGTTTGTGTGTGTATGTGTGTTTGTATGTGTGGTGTGTGTGTGTGTATGTGTGTGTGTGTGTGTGTGTGTGTGTGTGTGTGTGTGTGTGTGTGTGTGTGTGTGTGTGTGTGTGTGTGTGTGTGTGTGTGTGTGTGTGTGTGTGTGTGTGTGTGTGTGTGTGTGTGTGTGTGGGTACGTGTGTGTGTGTGTGTGTGTGTGTATGTGTGTGTGTGTGTGTGTGTGTATGTGTGTGTGTGTGTGTGTGTGTGTGTGTGTGTGTGTGTGTGTGTGTGTGTGTGTGTGTGTGTGTGTGTGTGTGTGTGTGTGTGTGTGTGTGTGTGTGTGTGTGTGTGTGTGTGTGTGTGTGTGTGTGTGTGTGTGTGTGTGTGTGTGTGCGTAAGTGTATTTGCACATTTTGTTTGTGCGTTTATGTGAATAAAACTATACTTGAGCATCACAGACGTTAACCTTCTTCGCAGACATCGTCGAGGGTGCACAAGGCTACGATGTAACATCGAGAGGGCCCAATGAACAGGAAGGTAAACGACTGTTCCAAGTAACTGCTCTGATATCAGCTTTATTAGTGGCAAAACTAAAAAACCGTAATTTACATCCCAGAACAACGGACATGTAAAATAGTTAGGAGCGAGGAACAACGCTTTCAATGATGAACCGCAACAATACGTTTACGATATATTGTATTCATAATGCATAATATATTATTAAGAATTAAGAACATAATATATATATATATATGTATATATTCAAATTGATAAATGTTTTACTTATTTTGACTTATTTTTCTGTGACGTTTCGATCTCTATCAGCGAACTTCGTCAGACATCTACTAGTAGGCGGCGAAACGGTAGACAATCTCGCAGAAATCAACATCTAATAACACAATGACGATGCAGAGAAACCATCTGCAAGCAGACACTACGCCTGAAGCAACAGAAACACATCGGAAAAGGGATGCATAAATCAACCATTAGATATTATTAAAACAATATATTGTTGACTTGGAGGGGGCGAAATGTGTAGACCGGGAATTGGACTGAAGAACACGAGTCATCAAAGAAGCGATCTGGATGAGGAAACTAAAGACAACAATAATCTAGATGAGGAACGGTACCGACGCTCACATGTATGTGACGATATCTTGAAGAGGCCGCGGTCGGGGTGACACACCAGCGTGACACGTCTGCGCAGAAAGAATAACAAGTAGCGGTAGTTATCTGATGAAGTTGGCTGATAGCGATCGAAATGTCACTGGAGCAAGGTAAATTGATTGCGAAACAAGAGTACCAACAAAATTAACACTTGTATTATTTGCGAGGTTCATAGAAACAATTTGTGAATAGTCGATAGGTAAGATAAGTTGATAAAATGCTGAATTGATACTCACGCGTGCGCACGTACGTGCGCGCACAAGCACACACACACACGCACACACACACTCTTGCTTTGTTTTGTTAACCTTTATTAAAATAGTCAAACGTATTCGTTGTGAAATGTTTGTATTGTATCCACGTATTTCGTCAGAATTCATCGAGGAATCGAGTGACTACGTTAAAATACAACGAGACTACAGCCAACCTGAAGACGGCAACCAGTATGCCGAGATACAGACCTAATTGCAAATGCCACTGCAGGATTATCTTTGGAAGTTTGAAGCAAATAAGAATGACTTATGTGTAATGTCGCTTTTCATGTTTAGTTTTGGTTCAGCTTTCGTTAATCCAAAGCGTAAATTTAGGCTTAGCTCGTGATAATATTGGTATTGCACAAATCGACTATATATATTGAATGAGTTGATGAAAAACCGAATGCAACTACATAGATTGTTGAGTAGAATACCACCATAATTTACGTTAGCGCCGGATATTAGTAACTTAGTTTAGTTATGTTCTTATTTAATGTACTTGGGTCGCAGAATGTAAGTTTTGTCGGCGCCCCCACAACAATTAAAAGTGAGTGGAGCCTATGAAAAGGAAATAAGAACTGATGAAGTTCGCATGTCTGAAACATGACTTTTATTAGAGAGTGACGCCTCATTCGGCAAAGTTGTACTATATTAATGAACTAATATCGTTCTAATGTGTCTAAAACACTTGTGATTACCTTATTTTATTTCCATTTATAGATTGTTTAAACATGATTGCCAGGAAATAAGTTCCACGTTAGAATAACAGAAAGGGTAAGCTCCCAAGTAAATATAAATAGCATCGGGATCGGCAGAGTCATACGGGTGCTAGCGACCGTTGGATTCAGTTATGCAAACTATTTATATTTGACGTATCCAATACGTTATTATGCCGTGTATAATGCTACTTGTACTGAGGAAATAGGCGTGACACGGTGACGAAAGACACTATTTGGTAAAATCACGTGTTGGATATGTCAAAAAGAAATTGTTTGCATAACAATGACTACACTAAATCCGACGATTTGTTTAGCATTCTTCATTTAATGTTTCGGACGTGCTTCAAATTGTACATGTATCGCCTGCTTATCTATTTTTTCTTGTACTAGTATTGTGATCTATGTTGGATTGGCTTACAATAACCTGATGTCAATGTTTATTTTAATCGTTTGATGTTTGTCGTAAATTTGTATTTTTAATCTTTTAAAATATATATTTTATTAAATACGCCTGAGAAATATACTCACACTGGTTAATTTCTTTCGTGTAAATTAGTTTAGAATGTATTCCCCGCCAAATAGCGTCAAAAGAACAACATCATATCTTCGTGCACAACGGACTCTACAGTCGGTGACACATTCATATGTTATCATCCGTCCGCTAGATATGTTGATAATGGCAGGGTTTTTATAAGATTCCTTAAGTGTGATTATATCCCTATTCAGAAGACATTTTCCTGGGAGCAACGAAAGAGTCTACCTCACCAAGTCTCTGACTTTCATTCCTTGCCATGAAAACATAAGTCATTTTCCGGTGTGTACCTTCGTGTCGTTTATACATGTACACAAACGTGACGTCACTAATATTACATCAGCCAATTGTAACGCATTTCCCAGGGTCTCGCGACCAATGAGCGACTGGCATGCATTTGTTTCGTACTCCACAGGAAGACTTGTCGCCTGGTGAAATAGTTAGTTCTATCTGGTCATTCTGGTTAACCGTAAATACCACTATGAAACGCTTAATCGTAGATCAGTCAAACAAAATCATAACCCCGTGTAGAGTTGGAATTGACAGAATTTTGTCAAATAATGTAAGAGCCACACAATATTAAATTGGTGTAGAACAAAGAAAGGAGAAGATGGTTGCCCGCAAACTCTCCAGGGGGTGGGGGGCGGGTGAATAATTCCGACCGCATATAACCAACTCTATCATAAATCAGTTTCATAGAGTGCGTATACACCCACACAGACCCACACACACAGACACGCACGCACGCACGCACGCACGCACGCACGCACACACGCACACACGCACACACGCACACATGCACACACGCATAACATTGTGGAAACGCGGACAGCTAGACAGCATGTCCACAACATAAATAAATTCATTTATCAGTCTTTCCCCATGTGACGGCATGGATATTGCGTAGCAGGTGGGCGTAAGCAGTTACAGTGGCATTTACCAAATTATTATCGATTATCCGTACTGCGTGAGGTGGCGCCACACTACAAAGCAATAACTGCTGTAGCCTAGTTACAGTCGAATCTGTCTTCAGTGGCGTATTACCATAGGAGCAACAGGTTCACGCGCCGCATGGATTAAGCTTCAGGGGGCCCACGCCAGTACACAGGAAATACAACGGAAAATCAAGTAAACTGACAGCAATAAATGCTGGGATTCAACGCGTATATTGTAATATATGCTAGGTCTATTAATCAGCTTTGAAAACACAGTCACAAGATATTCTTTTTGCGATCAGTCGTAGATAGTAGATGAAATGTCAGGTGTTTCCCAAGATTGTCGCCCTCGATTGATATGAACAAAAGGACTTCCATTCTCTTCTGATCCATTACCAGGATCTACTCATTATTTATTTATTTCAGTTGCGATAATGTGCGTTCACTACAGTTAAGGATACATATAATTCCTACCATTGGACAGGTCCAAAACTCGCTGGATCACTTTGTTTCAGTAACCGTATCGTGATACAGTTATTACTGTGACAGAATCAGTGTGATCATCACGATCGACATGAAAAAGAAATTATGTTGTCGTCTCTATCAGCCATCATTTGTATCTGCATCATAAACATCATCAGCAATAACCATGCAATTCTCAAAAAACACCTTTTTTCAAGGTTTGGTCACGAATCTGTTCAACAATCTGTTCAACCTCTGTTTGTCTCTAAAGTCGCTGCAAACATATTATAGACCGTATTTGTGTAGCTGACTCCTGGCCCGAGGCCTCCCATAACGTTGGTCAAAATTGTTATAGCGTTGTGACACGGTGACAGCTGGACAACATGTCCACTCGCCTCTCTTCATTTATATATACATTCGTTTCCTTGGATCCTGGTCCTCTGCTCTACCAACATGTGCACTCGCCTCTTTCCATATACATTCGTTTCCTTGGACCCTGGTCCTCTGCTCTACCAACATGTGCACTCGCCTCTTTCCATATACATTCGTTTCCTTGGACCCTGGTCCTCTGCTCTACCAACATGTGCACTCGCCTCTTTCCATATACATTCGTTTCCTTGGACCCTGCTCTACCAACATGTGCACTCGCCTCTTTCGATATACATTCGTTTCCTTGGACCATGGTCCTCTGCTCTACCAATTGACGATGTATTTGAGAAAAAATCAATGTAAAGTACATAGCTAGAGTTAATTACTTTTTTAATGAACAAATTCATTGATCAGTCTTTCCCCAGGTGACGCGATGGATTATTGCCTCGCAGGTGGGTGTAAGCAGTTATAATGGCATTTACCGAACTGTTATCGATTGTCCAGACTCCGTGAGGTGGCGCCACAATACAAAACGATAACTGCGCTGTAGCCTAGCAACAGCCGAATCTATCTTCAGTGGCGTATTACCATAGATGGGGTTTAATGACGTCAGCACTATGCGTGCATACCACCCCCGCGGTCATATTGGAGTACAAGCGAACCGCGTGCAACCGCCCGCATTGTGTATGTGCACTGAGCCGCTAAATTGTTATCTTTAGTCATTGCACCGCGCAGTATGGCTTCAAAGGCATTTAGAGTACCGTACGTTGACACATTAGATGTGTTAACAAAGCAGATAGATTTAGACAAGATACGAATCGTAGATAAATTTGATCCGTATTCTTTGCCGAATTCGGCATGGTCTAAGAAGGAAGCATGCTTCCCAGCGGTGTCTTACCCAGACATAGTGAACTACTTGATTTTTAACAAGTCTTTCTAACCCATGTATGACATGAAGGCGTGGAAGAACCGAGATGCTTACAACCAGCTAACGTCAGGATGGATCAGGGATGTGGCGGTTTTTGTAAAAAAATGGCTACCACATTGTACCAGCGAAAGTAAGCTTAAATTTTAGTTTTGATAAGTAGGTAGGCCTCCAATCAATTATATTACAATAGGTTTATTGCTTTCCATTCAACATTTTATTTTAATAAAATCATTAAGTGCTATTGCTACCAGAAGCTTTAGCCTTTACAGAAAGGTATAGCTACCTGGTGCTACACAGCAACTAAACTGATATTAAAAAGAATTTGTTGTCCCCCCAGGACTCATCAATACAGCTAAGGTTTTCATGTGAAATGAAAAACTGCAGACATGTCAGACATGCTATGTTTTTCTTGTTTAACATTCCACTCATACCACTGCCATCTCCTATCATCGAGCCATCTCACTAGTCAAATTAAGCGATGGGCCCATTCAAGTTTGTAAATGCACAGCAGACAGTTGTCAATCGTGGTGATTCCCTTTCTATCATTAACGAAGAGATAGTCAATCGACACTGCTTCTCCCAGAAAGGTGTACTTCTGTCGAAGCAAGCAAATGATACGCTCAACGTGAATTCGCTGATGAGCGAGTTTTCGTGACCGTTCAAGCTCCACTGCTGGTATCTGGCTTATCTCGTTTGTGGAGGCAGGCATTTGGATGGTTGCCATCATCGGTCCCACAGTGTCATTGGCACCAAACCCCCTGTGGGCCAACACAACGTCGCCTGGGAGGAGATGGTCGAGGATAGCACAGTGTTCGGTGAGGTACTTGTCACTGACTCGGCCAGCCAAAGTTCTCGACAAGAAGGAAATGGTCCCTTGTGGCGTAATTCCTATCAGGAACTTCACCGTATTGTGATGCTTATAGGAAGACCAAATCAGTGACCTTGCCTCCAGGTTTGATGATGTTTCGATATACACCTCGAAACAGTCAATAATCCGCCATCGGCATCGTCTTCTTCTACTCGTCTCGTCTTGGCCATATAATATCAGTTGCTGCATCACGATGTACAGAACGTCGAGTGTGTTCAAGAAGATCCTTGAGACGGTCGACTGTCTGATGGTGAACATGAAACCAAACAGTTCATTCGACAAATTTAGGCGGAGCTCCATCAGTGTCATCAATAATTGCTGAAACTTCATCAGGGACGATCTGTATGTTTCGTGTAGACGCGGTGACACAAAGTTGTATAGCTTTTTGAGGAGGTACTAAGTTGGCAGGCCGGAAAAAAACATTCACTTTGTCGTCGTTGCCGGCTAAGCTGCACTCGTTTCAACTTTGCAGATGCCAACGCCACCTTTAAGCTGGTGTTCTCTAACGTCAGCCTCCTCAACTCTTTCTCCATTCCACGCAGCACATCCCACTCATGTCAGTCTGACACACTTTTGAATCATCATCAGCTGCTGGTGGTTCCACGTCATGTGTCCGGTCTTCCACTAAGGAAGTCTGCATGGGCAGTAGTGTGTTGGCCATGTCTAAGCGGGCTCTGTTTGCAGCACGATCATATGTTCATTTGTGTCATGACAAACTTGCAGCTCCGTGTGACGGTTTGAGCTTGTCGTGACCAAGGTTTATAATGGGCGCCCAGTCACAGTTTGTTTTGGCATACATGCAGACTGGCAGGCTTGCCTGCAAAATAATATATAAAACATTAAAACATGCACTGAGAATATTTAATAAATATGTAATGTGTATTGAAATTGTGTTACTGCCTTGTGGCTTAAAGCCCACTGTAGCATTGGTACACAATAAGATTTGTTTTAAATAAATATGACTAATAATACATAAATATGACTAATGCATCCATAACACTATCAACAGGTATTTTACTGTTTGTGTTATTCAATGTTGTATTTTTAATTATGTTGTATTAACAAAAGCAGTGTATCATTTTATGTTGATGAATTTGCTATTCAATCAGTTACATAGGCTATGGTTGTTATGGAATTGATGGCATAACTCAGCCACACATAACGTAGGCTTAGTCATAGGTGATAGGCAAAGCTATGGACGCATAGGTCGGCAGGCCACAGACAGGCTGTAGTTAGACAGGCTGTTAGTTACGTAAACCTGACTTAATTTTATGTATGCAGCATTTAATAATTTACACGGCCTTAACATTAATTTTATTTACCAGTCAAAAAGTGCAACGAGCACACACGAGTGTATGAGGATTTTGGAAAGTTTAATGTCTGACCGGCCTGTGTTGGAAAGCCAGACACGCTGTCGTTCCTCCGAAAGTTGTCGAGTTTGTTCCTCCTGTGTATGACGAATTGTTGGCAGTCTGTAGGACGACAAATGACTCTGTCAGCTCGTTTGTCGCAAGCAAATACTCCGCAAAAGTTTACCATCCTTCGCGAATAACGGTGCAACGCTGAAAAGAAAACGATTTACTGCATCAGTGAACGTTTACAATGCTGGTGCGCGCGAGGCTGTCTGTACTCCAGCGCTTGTACTTCAAGATGGCAGACCGTTTGCTTCCCAAGATCGTCGCACTCGATTAATATGAACGACGGACTTCCATTCTCTGCTGATCTATTATCAGGATTCATTATTTATATATTTCAGTTGCGATAATGTGCGTTCACCACAGTTAAGGATGCATACACACACTCCTACAATAGGACATGTTCACAACTCACTGTATATGGTATCCCATTATCCTCTATATCGAAAACCTATCATTATCACTACCTGCAACCTCCTATGGGAGACGACCTGTCATGAGAGACCGTTTTGGCCGTGCAGAACGGGTGATCGCTAAAGACACGGTCTACTGTACCTGATGATGAGGCAAACATTCAGCTAGCGGTAAGAACAAGAACAACTGCCGAACGGTTGAATCTAGCGGTGAAATCCGAATCAATGAAAGGCACGTTGTCAATATCGCTGATGTGTGTGTGTGTGTGTGTGTGTGTGTGTGTGTGTGTGTGTGTGTGTGTGTGTGTGTGGGTGTGTGTGTGTGGGTGTGTTTGTGTGTGTGGGTGGGTGCGCGTGTGCTTGTGAATGTGCGTTTGCGAGTGATGTGCGTGCGCGTGCGTGTGCGTGTACGTTCGCGTCTGCATTTGCGTGTTCGTGTGTGTGTGGTGTGTGCGTTTGATGTGCGGGCGTGTGTGTCCGTGTTTGCGCGGTCGTGCGTTCGTGTGTTTGACAGCGTGCGTGTGCGTATAAGTGTGTTTGTGCTTTGGTGTTTATACGTGTTCGTGTGCGAGCGTGCGTGGTGCTTGTGTGCATGCGTGCGTGCATGTGTGTTTATGTGTGTAGGCCTACACACAACCAAACATAAACCGCCCATACGCTATGTGTACCTATCTGATACGACACGCCTGACTGGCAGCGACCGGGTACGACTGTCAAAACACATCGTGTTAAAACACTACGATAGTGTGGGCAAGATGTTATGTTAGATATATTTGAAAATACACGATGGGATTGCATTATAAAATCATCAAGATTGTGTATTAAACCAATCAGTGTTGAACTAAGGCGCTGTAATGTTTGAACCATTGTTGAAGACACTCAACAATGCTCTGAACCTACTTTCAAACCTCCAGCGACGTTGACGCAGTTGTGTCTAGACCTATGACTCACTCACACTGCTCATATCTCCACCCGCGGCAACAGACGCAGTTGTCACGTTGTGCGAGTGCTTGGTATTTACTAGGCTGTCAGATATTGTTACCCTGTCGTGTGCCGATGTGGCCGGTGGAACTGGCATTGTAATAAATAGCTATGACCTACTTGGAAGCAGCGTCACCGCGTCTCATGCGTGACTGCAAGTGACCTGAATCGGGCTGTACCAAATGATTCAATATCTCGACCCCGACTGACTGACTGACTGACTGACTGACTTATTAACTCTACAATTTTTTAAGATGTGTTATTGTCTGATATATTGCAGACTCTTTGTGTTCTTCTGACTCTGTATTCCATACAATTGTCGTAGATCAAAAACATAGTATACTGGGCCGGTTACTTTGCGTGGTAGAAGCATATAGCTGTGCATACATCTATGAGGCTCATTACCCGATTCCTTAGCATTTTATTAGGAATATTTTGAGGAATGTGAGAGTCATGACAATATAATTCATGTTGATGCAACAGCAGACGGCGACATGATTATAAAGATCGAGGGCAGGTTTCACGGAATTTTTTTTTACAAAATGGGCCTGTTGTTATTACAAAATGGGTGGATATTACAAAACGGGCTTGTTTTTATTACAAATTGGGTCGTTATTGCAAAATGGGTCGATTATTACAAAATGGGTCGTAATCCCTTGACATATTATGCGTGGTGCCGCCGTCAGATTGTGTGACTGCATCCGGGCCTCTTCAACACGTGTCTTATATCATCAGGGAACTGGTACCTCGACTCGAACGGGCAGTAAAATCTCGCTTTATAGTCAGCTCGGCAATACAGCCACCTTGTAATTAAGGTCACCATTATTTCCATAGCCGTAAGTTATAAGAAACTAGTTCCCCTAATGCGGTCACCTCCGTATTCGGGTCACTTTTGGCTCGTCCCGAGGGTTACTGTGATATTGAGGTGCCATTGTAGTGGCTTGGTGAATTTATAAGTACTCGATCGGGCAAAAACTTATCTTTACAACCTTGCTTATGTCCACCATAACTCCCTATCGCCTTGACCCATCTGTTGACAACTGGAATACTCCTTATGGATTTTGAGATTGACCAATCCTTTCGTTTTTATGCGCCTCTGAGTTTGGTTTCCAAGGATTTAGGCGCAATAGAAGTTTTCTTAATATTATTAGTTACAACCAGTCTGCAATTCTGGCCTTACATAAAATCATCAAGAATAACAGAGTTTACCAGGTTTTGAAACAGGTCATGTGATATATCACGTTTTAAAAGATCATACATAAGAACAAAGTCTCTGTTTGAGATATGTATTACAACATTGTATAAATAGCATTGCATAGATGACTGGTATTATTAGCATTTTGAAAAATGTGTGGATTTGACACATTAGAATGGGATATATTATTACAATTTAGAGAGGACTACACTAACATGAAACAAAATGTTTTCCCAGGACACTATAATTGACCAACCAACCGCAAATTGTGTACGCTTTCTTGTAAATGTGATTAATATATAGACATGTGCCAGTGCGAGTCAGACGCAGAATAATGTGTACGAGGAAAGAGTGAATGAATTAATGTAATTGTACAAGGCTACTTAAGACAATGACACCCTTGCTCACATACCGTCTGAAAACTTATCTTAAAATGAGGGTTTTGTCAAACCAATGCTTTGCTCCACAATCCAAAAGACATGATCACGTGATTAAACACGTAAGTTCAGCAGAATATCACATTTTGGTGAACTGCCCCAGTTCACAGACAAGCGAGAAGGTGCGACTAACTGGAGCGTGTCATTCGGCAGGTCACGGCGGATGGTATCGCCGCTTACACCTAGGTGACAGGAGCAAAGTCGAGTAAATCGTATTGTCGGCGTGTTAATGCAGGGTTGATGGCCGGGTACCGGGCGAGCGGCGGCGGTAACGCTACAACCGTCTTACAGGCGGCTTTCATCGTCATTTTGCTGACAATTCCCAGCGTTTCAGGTGAGTTTGTACGTCCATAGCTGCGGACAACCTTGTTCACTTCGTTGTTGGCACTCAAGCGTGTCGTGCCAGTTGTTTGTTTTGATACGATCGTTCAAAGGCTGTAGTTTACGTCCTGGTCTGCGCAGCTGCTAGGAAATACAGACGGAGTGCGCATATCATAGGCTTGCACCGATGACATATACCTTGTTTTTACAGGCGGAATACCTGTGATGTTTACGTTGTTGCGCCTATTTGCTAATGCAGACTTATGCACAGTTGACGCACACTATTTCAAGAACTCTCTCTCCTGGAATTAATTCAGTTATTATTCGGTGTGTATTGTCTGAGTTATATATGTTATTTTAGCAATCTTAAAATGACTTACTCAATGTGGTAATTATCTACACGTTTGTTAATTCTCATAATTAGCCCGGCAAACTGATTACTCTTTGAATCCGAAGAACCACATTGGGTTCAAGCTGTTGCATGGCAAATATTGGTACTCCTAATTTCTCTTCGTTCATGATATTACCTGGTATATTCCATAGTTTAGAGTCCTCGCAAATGTTGCAAAGTCCTACCAATGACATATAGTAATCTAGTTTCCGCAAATATCAATACAAATTTTGTGAGACATTTAATTTAGAATAAATTATCTAGATCACCTGTGTCCATCTACTTTAACATTTGAGTCGGTTTTTTATTCAACGACTACATGCATGGCTCAGTGAGTAATCTTACAAGTCAATTGCGTACAGCGTATATATATTTTAATGATTTACACTTTGAAATCTTCCCTTCTACTAGATATATTATACTATTATTTTCTGACCGTAAACCATTTTTTTCTAACTATGTCACTGAGCTATCTCCATACAATATAAATAACACAGTCTGAAGTGACACATTATCAAAAGCCTTCTGGAAATTCAAAGTATGCAACATCGATCTATTGAGCCTTCATCTGCCCAATTATTAATTTCTTTCAAACACAAATATAATTCATAGTCGTCGTGACGAACACTGGTGTGCTGAAGCTCACCTTGAGGTTACCAAAACCTACAACTGCTCCCCTTGAGGTTACCAAAACCTCCAACTCCTCCCCTTGTTGTTACCAAAACCTACAACTGCTCCCCTTGAGGTTACCAAAACCTCCAACTGCTCCCCTTGAGGTTACCAAAACCTCCAACTGTTCCCCTTGAGGTTAACAAAACCAACAACTGCTCCCCTTGAGGTTACCAAAACCTACAACGGCTCCCTTGAGATTACCAAAACCTCCAACTGTTCCCCTTGAGGTTCACCAAAAACCTACAACCGCACCCTCTTGCCGAAATATTGGGGAGCTAAATCTATTTACACCCCACCCATAATATTGGGAGTTCAGCCATTCAACAAACCCCTGATACCTCTGCTTATGTGATTGTTTAGACATAAACTTTCTCTTATCGACAAAGGTTGAGATTGATTTATTAATGTGTGCTTAACAAAGACGTTTACCACACATGCTCTGTTTGACGGTTTTAGTAATTTAATAATATATCTAGTACGGGTCTGTGCTTTTCTTACCAGTTCCATGATACCTTTTAAAATAAAAGTGCTACTCTTATAATACGTCTACAGTTAGTGAATGTGTAATATAATACGCTATCACGTTACGGCATACCAACATTTACACACCTATTCCGCCAAATCATATATGCCACATCAGCCAGCCAAACTTTCCTACCTAATTTATGTATAAAATAAACACTGCATATACATTTAAGACAGTAAAGATTACTTAGATGTATTGATAGCATAAAACTGTTAGGTAAAGTTACAGTATAAACAAACAAGGGAAAGATACCTGTATGCAGACAGTAAAGTATTATATTGAATGGACAGAGTCATTCCGTATCCTCGCTGTACTAAAGTGTGCCGCGAAGGAGAATCAGCTCCTAATAAAATTTCGCCCGAAGATATTCCGTGCCCTTATCTTACAATATACGTGAACACTATTTCTTGTTTCCTTTGTGTAGACTATCTTAATTTCCAATCTGGTCGTAAGAAGCGATTGGTATAAAAACGTGCATACTAACCGGCGTATGTCGGCCAATGTGTTTTGTACCCGACTATTCATTACATTGACTAGAAGGTTCGGGTTACTATCCCAGTATTGTGATTATAGGAATGCTTGTGCCAACAACGCGTCGCACGCTACCCGTAAATGCTGATTCGATTACTAAAAGCATTCAATGAGATGCGAGTCCATTCCAAGAAGAATAAAAAGCGATCAGCAAGCCGGGGGTGATGACTAAGTATACTACTTATATTATTGAGATTGATGCAGTCACCAGCCCCCCCCCCCAGGCGAGCGAAGATGATCATGCCCAAAGTTTCCGTTTCGACAGTTTCATCCGAAGTTTTGTATTCCGCTAACTATACGGGTTACCCACGACCTACTAACCCAGAGGCCACAGTGTATTTCGTATCTTGATGAGTGTGGAGTCGGTAGAACCCTTCACTCCTTTTCAACGATAAATGTCAACACAAAGTTGGTTATGGGTAAAGGTAATTAATTAATTGAATAATAAACGTAATGTTAATATAAAATAGACGAAATCTGAGCAAACAGTCTTACCAGGGGAAAACAATTACTACCATCGGTACACTAGCATATAAAACAGCGCCCTGAGGTGCAATCCGGACTAAATAACGACGCTCTGTTGTATATTGGTATCTAGATCGCCTTCGCTCAAAACCGTGCCGCAGACTACGATCAGCGATATCTGCACGTTGCAAACATGACAAAGATCAAACGTGACCACTATTTACGGCTATTTCGGAAATGGGAACAGTCTCATATAATCCGACAAGTTTGAGGGTTTCCAAGTGCATCACCCCAGTACGTCGATGTCTCTCGCGTCTTTATGTTTATTCATGTCCTGGGACAATTGGCCTCCGATCTACCAACTGGCAGTGTTTTTCAAAAACTCAACAAAACTAGTTTAAAGCTATTTTAGTTTACTTGGTTGTTTTATGTATATGTTGTGCTTTTCTGGACGGCCTTTCTCCTATCTAAGAGAATTGAGGGGTGAATACTTCTTCAGACTGCGCCACCGTAAACGAGTGTATTATCAAAATACTGTAATGGTGATAATTGATGCCCTTGGCGTAATTAGAGGGTGGACGCCAATAGTCAAAATACTGTAATGGTGATAATTGATGCCCTTGGTGTAATTAGAGGGTGGACGCCAATAGTCAAAATACTGTAATTGTGATAACTGATGCCCATGGTGTAATTAATGGGTGGACACTAATAGTCAAAATACTGTAAATGTTATAATTGATGCCCTTGGTGCAATTAGTGGGTGGACGCCAAAAGTCAAAATACTGTAATGGTGATAATGTAGGCACTTTGTGTAATTAGTAGGTGTACGCCAATAATCAAAATACTATGATGGTGATAGTTGATGCCCTTGGTGTAATTAGTGGGTGGACGCCAATACTCAAAATACTGTAATTGATGCACTTGGTGTAACTAGATGGTGTACGCCAATATTCAAAATACTGTAATGGTGACAATCGATGCCCTTGGAGTAATTAGTGGGTGGACGCCAATA
Source organism: Escarpia spicata (assembly GCA_963995525.1). Taxonomy (NCBI): domain Eukaryota; kingdom Metazoa; phylum Annelida; class Polychaeta; order Sabellida; family Siboglinidae; genus Escarpia; species Escarpia spicata. Next base: position 26,774,212 of record OZ023216.1, on the reverse strand, counting down.
GTCAAAATATTGTAATGTTTATAATTGATGCCCCTGGTGTAATTCGAGGGTGTACGCCAATGGACAAAATACTGTAATGGTGATACTTGATTGAAGGATCAATTACCTTTGACAGGACAAACTGCATAGGATGAATGTTCGTGAAAATGGTGAATTCACATACCTTGGCCATAATACTTAGACGTTAACGATCGAATAGCATATGCGGCACTCGTGACTGCTGGCGATCTCGAGATACCAACACGCCGTGCAGTATTTCCTTAATGTTACAAGTTAACTGGTGATTCGTTTCTTGATATAACAAGAAATAAACATTTTAATAGTTTCAATGAAGTATTGCAAGTAAGTGGCGGCAATTTCGCGTTGAACAAGTTCCTTGATTTGTTCAACCACATGAATATATATTTCATTTGTATTGCAATCACATTTAGCATTATATAGAAGTAAATTATCTTATGAAGCATTGCACTTATTTCTGTGCATCAACAACCTTGTTGCTTATGCCATCGTCACCGTCATTAGATGTTCAAGTTGACCCGGTGTATCCACTCGCACGTTCATGGGCAAAGCTCGGCAAATTCCCGCATGCACCCGGCCATTTGATGGGACAGTATCCGCCAATAATGTGGTCGGCGGTTTGGGATGACCCACAGTCGCAGCGTTCGCTCTTGGCCAGGCCCAGGCGAGAATGGAGGCACCGAAGCGTCCCACGTCTGACCGTAGTCTGTTGACCTAATCATATAGAGCGGGAGCCCACCACTTTTATTCATAAAAATGGCCAAAGTGTTTGACCCCATGTGTTAGAGGAACCATCCCCCGACATCACAAAAATGAGTTGCTGCGGGGTCGTGGGTGGTAGAATTCCCCCTAAGTCACCCCTTGACGTGAGCAAAAAATACCTTTATTCATGTGAACAGCGCCAAGGCTAAAACAGTTTCAAAAGTTTCCTTGATATTCCCCAAGTACGGAATGACCAACGACAGCAACTTTAGGGGTGGAATCCCCCTCACAGCAGCCCCCAAAGGGTGCCAAAAAGTACCTTTATTTATGTGAACTGCGCCAAGGCTAAAAACAGTTTCAAAAGTTTCCTCTGTGTTCCCCGAGCCCGAATACGGTATGACCAATACCAACAACTTTAGAGGGTGGAACCCCCCTGATAGCAACCACCAAATATTGACGAAACTGTATTTAGTCTCCCAAAAACCTCGCGGATTTCGTAGTTCTGTAGATGGCGCCGTTGTAGAACAGCTGTGTTAACAATACAACTGCGACATAACAAATTAACTTACTGATGCACAGGACTATGCGACATGTTAACTGTTCATAATTATATCTTCAGCACGTCCATCATTAGTACAAACACGACAGGACAACTGTTTACATATATTCAGCACTCTCAACCGACGCAACAGGATAATTGTTCACTCTGCTTATCAGTATATAAAAACGCGAAAGGATAACGGTTAATATTATATCTATACCACACACATCATCAGTACAGACGTGACCAGGTAACTGTTCATATATATTCAGCACACTATCGTTACTACAGACGTGACAGGGTAACTGTTCATATATCTTTTTGTATTAGGAGAGGGGGCAGTTCCCTCTGGTAGGATAGTTAAAATTTGTGTTAATGATCACATCATGCAAGGTAAGTACGTATACTACAGTTACACAAATCTGTCCATAGCGAAATTCCGTGGCAATCAGGTATTGTGTTGGTTTTCTCAAATATAATCGTTTATGAACACAAACATATCATACAAGCCAGGTTTATTGCCTATTGTAGCTGCAAGTTCAACATAAATGTTCACCGGAGCAGTGAAACAGAAGACAAAACACGAAGCAATCCTAAGGAGACACTGAATTGGACGATGAACGATCTTAGGGCATGCAACGATACTAAACAATGATCACTACAAGACACATATCTGGAAGTTTGTACTGGGATCTCATTTAATCTTTTTAAACCACACCTTTTGAAGATCAATATCCTTTGGGGAATAATGGAATTATACAATGGTTTCTTTTCTAGAATCGGAGTAGCAACAGGGAAAACAACACTAAACCATGTTGCTTACACACAGTTGCTAGAGACGCGAAAGGAGATGCTACTTTTTAGATTAAAGTGATGACGCATGAATACATTTTGAAAAAAGGTATATCCTCAGTACAGACGCAACATACACAGGTCTAGTGTTTAGATATCTTAGTCGCTCTCGTCAATGTCATCGTCTGTCCAGACGTCCGAATCTTCACTGTCCATCCCTCCGACGACGTCCTCGGCATCAACGGGAGTTGCTGACACAGATTCGAGAAGTGAACTCCCTTGGAACCACTCCAGCTCCAAACTGACTTCTTTATCCACCCACAGTCAATGGACTTCGCCTCGCAAGTCGGGTCAGGCTGGTCGGCCCTCTTCCACATCCGTGCAACAAAGTGTGCTCTCATGATGTGGTTGGTAAGAGTCTTGCAACAAGGGGGAGACATGTACAGTTGATTTTCTGGATCTTGGCCAGTGGCTCCTTCTCACCCCCACCACTCATTCTGATGAAGGCTCTGTACCTCGCTTCGTTGACGTCGATACACTTAAACCCATACAGGGAGCAAATAAATAACGCGATGGCTGTTAGGTCGACTGCTTCTGAGGTCAGGAAACGCAGTGCCATCACGTGTTGATGCACTATATCCGTTTCCTCTAGTTGGAAGGGCTTCACTTTGCCCTTTCCAAAGAAGCAGGATGTGTAGTCACATCCTGCCAAATGTGTAGTCACATCCTGCCAAAGCATGCAGACCCACGAATCCACCCTTGAATCCGTGGTTTCTCTTATCAAGGGTGGCAGCTAAATTTGTCACATCAATGTATCTACGGTTGTGACCAGATTCATAGTCCAGGATGATGTTCATCCCTTCTGACCTTCCGACAAGCCGGAGTCGAATGACGAGTACATCTGTGCCAGTTGACCTCACCAGAATGTTTCCGGTGGAGACGCTGCTTGCATGAAATGCAATGAGTATGTCGGCCTCCTGGTGCTGACCTTGGAGATGATTCGGTTCCTCTGTTAATACAAGTTCTACCTTGTTGGTCTTCATCGCCATGCATTTACCACCATGTGATACGAACAGGATCATCCTCCCTACGATTGATCTGTAGTGTGGTTTTTTATCCATTCCTCCATGAGGAAATTAACAAATTCTTCCTTGAATGCACCGTTTTCGAGGCGCTCCGTCCCACTCTGTCGCTGGGCTTGGTCAGGTCCAGTGATGATGAATGTGAGATGATTTCCAGAACGACGCAGTTTCCGCTCTGGGTCTTTGATCGATGGTGAGTGGTACTTGTCGAGTACCAAGTGGATTTGTTCACCGCGATAGGAACACACTTTCACCAAGATCTCCCTGGCCATGACCGCATACGTTGATTTGCTGTTCTGAAGCACGGTTTCATGGAGGAGGAAGCCCCACCAGTCACAGTGGCTGCAATTGGGGGAAATGTAACATCGGTGAGCATGACATCCTGTATTTTCTCAAGAACCTTGGTAAGTGCTGCTTTGTCCGTCTTCAGTGGAATCCCGTCGTTGTGGGCGAGAGAAGAGGGGACCTCTGTGATAGGGTAGCTTAGCAGGTGCTGCAGGTTAACGGCATCACTTGTCTTGGCAGCGACAGCCAGAATTCTCCCAAATGCGTCCCTGACTCCCTCTGCTGCATTTAGTCTCTGCACCATAGTCTTCGATTCCTTTATGTTCTCTGCAACGAAATTCAACATCTTGGTCCTTGCCACTGTCTTCAGGAATCGTGACCCATCGATCACACACTCCCCTCGAATTTTCGTCGAAGTGTTCTCCTCCGTGCCAATGTTCAAAGGAGAAATGTCTTGGTTTCTTCCTTCGCCGTCCTCCCCGATGACACATTAACCAACTCAGCAGAGGAGTCCGCGGCGAACGGATTGCAGGTGTTGTTTATGCTGTTGGCGAGGGCATCCGTGTCAGCATTGTCACGTCGAATTCTCGATTTTTTTAGTTAGTTGGTTAGCCAGTTCTTCCCCCGATCGAAGACCGCCCATTTCCCGTAGTTCTGACTAGGCCATGCCGCGTTGGGTGAGAGTGACTGACCACCTTTGAAGGCATTCTCAGAGTTTCTGAAAGCCGTTATGCTTCTCGTTGGAGATGCAGCGTCCCTGCTGACAGTCAGCGTCAAGCTCAAATCAACCGCGGACCTTGCGTACGATTTGTGTGTGCATCGAATGGACAGAGCGCCATCCTTCAATATTTCGCGTGCAATGGAATCCATCTGCCTGAGTTTGTCATCTATCATAATCAGCTTACAAAATACGTACACCTACAAACGATATTTGCCTAGCGACTCAATATACATTTTGCCGCATATCGATTGGCGCCATCTACCGGACTACGAAATCCGCTAGGTGTTTGCGCGAATAAATACTGTCTCGTTAATCTTTGGGGGTTACTGTCAGGGGGATTCCACCATTTAAAGTTGCTGGCATTGGTCATTCCGTACTCGGGGAACACCAGGGAAACTTTTGAATTTTTTTTTTAGCCTTGGCGCCGTTCACGTAAATACAAGTACTTTTCTGCCCACTTCAAGGGGTGATTTGGGGGCATTCCACCACCCCAGACACAGCAGCATCTCATTTTTATGATGTCATGGGATGGTTCCTCCAACACATGGGGTCAAACACTTTGGCCCTTTTTACATAAATAAACGCTCTGGGCTCCCGGTCTAATACTGAAATACTCTTACAAGGATGACGAACACACTCAATATCTGCCATGTATATACACACCCGGAACAGCTTATTCAGATTCAGATTTAGATTGTTTATTACCAAGTAGCATTTAAAAAATGTACGAGGAATTCTTGGTGTTGTAGCGTCAACATACATGCACCCTTGTCTCCCCTGCTCCCCATCATGCACACGCAAAATCTACAATCAGAAACATTATGAAACTATGCTAAAACTAGAATAAATTTAAACCAAGGCCAACTGCTAACATATTTTAAGACAGTCGTGCATCTATTGACATAAAGTGAACTTAATAACATAATATTAATACCGTCTGAACATTACCTAAAAAGTTAAAAAGTATACATGTAGTTAAATCAATAATAAATAAATAAATTATCTGACGATACAAAAACTAAGCTGACAGTTAAAAAGTATGTGCATACATGTAGTAAAGTTAATAAATAATAAATAAATAATACAAATAAATAAGTAACTAAAAAAATCATAAATAAATAATTTAGCATGGCGACATAAAATCTAAACCGACTGAAAACAGTATCATGGCATCTCGCGATTCAAGTGACACACAGCCTACGGACAAAAACTATTTTAAAGTCTAGTGGTCCTTGTCTTAATACTTCTATAGCGCTTGCCAGAGGGAAGAAGTTCTATGCGGTAGATACATGTATCCAACAGTCTTTGCGCAGTAATTGTTCCAAAAGTTGTTCGATTAAGAAGGTCTGTCATGTAGTCACATCAAAGCGAATTGAGCAGCCATAAGAACTGGATACTGGATGCTGGTACACAACGGTCAGTCAATATAGGCAACAATGCCAGTTTATTGTTTAATTACGATAAACATAATACATATGTATGCCACGCAAAATGCATCAAAACAGGAAAGAAGTGTTAATAGTTGCACCGTTGTATGTTCTATAGAGAAAGGGAATTTATCGTCACAGGATGATATACATAATATGACGCTTCTAAAACGTGAAATAAGTGACATCAGATAGTATAATATGGTAACACACTGTTAGTTATAAAACGCATTGTGGACATCATGCAAAATGTGGTATTTTTTATCAGGCTACAATCCTATATTGAGGGTTCTGAAAACATATTCATGTCTTCTAGTTTGCTAGTGACATTATGCCTAACGTGGAAAAGTACATACAAATATGGCATTTGTTTGCCTCACTCCTCTCTCAATACTGGCCGCATCATTGCGACGTCCGTTCCATCTGACGACTGCCAATTGGTCGATGTAAAGTACTTCCAGAGAGGCGATAAATTACTTCGGGAAGCCCATTTATTATAACATTTCGAAAAACCTTAACTTGACAGATGCTATCGAACGCCGTACTGTAATTCATAAGCTTTAGCAGTATGGCGAGAAGGATTTTGTTTGCGTAACTAAGAAGAATAATGGTTCGATAGTTCGCACATTATTTAGTGTTTCCAGATTTGTGTATCATGATAATATGCTGGTTCTTCCAGGCATCCGTCCAGCTACAATTGCGCCATGTTTGGGTGCATAGCTTCAGAAGCACTCGGATAGACGCTGGTCCGCTATGTCGTAACAGTTCTGATAGGATATCATGTAGTCCTGGAGGGATATCATGTAGTCCTGGAGCCTTTCCACATTTCAGCATTCTCACTACCTGCTCAGTCTCAGCGAGCAATGGGTGTTGCTCGTCCGAATTGTGTGTTGATAACGGTCTCTCATTTTCCGGTTTCCCGAAGAAGTTGGTCCATATTCATGCTATCTGTCCAACACTTTATCACATTGTTACTGTTTTTATCATTGATGCAGCTTTTGTTCGCATGCAAAGGGCCTTTCTTGACAGCTTTTATTTTGTTGTACTTCACTTTCCCAAACCGATCATGTAGTCAATTCGTGCACATAAGTTTTATAACAGCCAGGCGTTTTGTCCATGCGAATAAGCCTGTGAATTTTTCAGCCCGCGGTACTCTGCCGAGTTGCAATTCTTCTTTGCTTCCCGCTTTTCAACTGCCATGTCCACTACCTCGTCGCTTCACCACGACTTCTTCTGCTTTATGATTTTAACTATGACATCAGTGGCCAAGTTTATTCAAATTTCCTAAATTTTTCCACGTTTGCGTTGGTGGTGCTGCATTCACCTCAGCATTCTAGAACTGATTCAAACCAATTTTCAGTTTCGACGGCGAAAGAGCTTTTAACCTCTTGGTCCGCAAGACAGGACAAGTCATATCGTAGGGGCTTTTCTCCTTCTTCCTGATCTTGAGGTCCTTTAGGGGTATCTTGGCAATTACCAGGTTGTGGTCGGAGTCTCCGTGCACTTGTGAGTACGCTTGAGCGTCCAACGCCCTACAGAACTACTTTTTGTCAAACGCAGTGTAATCGATTTGGTTTCTCGTGGTACACGACAACCAGGTGTACCTGTTTCGCTAGTGATGTGTGAAATAAGTGTTTGTTAATATAGATCATTCACCTTGAAAAATCTCACCACTTTCCCGCCGATTTCGTTTCGTTCACCGAGTCCTTACTTTCCAACTCCGCTATTGCGATCTTCACATCACCAACTTTGGCAATGATATCGCCTATAACTACGCGTACGTCTCTTTTTCTGATTTCATCTTTCACCGTCTGCAACTCCTCAAAGAACGCTTAAATCTCTTCATCGGACTGCGCAGATGTTGGCGCGTATACTTGGACGACCGTCACATCGGACATTCATATCGCGATTCTCACGACAACGATCCGATCAGAAGCCGGGTTGTAACTGATCAGGCTTCCACGCATTTGCTAGTTCATAATCACAGCAGCTTCACCTTGTCCACGTACTGCTCCACTCACAATGATGATACTGCTTCCGGACTGAAAGGGTCCTTCTCCGTGCCACGTTATGTCGCTCATTCCAGCAATATCCACGTCAGCAGTCTCCAGTTCCCTTACAAGCAGATACAATTTACCTGTCTTTCGCAAAAAGTTCTAATGCTCCACGTTCCCATTCTTAGTAAGACTTTCTTCTTCTTTCTCAAGCGTTTCGGTACGTCTGATTCGAAACATGTTCAGGTGTGAGCTTTCCTTCCGTCTTTAAGATCACAACCTCATTAAGTATGTCCTCCACAGGCGAAGCATCCTCCTCTCCAGTAGCTTGGCCAGTCGCGATCCTGGGAGACCAATCACGACTGACTGGCATTTCGGTGATCGATGTTGTTGTGCTGCTTTTGGATTTTTAGAAGGGTAATACGCGCTGCGGGTGACAGTTACCTTCTACACGTGGCAGTGCCCAACTGATGCACGCATGCACGCCCGCTGACGCCCACGCACGCACACATCCATGCACGCCCCCACGCACCCACGCATGCACTCGCACTTACACGCACAAGCACACGCACACACACAATACGAAGTGGTAGTTATGATTGATTCGTGTCTTGCAGGTACCCGATGTAAATTCGCCAGCAGAGCAACAAGTCAGGGCTCGTGCATTTTTCCATGCCGATGTACCGAGGGCTGCGACACAATCACTGGAGAATGTATCAACAGCGGAACATGTAACGACGGACCACCGCGCGGCTACCGTTGGAGCGGGACGGCCTGTCAAATAGGTTCGTGTGAAATCTTTATTTGTGTCCAGGGCGTAAATGATATGTACATATGGACTCATGTTTGTTACACACACACACACACACACACACACACACACACACACACACACACACACACACACACACACACACACACACACACACACACACACAAACACACACACACATATATATATTTAAACTATATACCTATATATATATATATATATATATATATATACACACACACATGAGTGTGTAAATTTAATTTTACTTACTAAGTATGTACATCTATGTAGCCTTAAACTGGCGTCATTCTTTTTTCTATTTTCCGCTATGACTCTGAAGTGATGAACCCTGTGGAATGATATGCTAATCCATGTGATCCTTTTTCCAAACTTGAATGTATATTCGTCTCATTGCAGCGTGGCTGAATGTTTAGCGAGAAGTTGTGTTTAAATTTGAGTGGGTTGTTCTGCTGGGGTGGGGGGGGGGGTGAAGTGTAAAACGATTTCATCAGTTTTTTCAGAATGAATGCATTCCGCGCTATAAAAGAATGTACCTATATTATTGGTTTCAATATATTGGCATTTTATACCCTTAACGCCAACTGTATGCATACTTGTGTTCAATTATAGGTGAAATAGTCCCGTATGATCTTTGAATTACTTTGTCTTAATTGTGATGGAAACGTTGACCTCCTGGATGTCACACCCCTCCATTTCGTACTGTTTAGAACACACAGGCCTGCTCTTAACAGCAGGAGACTAATGTCAGATGTCATTACATATATTGGTCACTCATATAAAAGGAAGTAGTCTGCTCATAGTTGTTCAGTGTTAATTAATATACTAAACTAACTATGTTGAAGGTATACTGCCTGCCAAATTGTGTTTAGTAAGCCTGTAACAACGGTCGCAATATGAAGGCATGACCACGGGTGCATGTCCAAATAGTAAACAAAACATCCAGTTTCGATCAAAAAAGCTTTATTGACAATATGGCCGAGTCCGGCTGAACTAACTGCTATTCTCTTTGATGTTCAACGATGTTCACTTTCCCACAGTCAACTCAGCAGACTTCCAGTTAGAAATGACTATCCCCATTAATTCCGAGCAGACGAGCAGACTATGCCCCTTTAAACTAAACTGTAGGTATCTCTGTGTTAAAGAATATGTAAAATAGTGCCGTACGAAAACATACGTGTTTATAGTACTTGACGTCGTCATAAGTACTTCTGACATTTTGAATTGCTCTGTGTCATCTACGGAATTAGATCTGATTGCATCATTGTATTTTATGAGGAATTCCTTCCGTGGTGTGACATTAAACACAGTCGTTGTGCCACGTTGGAATAAGTACTTGAGTATTGTCGCAACCGAAATTTGATGGATATGGATTCGTTTTATATTTGTTTACTTTACTTATACAGTGACTATTTTGTCTCGCAGAAGTTACTTGTTTATAATGGTTTCTTGTCCAGTATTTCATTCTCTTTGTTGTTGGTTTTTTCAAGGAAACGTTGCATACAACAAAATCGCAAGCCAAGAGAACTATGCGAGGGGTAACCTATTCCCTGCTAGCATGGCCGTGGATGGCAGGATCGACCAATGGAAATTGCCCGAACGCTGCGCGTTGCCGAATCACGGACAAGATTCTGATGCTTGGTGGCAGGTAGACCTCGGAGAAGTATACAAGATATCCCGCGTGGTAATCTACAGCGGCAACAATAGTAAGTACTGCACACTGCATTTGGCTGCCTCAATATCGATTTCGCCATAGACAGTGTATTTTTAACGATGTGCATAGTATACGTGAAAGTGTTATCGAAGTTTTTTGAACCGCAATAATTTGCGGTTAATTAAAATGCATGGCTTGTTTTATACAACCCTGTTGATGTTTGCCAACGTGTATGTAAAATAACCGTTTAGTCAATTAATGTTTTATTTTGTTGAAATTATTTACATACATTAATATGTTCATGTAGGCCTATATCAAATTGAATATAATTTTAAATTATTGAGACTTGCACTTACACAAATAATCATGACTGATATACATGTACATACAATGTTGTCATTTAGATATATTCATGCTTCAAACTGGTTTCTGAAGTCGCAATTTTATACTAAACATACCAGTAAAGGCATAGCATTGTGGAACACAACTATGACATGACTGTACACCGTGTCCAGGCAACGAGCGTTTCGAAAATAACACAACAGCAAGGGCATTGATGGTTGCATTGATGAGGGAGTCGGAGGGAGGAGAGACGGGGAACGGAATAGCGGGAAAATGGATAAAGAGCCAGTAAAGAGAATTGAGGAAAATATGTCAAAAGACGTTGGAGTAGGAGCAACTCTCAGACAGGTGTTAATTTTGACGAAGAATCCGAATAGTGGAAAGGACGTATTGAGACATATTTTAAACGCATAAGTACAAAATACATTGCAAGGATGGAATTACATAATCAATATACTTGGTGTCCGAGATTATGTAGCAGTGTGAATCGTGTGTTTGCCTATAGACAGGTACCGATGGAAATATGACTAAACAGTTGGACAGTTTCTTTTACTTGGGTACCATTACATAGTACGGCTCAATGGACATATACAAGGTCTTTATGCAATTGAATGTGATTTAGCAATATGCTGGATGGATTGTTAGTTAACCATCATTTTTATTTTTAATAGGCAAGGAGTGAAATCGATTTTTTGGTGCAAAATGTACCTTAAGAGCTCTTAAGAATGTTAGAGAAACGATCCTCTGGACTGCCTACCATTACAGGTCATTAGGGAAATTGATCGCATTACGAAAACTGTCGCCGTATGGTGAGTATTAGGAAAATGAAGTATCCGATTATCGAAATTGATATAGGCCTACAGGTACGTTTTACAGAATAGCTAAACAGTTCCCATACAAATGATGTCAAGAAAACTTCGTGGAGGTAGTTTCCAAACCAACTAAAGCACAACTACACGAAGGCGCCGCTGGCTTAAGCGGGCGAGCAGACAAGCGGATGACTCGCGGCCAGGCTTGCGAGTCACTCGGGAAGACTTAAGCTACCAGAAATGGGTTGCACTTATAAGATAGCCCACTAAGAAATCAGCATTGACAGTAAAAAAAAGATTACGGCTTCCAAGGCTATTGGCTTGTGTCCGATCGGGTATCGCGACGCTCCGTCCCTCCCCGGAGGCCAACCAGTTTCGTTGATCGGCGCGATCGAAGTAATTAATGTCGGCACGTAGTTTTTAATGATAATCGAATTAACCGTATTTCATTAAGAAGAGTTTAGAAATCCCAAACGTTATCAGCAAGTATGCAGCTGGAATGTTTATAATTACATTTTCATCTCGTGAGCACAAGATTTTGAGTAACCAAGTCTGTTGTGCGAGGTATGGAACTGTTCAGAATATGATATAACATTCATATACTGAATATGGTTAATGCTAAATAGATAAATAGTTGTGAGTGCTTTCATTGTTTTAGCTTGGTTAATCAATCTGAATATTAATTTTCCTACAATAACTGTTGTTGAAGTAGAAACTTATGACGTACGTTTTCCGGCCAAACTGGCGCTGTCCGTGAAACAAGGTAGCCGTGCGTTCAAATTGTTTTTTATTATAAAATATTGGCGTTATATGGTTGATCATATTTGCAAATGGTTAGATTGCATTAACACATATAGGCACATAAACCAATAAAATGTAGTTGATTCTCTTTAATTTAGTTCAACCCTTTGCCTTTTTTCAAGTATTGTATATTACATTTACCTTACACTATTCTCTATATATGCTAATGTAACGTTGTGTTGTTGCAGAATGCACGACAGGACACTTTGGTGCGCATTGCCAATTCCAGTGTAGCTGTCGTAGCGGCGAGACATGCAATGAAGTAACAGGCAAATGTCCGTCTGACTGCCCAAGTGGCAGATGGGGCGTTGGCTGTATGCTCAGTACGTAACACTTAGGTCTAACGGAAATGACAAGCCGTCGGGCTCCCTAATGATTTTACACCAAATAGTTGTATACGAATGGTGAATGTTAGAATTGTATTTAATTCAAGTTAATAATACACAATTCCCAACAAATCATTCGTTGGGCTACTTACGCTTGCAAATTCGATGTGAGCAAAGGTATGTTAATGTGAAATGTTAATGCGATAGTTCGCAACGCGCCCACACGTGCATTGCGATCGGCGAGTGACGCAACGCTTCTCGCGGTGACGGTGTCTAAGAGAACTATCGGACAGGGCAGCTTTGCAGTGACAGGCTCACATATGTGGAATAGCTTGCCAAAGTGTGTGCGATCGGTTGGAACATTGGCGGCTTTCCGGAAACAACTTAAAACCCATCTATTTCGCATGCACTACATGCCTTGATGCAAGCATTGCTGCAAAATCTAAATGACACTGGTTTCTATTTTATAGTATTGATTGGTTTTTAATTTAATTGTTTGAAATTGTATTTTTACACTCTAATTTATTTATTTTTATTTATGTATTTTTTATATCTTAGGTTATTTATTTAATTAATTTATATTTTAACATTTAGCCAACACGTAATTTTAGTATGTGAAGCGCTTTGATTAGTTACTTAAAAAGCGCTATATTAAAAAACGGAATATTATTATTATTAACACTCAACAACATTCGTTTATTTAAGCCAAGTTATAGACATTACAATACATTTTGAAATATTACTTTGGTTTGCTGCCGAATGTTATTTTTTCATTAGTTGATTATTTATTTTTTATGATACATTTCTTTGATGACATTTTTATTAGACGTGTGTCACCTATGAACGCTTTGAACTAGTAACAATTTAAAAAAATTACAAAAGTAACACATACACACTGTTTACGTTAATTAAATAAGAATATATGGATACCAGTCAAAAACTGGCATGAACTATGTTTCAAGTGCCATGGATGTTTACAAAAATAGTAAGACACTATACAATTTATTCCAACCACTGTTAATTTTTATAACACTGAAAACGTCTTACCAAAAACATAATGTTATTGCTACTTAAAATCGACATGTGATCTTCTGGACTCATATAATAGTATGGTACTAACATAGTATTGTAAATGGCGAGCGGCTTGATATCAAAGTGTGTTTGCCTACGTTCGTGTAATCTGCATTTGCGTTGTTGTAGATAACGACAATTACTACAATGACCCAAAGGGAAAGAAGTACCTCGGCAAGAGGAGTCGCGCAACACATTACCTTAATGGTAAAACATTCACTGGAGCCTGTAGACCGTGGACAGAACAGACGTTACACCCTGATAAGGAGTTCCTCGAGGGCTCTCGGAAAGCAGCGAAGAACTTCTGTCGTAACACAGACAACTCCGCTAATACATGGTGCTACTATAACACGAGAAATAAAAAGAGGCCGGACTGGGCACATTGCAAACTAAGCAACAAACGTACGTATGGAAGTAACTTACAACTGGTTCTCCCATAAGCGCTATACCCTGGCGATATTGATACATATATTAATCCCTGAAAGTCTGGCGAGGTTTAAGCCGTCTAAGAGGAAAGTGTTAACCTACACGCGCACTCATGCTAGATTATAAGTAGATTACGTTAACTTAGGTTATTTAATTAATTTTCTAGAAAAATTACAAATTAATTAAATTTAATAATTAACCTCACTGGAAGAGGTTAATGTATTTTAGTTTAATTTCAACAATCACAAGTCATTTTAAATTAACTTTTTTTATGGGGTACTAATTACCATTATTTCATGCAATCCGATTATGACCGACACTGGCCTGGTGTTACAGCTGTGATATGTATTGACTCTTCCTTGCGAGTTTGTATCACCTTTCCAAGGGGAAGCACTGCAGATTGTATCTCGAGTCGGGACTTTTTCTAGACATTACAAGTTGTGTTTAAAGACATTTGTGTAATTTCATAATGATTCATTAACTTACAAGCCAGATATCATGTTGCAGATGTAACCATTGGAAATACCAACCATAGTAGCTAGCCTCTCGCCCGTATCTATAGTGGTTTCTTGTTTATATTGTTTGCTTGCTTGGGAGTAATAGTTTCTACGGTGCACACAAGACCTGTTTGATGGGTGGCAATTGTTAAATTAAATGAAGTTAATTCGCAATTTAATTTTAAGATAATTGAAATAATTTGTTAATAAAGTGAAAGTTAATTGTTAATTTTATTGAAATATTTCGGAGGTTAATTAATTTAATTGATTTGATATATGTCTGAGGTTAATGTGCTTGGGAGTAGTACAAGACATGTTTGATGGGTGGCAATTATTAAATGAAATGAAGTTAAGTCGTAATTTATTTAAGTTAATTGAAATAATTGTTAATAAAATAAAAGGTAATTGTTAATTTTATTGAAACATTTCGGAGGTTAATTTAATTTAATTGACATGCTATATCTAGTTATTTTAATATGATTGGAAAATGTATGGGTAATGTGTATAGATAATTATGTCATCCGGTAGTCAGACAGGTAATAAATGGAACAACTCATTACTCATCCGCCTTGATGAAAAGGTAATTCATTCAATTCTGTTCGTCTTAGGCTGCGTTGCTGGTCGATTTTATGCCAACTGTGAAAAAGAGTGCCACTGCAGTAGTGCGACTGAGAATTGTCAGCTGAGGAACGGTCAATGTGGTAATGAATGTGCACCTCACTTCGAAGGGTCGACTTGTCAAGGTAACTTGTCCTATATCTTCAACGCCGTGCACAAGTTGTTATCTTATTGTTTGATTACAGTGTGCTAATGACAATACCAGACGTCACCTGTTTAGAGCATGCTGTATGTTACATGAAATGTTAAAATAATCTTCCATGATTTCCCCAGGCCAACCTCTCATAATGTTGTTCGTTTCTTCTTGGCTTGTTTCTGCTTGTCAATTTCTCTTTGTTGTTTCGTAGCTATTAGACTAGCAACATTTATTCTTTTTGGCACTGTTGCCCGTTGCCCCCAAAACATAATCACCTCCTCTATGTTTAAATACCAACAATTAATGTAAGATAACAACACAACACAACATTTCCACATAATGTCTTACCGTTTTATAGTCATGTGTCGAGCTGTTTTTTATTGATCTGAGTTTATAATTTCAGAAAATCGTCTACTCAGTACATTCACAGTCAGTGTCGGTAAAAGCTCAAATAGAACTGACCACAAGCAGTGCGCCAGTCACATCGGCCAGGTGGTCAATGGAGTAGTAGTCAACAAGACATGTACGGCGATTGGACGCTACGTGAGCTTCCAACGGAACAAAGGCGGCGAGCCCTGTCTGACAGCCCTGTGTGAAGTCGTTGTCATTGGCCACCGATATATTTGTAACTATGACAATTATTTACTATTTGTTTTATCAATGTGTGTGATTTTCAACAAGTTCTATAATATAAAATGTGGCATAGTCTGAAATCAGAACTTGATGACGATGATGATATTATCATCATCTTCATCATCGTCGCCTTCCTTATCATTATTAAGATTGTGATCAAAAGCAATTATGAGATTTTTGTCGTGACGATTCGAGTGCTGTGGGCAATCGTCATCAGACGCCTAACGTTAGATGGCAACACGGTATTCATTCTGCGTAGTCATGCTAGACGTCACTCTAAGCTCGACAAGGAAACACAGAGAACACACTAAGGAAGCTGTAGTCAGATGCGGGTATCCACAATGCATCATACGGACGGTACAGAGAAAGATAAAGTAGTCACTGGTAAGATTGTAGGACAAAGTGAAACAACAAAATATGTGCGAAAGAGTACCTTGAATTATGTTCCACAGCATGTATGTACCATAATGCCATACACATAGGAGAAACGAAACCTACCCTAGGAACCCGCAACAAAGTACCCAAAGAAGACGCAAAGAAAGCATCGGCAAAATATAAATCAGCTGTATCATATCACGTGACTTAACTCAATGACATACTAGACTGGCAGGGGTCAAATTTGTAGAGAGGGAATTGGACTGGAGAACAGGAATCAAGGAAACGATTTGGATAATTAAAACCAAAGAGAGAATGAATCCAGACTCTCACATGTCTACGACAATCTCCCGAACAGCCATTCAAGGCGCGGCCCCGGGAACACACTGAAGTGACCCGTCTGCTTTATGCATATTTGTTTGTAGTTTTGCAGTTATGTGCACAATGTATTTGTAAGTATTTAAAATAACATATATGTACAATTAATGCATTACATTGTGTTGTCACCACCGTAGTAACCGTCACAATTATAATATGCAACATTTTGTTTAATAATTTGTCTTTATGACGTATTGAACATTCACATTTATCGTTTCTTCATCCAGAACAATTACATTCAAATATGACATGCGCAAGAAGATAACATTTATTACAGCAACGTCTTCACTGCTCAGTCACTAAGTTATGTCATGTATTCATATTTAATCAATCAGAAAGCGTTACACAAATTTGCTGTCAACTTTTAAATGAGAATGTGGTAGCCAGAGTGTCATGCCTAATACAGTTAGATACTATATGTATGTTTATTAGCCTGCGATAACTGTTCAAGTGCTTGCAACAACATCATCGGCTGTGAGGCATGCCCAACGGGAAAACAGCAACCAGACTGCAAAACAGGTCTGTAACAGTTGGAGCTGTTGGTATATTACAGTTACACGGAAAACCAATACATATTTACTATTCGGTGAGACAAACTATTAAGTGGTAACATAATATTCTGATATATTCTTAATCCGTAATTTAATACTGCTGTATGATAGGTTAATAAAACATACAATGTCGTCACAGTATTCACTAATTATCTACTCATTGAATGGGAAAACATAGGATACTGTTGAAAAAAATAATGTTATGCCGTGAAAAAAAACACGTAGTTAAAAATCCCAAAACGTAAATATCTAAGTAAAATTGTTTAGTATGACCTAAGCATTTTACTTCTACATATGTGTTTACAATACTATCCCAGATGTTAGATAATTACACTATTTTGCAAACGTTGAAAACATCCCCCCATACGCGTTGAAAGCAGTGGCCTGATGAATGTATCGTCAATATTATAACATTCTATATAAATTGAAACACAACAAAGTCGTTTTTTTAACAAACGGGTTTGGGAATACCGCCTGTACTATAGAGACACCCGAGGATATAAAAATGTCATTATGTCTTTGTGTCCATAGTTGCTGTATCAAGTCAGAAGTATTATCACGCTGTTTCAGTTCAATTTTTCATCAACATAATTTATTTGCTAGATTTGCTTATTTTCTAGACGTGAATGCATATTTACTGTATAACTTTGTGCGAGACATTTTCGAAATAAGTATAACGTGTAGCAGATAAGTACGACTGAACGATTGACTGCCAATACGACGTGCTACGTCGCCGTATACAATGTATTCATCCATAGTGTATGTTTTGTCAGTACTTGTGTAATTGGTAATTGTCATATTTTTCTGCGTGTGTCACTTAACACATAAAACGAAACAATTATTTTCAATATGTTGCAGATTGTGTGAAAGGGTATTATGGGAATAATTGTGGAGAAACGTGCGGAAAATGCAAGGATATTTCCAAGTGCTCCAA
Organism: Escarpia spicata; assembly: GCA_963995525.1. Lineage (NCBI taxonomy): Eukaryota > Metazoa > Annelida > Polychaeta > Sabellida > Siboglinidae > Escarpia > Escarpia spicata. Next base: position 26,756,309 of record OZ023216.1, on the reverse strand, counting down.
TATAAATGGAGACTGTGACGGTGCCTGTGAGACAGGGTATTATGGTGTCAGTTGCAAGAAAACGTGTGGAAAGTGCAAACAAAATTCTGCGTGTGACATCAAAAATGGAGTGTGTGGCAACGGTTGTGAGACTTGGTATGCTCCAAGTAATTGCACAACCTACATAGGTATGTATTATTATGTTGATATGTAGACATTGTGAGTCAGTCGAGATCCGACTCGATTCAGTGCAGTACATCTTAACATTCAATATAATATATATATATATATATATATATACACATATATATATATATACATATATACATATATGTATATATACATATATATACATATACGTATATATATATATATATACATATATATATATATACGTATATATATATATATATATACGTATATATATATATATATATGGTACGAGGACAGCAGAACTGGAGCAAGACCCAAACCGTGAACATTGGTGACACTTGATCGACTACGCCTGCCATAAAGACAACGACTAATTGCTATTATGACATGATGACATGTATATGCATATGTGCGTGCGTGTGCATGCGTGTGTGCGTGCGTGTGTGTGTAATATTGAATGCTACCATGTACTGCAAAAAACACCAAGAATAATGGTGAAGTGTTTCCGGATCTTAACTGACTTATAATGTCTGATATTATATATATATATATATATATATATATATATATATATATGCAGAATATCAGACATTGTAAATCAGTCAAGATCCGGAAACACTTCACCATTACTCTTGGTATTTTTTGCAGTATATCGTAGCATTCAATATTACACACACGCACGCACGCACGCACGCACGCACGCACGCACGCACGCACACGCATGCACGCACGCGCACACACACACACGCACATATGCATATACATATACATGTCATCATGTCATAATAGCAACTAGTCGTTGTGTCTATGGCAGGCGTAGTCGATCAAGTGTCACCAATGTTCACGGTTTGAGTCCTGCAACAGTTCCGGTGTCCTCTTTCCTAGTTAGCATGCAACAACGGCAGCTAGAGTTCGATCTTTGTTGACCAATACCTCTGTTTACCGCAGTCTTTACTGTTGTCACATGATTTTCTAGTATCGCATGGTCTACATATTCTGCATGCTGTTTCAAAAGTGTGCAAACTCTAAGCACACATGACACTTCCATGATGTACTAATACTGTTATCGTTACTGGAATACGTTAGCCGTACTGACTTGCGTATCCAACTTTGCTAACAGAGAAGCCAACTTTCGAATCATCCGATAAGCCAGTCGTCGCAGACATCACCGAGTCCTCTGTGACTCTGAGTTGGCCTAAAGCCAGAGACATGACACCCAACCTAGGCGGAACATACTACGTCTATATAGTGCGGTTAATAGCTGACGGAGAGGCACAGAAGAACGTCAGACAGGTAGCACAAGACTCTGACAAAAGTCTGATTACATCACAAGTTATTGGACTGAGGTACAACAAAAACTATGACGTCAGAGTGCAGCCGTATCGAGAGCACAACGGAGAACAGGACGGAGGAACAGCCACCGGAGTCACCAAGTTCAAGACTAACTGCAAAGGTCAGGTGTTGTTCAGCTTCATTAATACGTAACAACCTTGACGAACACAATACTGCCCGTGTAGGCGGTTGCCTCGATGGACAGATATATCATTTCCATTAAAATGCTTTACAATTTTCTGACACGGGAGATACAGTAATAGTTGTGTTTCCGTAACATTCTTTCTCTTTAACGGTGTGTATTTTATTTGGACATCACGGCACATACAGTGTAGTCAATGATCCATCCATAAGTAACATGTACTATCATATCGTAACAACCGTTCAGATTATTTATAATGCAGCCCTGAACGTTACGTTATGCAAGTGATAGCGATCTACGTGTGCGTGTGCGTGTGCGTGTGCGTGTGCGTGTGCGTGCATGTTTGTTTTTTGTGTGTATGTGTGTGTGCGTGCGTGCGTGTGTTTGTGTGATGCACTATGTGTGTGTACGTGCTTGCGTGCGTGTGTTTGTGTGTTGCACTATTTCACAATTTGTCTTTTTATTTTAGCTCCAGTTGTAGAACATTTGACGACCTCAACGCCAGATTGGCCAACAAACACCACCACCATCGTCAGTTGGAAGGTCGGCAATGACGCATTTTTATATTCAAATAACTACCTCTTTATGTCAACATTTTGCATACCTGTCATTTCATTGCGTATATACGCGCATTCCTTATTAAGCAAAGTGTTTAGTTGTGGCAGCAAATTAGTAAAATAAGATAAAATAGCAATGTCAATTAGCTGTGCCTGTATCGGTGTACCATTTTGGGTTCTTTCTCATTGTTTCCTTATAGTGATGAGGTTTATTGTTCATGCTCTATTCTCCACCGTTCCTTGTCAGTGTACACTAAAGTATAAAGCTTACTGTGATGTACACGTGTGGTACAACAGATCATCCGTGCGCTTGGCTGCAGGCAATACACGAGAGCGGGTGTGATGAAATAACCAGCATTCGAGTATCATATCAACGCCACGGCCAGAATGAAACGTGGAAGGACGTAGACATAGAACATGTTGACCAGACAAAGGTGACAATCACTGACCTCAGCTATGATGTATACAATGTGAAACTGACCGCCACTAACAACAAGAACCTCAGTGCCTCAATCGAGAGTGTCATCACAAACCTCCTGACAAGTGAGTTACGTAAACCATCTTAATTTATATTAATATATATGTGGATGAGGAGTTTGAGGTGGTTATTTACTGAAGATATGTATTATTACATTACGTTCGTTATGATTCAAATTTAGATATATACTGCCTCATAAATGTGTTTACACTGTCCAACGATGCCAATATTACCTTTATTTTTCTCTTAACCGTAATAATTCGTGATCTTGTGAAGAATAGCTAAGGTAAAGTTCAAATGACGATAAATAATATGAACTGGCTGACTCCCACTCACTCATAAACATTGCGGTATTTCTTTGAGGAAATACTGATACAAAGCCAGCAAGGGTAGTGTTAGTATATAGATGCCGCCAGCTTTTTAAGATGACGATACATACTCTAATCTGTCATTGTAATATTATTTTTGCAGGTACAACACCTTTGCAGACAACAACCCCTTCAAGCGGTTCCTTCATTTGTGGTGCTGCAGTCTCCAAGAAATGTGAGAGTTCTGCTGTATTGGGGACTGGTGCATGGATTGGGATTGCATTTGGAACATTAATACTTGGCATGGTGATAATGGCCGTCATCATGCTAAACTTTGAGAGGTACGTGGCTGGTCTTTAACTTTTGCCAGTCGTAAATCTGTATAATAAAAACAGGAGAGTAACATTGCACTAACGTGTGTGGCTAACAACATTCACCAACCAAATATCAGTTGTGATGGAAGTTCGGCAAATAGCCACACAGCATGCCATGGTGGCGTGGTTGACATTGTCAACTATCGTTGTTTTTAAACTGGTTGTCATACAGGCACATGTATCTAACCACTATCTCTCAAAGTACCGATATTCTCGGAACTGGTCGGTGATGTCCGGGGAGCTGTGTCCTAGAGCAGCGGTATTTAACATTTTTGGCACTGATACCCATTGGACGATCCAAAAAAAAACGCAATTAACACTTCATTTTAAAATATCAAACTTGAGAAAAGAACATTTAGTTGCATAATTATTAACATTAGCAATGCCTTGGCTTCCCAACCTCTAAAGTCAGATCAAACGTATGACAAGCAATATCGTACAGGTGAAAGTATTTGTGTGTGTTTGAAGTTGCATCTTCTTAGTAAGCTTTGAGATGCGAGGCTTTGTCACAGCTAGAGCACATCGCAGGTCATCAGTGAGATCTTATATATGTTATCTTGGTTTTAATTTAATGTTGATCCTTGTAGAAATTTAAGTTCTCCACAGCAGTATATCAGGATGAGTACTGTCAGAGCTCTGTCAGACCGAATTTTTGTTAGAAAGTTACCAGATCAGAATCCTGAAAGTCTTTTTTCAGCGTGTGATCTTTCCGCAAGCCAAAGAACGCGTTTTTCATATCTTCGTTGACTCCTTCGTCCACTGAAAAAAGTGTTACTAGCCATGCATTCTTCTCACAGTGTTCCAGATCTGGAAACTATCCAAGGATTGCCTCACCCTTGTATGTATGTACAGCATGATGTCAATTGAAAGATTGTACGGCATGATATCATCAGCAAACTGACTCTATCGACCCAGTTTCCCACAGTCTATACTATTTGTTACGCATTAAGTCTTCTTGTGACGAGAGCCCACAATGGACACGTGTGAACTTTTCGTGTGTTATTCAACGCGATAGTTTACAAGTATCGTGCTCAAATTGCAATGCTGCTGGACCAAAGAGAGGGCATAGTAATGGTGAAAATAGATCTACCAGCTATGCGAGCCAGCGGTCAGCAATGAGGAAATTAGAAGTAGTACCAAAGTTATACACAGTAAACTAAACATGCGTACGTTATTTACTATTAAGAATGAATGAGGTATTGTTTGTCGTCCGACTTTTGTACCCAAAGAAGTAGCATAGACATTGGTATGTTGCGTTGAAGGCGCATACATTCAATGGCTCGGTCGCTGCATAACATCGGGATACCCCAAAAACTAAACAACTCCGAGTCCACAATGGAACAATCGTAAGCAGGCTCATCTCGAATCGACTATTGCAATTACAAACTTGATTAGTGTGGTTATTACGCCACCAATTTACGACTCATGCATGACCATCGCCATAAGTTATTTAGCTAAGCATTGACTTGTGTTATCTTTAACTTTGTAAATGTATTTCAATTATGTATTTCAGAATGCGAAGATGTTCAAGCAAGACTGACAACCAACGGCAGGACACGGAGATGTCACCGACACAGAACACAGAGGGTAAGATCAAAACAAATGCATAATATCTATATATTTCGTACTATATGTATTTTGCATGTTTTTGAAAATGGTAACAACCTGGTTAGAACCAGGTTTTTGTTGATCAACCCTGGCTAACGTTAACTAAGCACCTATTCGTTGGCAAACTAGTTCGACTTTGTTCATCTCCCCATATTCTCTATTCAAAAGTGTGTTCATGTGTGTGTGTGTGTGTGTGTGTGTGTGTGTGTGTGTGTGTGTGTGTGTGTGTGTGTGTGTGTGTGTGTGTGTGTGTGTGTGTGTGTGTGTGTGTGTGTGTGTGTGTGTGTGTGTGTGTGTGTGTGTGTGTTTGCACATTTTGTATGTGAGTTTTTGTGAAAAACCTATACTTGAGCATCACAGACGTTCGTTAACCTCCTCCGCAGAAATCGTCGAGGATGCACAAGGCTACGTTGTAACATCGAGAGGGCTCAACGAACACGAAGGTAAAACGACTGTTCCAAGTAACTGCTCTGATATCAACTTTATTAGTTGCAAAAACAAATAAACATAATTTACATCCTAGAACAATGAACATGTAATAGTAGATAGGGAGATAGGGATAACGCTTAGATGAACCGCAACGATAAGTATTATAAGATTTAAGAATATTTAACAAGATTGCCGTTCAGAGCTACAAGCTCCAGACGGCATGCGAACAAGGAAGTCTTTGGCTTATCGAGAGTCCAACAATGTTCTACCTACGTATAACCCGCCCTCGCCACATAGTTGTCAATTTTATTTTTGAACAAATACACACTGCTAGCATTAACACAATCATCAGCTAACTTGTTCCAGTCATTTAGTGTCCTCTGAGAGAATGAGTACTTTCCCATATCCAACCTACACTGTTTCTTGACTAATGCTGCATTGTGCCCTCTGGTTACACTGCCTTCTTTTAGTTTGAAGAAATAGTTTTTGTTAATATCCTCATAACCATTCAATATCTTAAAAAACTTCTATTTGGTCACCTCTTAGTCTCCTTGTCTCTAGTGTTGTCAACCCACATTCTAATAGGCGTCTTTCACAACCAAGATCTTTCAGTTCAGGAATCAGCTTAGATGCTTTCCGTTGCATTCTTTCTAGCTTATCTATGTCCTTCTTATGATATGGCCTCCATGCTTTTGTTCTAAGATGTAAATTATGTTTATTTATTTTTGCAACTAATAAAGTTGATACAATTACGATATATTGTATTCATAATATATAATATTAAGAATTAAGAACATGATAGTGTTACTAAGACTAATACTTACAATTAATGTATATTTATATATCTATATATTCAAATCGATATACTTTTTACTTATGTTGTATTCAATTGTCTTATTTTTTCTGTGATGTTTCGATCTCTATCTGCGAACTTCATCAGACATCTACCGGTATATGCGGCGAAACGGTAGTAATTCTCGCAGAAACCAGCAAATAACACAATGACGATGCTGAGAAAGCCTCTGCGAGCAGACACAACGCCAGAAACAACAGAGACACTTCGGAAAAGGGACGTATAAATCAGCCATCACGTATTATTATAACAATACATTGTTGACTAGAAGGGGGCGAAATGTGTAGACCGGGAATCGGACTGAAGAACACGAGTCATCAAATCAAAGAAGCGATCTGGATGAGAAAACTAAAGACAACAATAATCTAGATGAGTAACGGTACCGACGCTCACATGTATGTGACGATATCTTGAAGAGGCCGCGGTCGGGGTGACACACCAGCGTGACACGTCTGCGCAGAATAAATAACAAGTAGCGGTAGTTATCTGATGAAGTTGGCTGATAGCGATCGAAATGTCACTGGAGCAAGGTAAATTGACTGCGAAACAAGAGTACCAACATGAACACATGTATTGTTTTCGAGGTTCATAGAAACTCTTTGTGAATAGTCGATAGGTAAGATAAGTTGTGAAAAAGCTGAGTTGATACGCACGTGTGCGCACGTACGCACGCGAACAATCACACACACCCGCACGCACACACACATCCTTGCTCTGTTTTGTTAACCTTTATTCAAATAGTCAAACGTATTCCTTGTGAAATATTTGTATTGTATCCACGTGTTTCGTTAGGATTCATCGAGGATGCGAGTGACTACGTTAAGATAGAGAGAGACTCCAGCCAACCTGACGACAGCAACCAGTATGACGTGATACAGACCTAATTGCGAATGGCCACTGCATGATTATCTTTGGAAAATTGAAGCAAATAAGAATGACTTATGTGCAATGTCGCATTTCATGTTTAGGTTTGGTTCAGCTTTCGTTAATCCAATGCGTAAATTTAGGCTTATCTCTAGATAATTTTGGTATTGCACAAATCGACTACTTATATTGAATGAATTGGTGAAAAGCCGGCTGCACTACGTAGATTCTTGAGCATATTACCATACTTTACGTTAGCGCCGGATATTAGTAACTTAGTTCAGTTATGTTCTTGTCTAATGTACTTTGGGTCACAGAATGTCAGTTTCGTAAATGTACATAGCATCGGGATCAGACGAATCAAAAGGGTGCTAGCGACCGTTGGATTCAGTTATACAAACAAGTTATATTTGACACATCCAATATGTGATTATGCCGTGTATAATGTCACCTGCACTGAGGAAGTAGGCGTGACACGCTGACGAAAGACGCTAATATGTATAATCACGTGTTGGATATGTCAAACGAAATTGTTTGCATAACAATGACTACACTAAATCCAACGATTTTCTGAGCATTCTTCATTTAATTTTTTGGACGTGCTTTAGATTGTACATTTACCGCTTACTTATTTATTGTTGCTTATACTAATGTTGTGATCTATGTTAGATTGGCTTAAAATAACAAGACGTCAATGTTTATTTTATTGTGTCACTTATAATTCACTCAAATAAAAAATAAGAAGTGTTAATGTTAACACGCCACCGGTGCATCCGAAGCTACATGAATCTCTTCGAGGCCACCGGAAAGGCGGGTAAGGACGAGGGGAACGACATATCGCGCTCGGACTTCGCCGCCGGCTACACCGTCTTCGCTTTCGACCTGACCCCCGACTGTTGCGACGGGGACCATTTCAACGTCGTGCGTCAGGGGACCGTGGGCGTTGAAATACACTTCGAGACGCCGCTACCCAGACCGATGAACGTCGTCGTGTACGCGGAATTCGAGACGGTGATGGAGATCGACAGGAGCCGGTACGTCGTAATGGATACGTTCCAACTGATGCGTCGCCTGGAACGCGATGCGTACGCTAAAGACATCGTCGTCGGCGTCGTGCCTAAAGACGCGCTACTTACCACCGCCGCCGCCACTTACCCGATGGCCTTCGTGTGCAATACCGACGACGGCGGCGAGCCGGGGGAGCACTGGGTGGCCGTCTACGTCGACCGGCGAGGCGGCGAGTACTTCGATTCGTACGGTCTGCCGCCGCTGCACGCCGACTTCTGCGCGTTTCTGCACCGTCACTGTGGCGACGCGTGGACGTACAACGACAAGCGGTTGCAGAGCGGCGTCTCTGACGTGTGCGGACAATATTGCGTCGCCTACCTACTCCTCCGATGTCGCGGTATGCCGTTGACGACGTTCCAGAACCTATTCGGCACCAATCGGGTGTCCAACGATTGTCTCGTATTCGATTGGCTAAAGCCATTGCATTAACGCTTCGCTTTTACGTGTATAGTAGTAGTAATAAAAAAACGATGAAAACAAATGTACGCATTTTTGTTTTATTACCCTACCTACCTACAAACATACATACAGAACCCTACCTACCCCTAGGCGGCCCCCAACCCCCCCACGAGTTAGACGAGTTAGTTATACGAGTTAGACGAGTATCGGTGCCGTGGTGACACCGTCGTCGAGCACGCGGCGTTTAGCGTAGAAGTAGCTCAACGCCGCGCGCTCTTGAACGTACGTCAACACGGACGAGTCTTTCACCTGGAAGCCGCGGTTCCAGCCGACGCCGCTGCGTCGGTCGCGCAGTACGGCGAGGAAGGTGTTCTCGTCGATATCGTTCTGACGCTTACTCAGGCCCTTCGTGCTGTACTTCGCGCCGTTGTCGCCGCCGAAGCAGTAGTACGTCTTGCTGTACAGCGCCACGATTCCGTCGCCGCGCCACACTTCTTTGAAGAGACCCGGCATTCGACGATCGAACAGAAGCCGGCGCACGCAGCAGTCGCCCCCCGCCTCCCACGTCAGTCCGGCGACGCGGCGCCGTACGTACGCATCCACGTGCGCGTCGCAACATTCGGCCGGAAACCAGAGTGAACGATTCCGGAAGTAGTGTTCACGCCGCGCTTCCGGTACGAGCGCGTCGATGTCGTGGCCCGCAAGGGCGATGTACACCGAGTCGGTATCCAAAGCGCAGTACTGAAAGAGCGGGCGGGGGATGTAGGCATCGACGAAATCGTAATAGAACTCGAGCATTCTCAATTTCGCGTACTGATACACGAAATAGCCGATTTGGATCGGCAGGCCGTAGACGACGGTGCGCTTATTCAGCATCACCTCGTACAGCTCGTCGTCGACGACGACGTCGAGTTGCCAGAAGCGACGGTTGTTGACGAGTTGCGATGCGCCGACCGGCGTGGCGTACTTGATATCCCGGTGCCGATCGACGCGCGTAATGGTTTTCCCGTACGAACTGTTGCCGAGTAGTTTAAATGTATCGGCGATGATTGATTTGTCGGGGTCGACGTCGCCCTCGCGTCGCGCCGTCGAAACCGTGTCGCCGAAGCGGCGAAAGCACGCGATCGGCGTGTACTCGATTACCTGGTAGATGCGCGCGACGACGAGCCCGTGCTCCAGATACCAGCGTAGGAGGGGCGTGGCGATTACGATCGCCGTGCCGAAGTAGCTACCGACGAGCGTCCGTTGAGTTCGGGTAAGTAGGTCGTGCGACTCGGCGTAACGGCGCATCAACGGGCTGAGATCGTCGCGCGTGATATCGACGTTCTTGAACACGGGCTGCATTTCGGCGAACATATCGCGCAGCGCTTCCGGTACGGTGATATCGCACTGCACGAGGCCGAACAGATAGCCGTCGCGTACACCCTCCAGTATCGTCGAGCGCGTAAGGGGGCCCCGCCCCGGTTGCCATCGTGACGCGTCGGGCGGCGTCGGCTCCGCGGGGGGTCGCACGGCTCGTCACTGGCACTCCCACATTTCGACGACGGCGTCAACGTGGCGGCGCAGGTAGGCCGTCACGGCGAGCGTCGCGGCGTACAGCGTCGTCATCGGTCGACCATTGACGGCGTTCGTCGTCACGTGCGTCTGGCACATCGGGTAGCCGTGAAAGTAGCAGCCGTGAAATTGATACGCCGTTCGCGTGGCGGCGCACCAACGGTCGACTCGGATCTTGCCGACGCGCTTCTCGCGTCCGTTCAATTGGTGCCGTATACGAGTGTTGGTTCGTTCCGCCTCGTACGTCAACCACTCCACGGCCATACGACCGTAGCGGTGCACGCGTTCAGCTCGAAAGTTGTTCTCCGCGCGTCGGCGCGTGTACCAACCCGTCGGCATCTCCCGCGTTATCGCCGATAGATAGAGGACGTTCGCGTCATAGCCGACTATCGAACGACACGGGTTGGCGCCTCGAATCGACGTCACGCCGGCCTCGTGATGACGCGCGAAGATGATCGATGGGCCGCCGACGATCTGCGACTGCAGTAGGCGGTGCAGGTCTTTGTTGGGTTCGTTGAACAGCGAGAAATGGATTGACAGGGGGAGGTCGTTGAATAGGTACAACAACGTCAACCCCGGTACGCTGATGGCGTCCTTGAACATGTCGATGCGCTGGCGCCGATAGAAGGCGAACTGCCGCTCGAGGGCCTCGAAAAACGGCGCCACATCTCGGTTATTATACCAGATTAGAAAATCGCGCATCGTCGTCATGCGCTCGTCACGCCACGCCGTCGCACAAATTTCGTACGCCTCCGCGGAGATTCCCTCGCGTTTCAGGTGGCTGTAGAAAGTCTCGCGCGGCGGCAGGACGGTCTCGTCCAGCCGCGTCAACGCATCACTATACTCGTACGGAAAGTACCCCTTCGTCGCCGCGCAGCCGGACGCTTTCAGATAGCGCTCGTAGCTGACACCGGGCGCGAGGTAATTAGTTATGTCGAGGAATTTTAACGTCGACGTCGTCAGGCACATGTAATTGTTCTGTCGTTTAATGGTGAACGCCGACGATGTGTGCTGCGCGTCGTCGGTTATGAGCAGGGGGGTCAAGTACTTTTTGACGACATTCAAATCGTACTTACCGCTGTTGAAGCCCAGTACGGGCATTTGACGAAGGTGCGTCCACAAGTGGTCGGCGAGTGCGGCGTACGGTGACGCATCGTTGTCGTCGTCGCCTCGTCGTCGCCGCCAGTCGTCGTGTTTTCGCGTACGCGCGCAGGTCGATTATGTACGAGAAGTGCGTCTCGTACAGGTTGACGTTCAGGGTCGTGGGGTGCGTTTCGAGCGATCGACGGACTAGTTCGGCGGCCCCAGCCGCCGTCAGTCGATAGACGGCGATGTTGATGCCGAAAACCGTCTCCACGCGTTCCAGTTCGTTCAGGCGCACGCCGTTCGTCGTGCCGTAGCGCGCGTGCAGTTGTTTAGTGACTCTCGTTAAACGGGTCGAATTTATTTTGGGGCCGTTCAGCGTTCCGCGTCGTCGACCGCCTTGCAGGTGGAGGCCGGTGCACCGGAAGAGGCATAGATGATCGTCGTAGGGCGTGCCTCGACGATCGTTCGTCAACGTCACGACGTGCTTGTTGTTGCGCACGTAGGCGGGGAGCACGGTGCCAACGCACCCGATAGGATGGTTTAGGATGGCGTTCACGAAGTAGGTGGCGTTCGTTACGAGCTCGATCACCCACCCCGAGTCGGGACGCTGCGCGATGACGTACTGTAGTACGTCGGTCGTGCGCACACGTCGAGGAAGCGTTCGAAAGAACGGCTATCGGTAACGAGGGCGGGCGTTTCGAGGAGGCGATGGCAGCAGTTACAGGACGAGTGAAAATAGCGGTAACGACCCGACACCTTGTGGTGTAACACGAAACCATAGCTCACGTTAATTTTAAACGCATTCTTTTGTTCGCTAAACATAACCCTCAGACGCGGTTCGAGCACCCGCGTACTCGTACAGGCGGTCATGCGATAGTTGTAACGGAACTGCACGGTACCGCGCGCTATCGACGTCTCTATGCTACGTCGATGCTCGTCCACGACGCGCTGTAGAGCGTCGGCTGGCGGTAGATTGGAAGGTGGATCATCAGGAGGTGGCGACACCTGAAGACGGCCGCACCGCTCCCTCAGGTGTCGTAGCATAATGGAGCGTGTACTGTACGTTGCGCCGCATTTCGGACACTCTCGTCACTTTACGCATAGCGCGTTATCGCCGCATCGTTTGGAATTCTTTGCGTGTCGCTCTAACGTCGACTGTTTTGCGAAATAAATACCGCATTTCGGACATTGCCACCTAGTAGGAGGCATACTTTTTGTGCTGCTACTTTTTCGATCACCCTTATTTATAACAGGGGTGCCGTGGTGGTGGTGGTACGGACACGCGCAGTGGTGTGCGTGGTGGGGGGTGGTGGGTACTTTCGAACACCTAGTGTTGTAACTCGTTATCAACAGTGTTGGTGGTGGTGGGTGCTTTCGAACACCTAGTGTTTTGTTACGTTTTATTAACAGTGGGGGTGGTGGTGAGTGCTTTCGAACAGCTAGTGTTGTGTGTTTTGTTAAGTAACTCGGAAACGGAAGGTACATTTTCAACGTTTTATTAAGCGTATCGTCGTACAACGTAAAGCGAATTTATTAAAACGACAAAGCAAATCAGTAGTAATGTTCAAGTGCAAATAAGCAGTAATGTTCATTCAGATTAGAGACCACTTCGGCATTGAATGTACACATGGACGGCCGATTCCAGTAGTGCGCAGTTGACGAAGTCGCGCCAGTCCGTGCCTAGCAGCCAGTCCGACACGAACTGGACCAGATACATTTCCCCAGCACGCCCTGGTTGCTGCTGTCCGGTCGCCTTAGCGTGCAGTAGCTGCACGAGACGCGTGAATGTCGGTATCAGCGATCGATGTAGACACGTCTCCAACAGGGCGTTGAAGTGATGCGTGACGAGGTCGGACACGTTGTCGTAGCGCTGTGCGTACACCCGAGTCGGCCGACCCGCACGATAGCAGACCATATGTACATACGGGCAGCCTTCATTGGGTTCGCATGCGCCGCATCGATCGCGCGCCCTCTCCAGTATCATCTCCCCGGGGTGTTCGGCGAAGAGGGACTTTGCGTGCCGCTCATAGCGACAGGCCAACGGGCCCCGGCCCGTCGCGACGACTTGTCTCACTTCCGGCCGTGTTGGGGACCAACACGTTGGCGCCAACTGGTACAGACTTTCGTAAGCAGGCGGTGGGGTTCGCACACCAAGGGCCTCCTCGATGATAACGTCCAACTCGTTATCGACGCGCACGGACCCCTACAGCACAAAGCATGTCCTAGTCTTTACGTCAGCAAAGCGTCTACGTCTGTTCATCGGTGTTTGTACGAACATCTCGTGGTACAACTTTGCACGCACCGCATTGTCGTAGTTCAGTAGTATTCTCTCGAACGCGGCAACCTCAGCGGCGTTTTCACGTTCGGCCCTCTACAAACACACATTATTATGATTAGTCCGCCTTATCAACCCGGGCCAGCAGCGCAGCGTCTTTCGCCTCACTATCAGCCACTCCCCGGTCCAGTAGTATTTGTACGAACGTGGTAACCTCCGCATACCTTGCACGCATCCTTTCGTTGTTCGCTAACATGTCCAGCAGTACGCGACGCACATCCTATAGGGGAAAAAATGTCATGCTTTAATTAAGTTCGCTTCGTAATGTGAGCACCATGCCATTATGTAATTTTCGGCTATCTCGGCTAGTAGGCGCGCAGCCTTGTCACTTGTCGGTTTACGCGTCACCAACGCTACCAGCAGCGGGGACTCCTACACAAACAACACAAGAAACACATTAGTCACCAGCGTCGTCGTACTCCTTAAGTGTGCGCACCGTATAAGACGCCTCTCCTTGCCAAGTCGTCTTACGCACACTGAGCTCCACTTTCGTACCGGCTAACTCCAGCACAATATCACGAAGTTCCTCGTCACTTAATTCCTCCAAGTAATCGGCCCGGTACTCAACGAGATTAGCCATTTGCGTGTCAAACAGCGTAAGCCAAAGCTCATCTTCGTCGTCCTCACCATCTCGCACCATTACACGCATCGCAAAGAAATTCTTCCCCACATCCTGCTCACCGTGCGTTCGACATATCATAACACCATTTTTGACTTTCTTATACAACTTGCGCCGGCACCGAGAACATCCTCTATAAGTGCACTTGTCTTTGTACGATACCGCCTCAATAAGGACGGGCGTCTTAATTTTATACACGCCATTCTCGGCGCACGCCAGCTCCCGCACACTCACCAATGTAGCGCGTGTCGACGCTTCGGCGCTGCACTCTCTTTCAAGCGACGCGCTCCGTGCCGGCTGCTCCAAAGCCGCTTCGTCGGCCCCACGCTTACGGCCTATCGGCGGCGCAATAACCACTACGGGCCTCTTAGCAGCAGGCGTTGCTCCGACCGGTGCTGATGTTGTCGGCTGTTGGCCTCCGGTCGCCTTTGACGCCTGCTTGCGTATTGCCTTAAGCTTTTTCGGTGTCATCTCAGTAGTGTCTGCCATTCTTGCGGCTGGATGACGTCTGCTGCAGCTGTAATAAGTCAGACCACTTGCGTTATACAACATAACAATTTTTCAACCGTTTTATATATGCATACCATACGGCGCATGCGCACTTAACATATAACGCGCTAATCTACAGTTCTATTACAAAATTTCGCGCATGCGCACTAACGCATAACTGACTAGTCGTCGAGGTATTTGCTTTAGGAAAAAAATTACCGGTCATGTTAGTGCGTTCGTTGTCAAATGTGTATTTACATCGAATTTCTATAATATAAATGCACCACATAATTCCCTACAACCGACTGATTCTATACAACACTTAATTTCATGTTTTTAGCGTTTCATTTAGTGTTTTTGAAACGGCATTGTTTTCTCTTCACATTCCTATCGCGATAAGCTTATCAGTGTTTTGGGTCACCACTCGGCTCCGAGGTATTTGCTTTAGGAAAAAAATTACCGGTCATGTTAGTGCGTTCGTTGTCAAATGTGTATTTATATCGAATTTGTATAATATAAATGCACCACATAATTCCCTACGACCGACTGATCCTATACAACGCTTAATTTCATGTTTTTAGCGTTTCGTTCTCTCTTTACATTAAGTGTTTCTGCGTCGCCTTCGCGCATGCGCTCTTAACGCATAACTGCGTAGTTTTGCTTTAGGAAAAACTCAGCGGTCGTTGCTAAGTTTCATACAAGTATGGCGTCGGGTACAACTGCTTCTACGAAAAAGCAGCGGTGAGTTATTTATTTTATTTATTTCTTATTATTTAGCAATAGAGCGGTAAGTTGGCTTTTACGTGAGTCCTATTAATTATTTTTTTTAGCAATATAACAGTATTTACATGAGTCCTATTCTTTATTAATTACTTTTATTTAATAAGTTATTCATGTTGAGAGGCGCCTCATTATTCACAGGCATTTAGCAATAGAGCGGTAAGTTGGCTTTTACATGAGTCCTATTATATATATATATATATATATATATATATATATATATATATATATATATATATATATATATATATAGCGGTATTTACATGAGTCCTATTCTTTATTAATTACTTTTAATTAATAAGAACCTCATTATTCATATTGTGATTTAATTTGGGAGCCTCATCATTATTCACAGGTATTTAGCAATAGAGCGGTATTTACATGAGTCCTAGTTCTTTATCAATAGGTTGGTTTTTACTCGAGTCTTTATTAATTACTTTTAATTAATATTATTCATGTTGTGTCTTCTCATTAATTTGGGAACCTCCTCATTATTCACAGGCGTTATTCATGTTTCACAGAATCCAACTGCCTACACGCGGATTCCTCACCCGCAACAACAAACCTACATGCGTCGTCCGCCCGACACCACGCACCCCGCCGCCAGCCATCAACAGGCCGGTCACTCCACCAGCGGCCGTAAGCCGACCACCGACACCTGACGACGTTGAACCCGATGGGTTAACATCGTCGTTTTCGGTGCGCGGACCAAATGGGTCCTGGTATACTCCGATACCACCAGACGAATTGTATCAACGGCGCGGCTTTCACGCGCCATTGATTGCCGCCGGCCGGGGTACCATGCTACAACGGCGCTTCGACGCCGACAATTCCGGTTCAACGCATCTCCCGCGTCTTGGGAGTGACACTGACGGTTATTACAAGAGCGCCAAGTACCCTCCGTGATTGAACATTCTAGTTCCTTTTTAATAAAATAATGATTACTTACACCGTTGCTTTCCGTTCGTCTACCGCACATAACCGTCCTGCCTTACCAGGCCGTTAAGTACACATTTTAAACGTTTCACCACTGCAATCATTTTGGTTTCATTTTGTTCAACGCACAGCGCCAACTATACGGCTAAATTTTCGCCGTTAGCAGCTCCAGCTGAACCGTATAAAATTTACGCCGTTAAACGCACAGCTAAGCCGTAGAGCTAAATTTAACCGCCCGCAACTAGGCCGCCGGGCCATAGGCCACCTCTGCTGCAATCGATCAGCGCTGCGTAGGGTACAGCGGGGTACACAGTGCGTTTAGCGCAGTTATAACCACAGTGGTTTTAGCTATAACCGCAGTGGCTATATAAATGCTTACGTAAGCACCCGCTATATAAATGCTTACGTAAGCTCACTATATAATTGCTTACGTAAGCGCTATATAAATACTTACGTAAGCACAGCGCTATATAAATGCTTACGTAAGCTATATAAATGATTACGTAACTAGGGACGCTTATATATATATATATATATATATATATATATATATATATATATATATATGCTTACGTAAGCACGCGCTAGGTCCAACGTTGATCGCTAGGGTTAAATTAATCACTGTAACAGTCGCTAGGGGGCACCTCAATGGGGGAGGGTAATCAATCAAAAGTGAAAGGTCATCAATCACGTTTTTTATAAGTAGGTTCCCGAAAACGTTTAGTGTCACAAAAACCCTTTGATCTTTTTTTATAAGTAGGTTCCCGAAAAAGATAAGGACGTTTTTTATGCATAGAGTTAGGCCTAAAGTAGGTCAAAAAGGGGCGGGGCGAGCCTCTGTGGACTCTCTATACTACTTAGGCCTCCTATAAATTATATAACAATAGGCTTAGTTTAATGAGAATGACTGTAACATTAATTGTTATAAAATATGTGCGCAGTTATATATGTGCCCTTTTTCCTATGGGGCTATGCCTATTGTGTAACTATTTAAATATTAGGCCCCCTATAAGTATAAAACGCTAGATATATTTTTATTAAGAGTAAGTACTATTTTTATTATTCATTGCTTTATACACAATTTGATTATACAGAAGATAAGTAGGTACATCCATGACTTAAGGCCTTATAGTTATATATTTATGCATTTTAAGGCCCTAATTTTTGTATGTATGACATTGTTACTAATTCAAAATTGCACCGTACTAAAATTTTACTCTGTTTGACAGGTACGTCATTAGCAGAGACTTCGCGAAAAGCCACTGCAGCCATGAATCATCGCAGATAAAGTAGGGTCTGTCTGCAACGCCCATTGTGATTGTGTGGCTGGGTTGGTTGACGCCTGCACCCACATCGCCACATTTATTTTTGCGGTGGATACTACCGTAAAGATCTGCGACAGCAAGGCAGTGATTCAAGAGCCAGCTTATTGGCTGCTGCCAGCATCTCACCGAGAGGTTCGCTACAAAGAGGTTGGCGAAATTTATTTCACCTCAGCCTTGACGAAGAAAAAGCAACTCGACGAAGCTATTGCTAGTGGGTCGCCGGTCTCGTCTCGGGTTCGTCAGCCAACGAACATTGCCACACAAAGTCCTGCTGATCGAACTTGACAGTTTTTTCCATGGACTTAGCCTGGGTGACACAAAACCTGTTGTGTTGTCCTTCTGTCCCCGTACAGTGATGGGTTTGTTCCCAAACAGGCCCTGGCAGTGTTTCCAGCAGTGCTTTCGAACATGTTCCAGGATGAGCTGTACAAACAGCCATTCCACGTCGTCCTGGAGAAGTGTTCGTCCGTCGCGTTGGTTGTCTCAACAGGCACTGGAGATGGTAACAAAGGTTCAGGCCAACTCACACCTGTGGCCCAAGTTCAGAGCTGGCAGGGTAATTGTATTGATAATTTACAAAGTGTGCCACACAGACCCCTCTCAACCAGCACCAAGTACCATCAAGGATATCTGCTACCCGGACCGACACTTGACCACGCCAACCATACCGACGGGGGGTCAAACACGAGAGCATTGCGAAGGCAACTCACTGCAAGACGATGACCGATCATGCCAACTTCTGCATGCGGGACTCTGGGTTTGGGATCCACAACCAACATCCAGAGATTGGTGCTTCCCCGATGGAGTCGTCCGATGTGACTGCTGTGGGGAAGGCAGTCTCGGGGTGAAGTACCCCTACCTCGTGCGGGACGAGGTCCTGAGTAAGGAGAAAGAAGGCGCCACATGTTTGGCAACGAAAGCAGATGCCACCCTACACTTGAGAAAGGGACATGCATAAATAATATAAATGTGTACTTATTTTATAGCAGGTTTATTTAACAAATGTAATTTCAAACGTTTATTGCTTTCCATTCAAAATTGTATTTTAATAAAATGATTAAGTGCTATTGCTACCAGAAGCTTTAGCCTTTACAGAAAGTTATAGCTACGTGGTGCTACACAGCAAATAAACTGTGTTGTCCCCCCAGGACTCGTCAGCGCAGCTAAGGTTTTCATGTGAAATGAAAAACTGCAGACATGTCAGACATGCAATTTTTGTGTAACATTCCACTCATACCACTGCCGTCTCCTATCATTGAGCCATCTCACTAGTCAAATGGAACGATGGGCCCATTCAAGTTTGTAAATGCACAGCAAACAGTGGCTATTTGGTCAGTCGTGGTGATTCCCTTTCCATCTTTAACGAAGAGATAGTCAACTAACACAATTTCTCCCAGAAAGGTGTACTTCTGACGAAGCAGGCAAATAACACGCTCAACGTGAATTCGCTGATGAGAGAGTTTTCGTGACCGTTCAAGTTCCAATGCTGGCATCTGGCTCATCACCTTTGTGAATGCATGCATTTGGATAGTTGCAATCATCAGCCATAGGTGATATGCAAAGCCATGGGCGCATAGGTTAGCAGGCCACAGACAGCCAGTCAAAAAGTACAACGAACATACACGAGTGTACGAGGATTTTGGAAAGTGTAATGTCTGTCCGGCCTATGTTGGAAAGCCAGACACGCTGTCGTTCCTCCGAAAGTTGTCGAGTTTGTTCCCCCTGTGTATGACGAATTGTTGGCAGTCTGTAGGACGACAAATGACTATCTCTGTCAGCCCGATTGTCGCAAGCAAATACTCCGCAAATCATCCTTCGCCAATAATGGTGCAACGCTGAAAAGAAAACGATTTACTGCATCAGTGAACGTTTACAATCCTGGTGCGTGCGGGTCGGTCTGTACTCCAGTGCTTGTACTCCAAGATGGCAGAGTGCAAAAGTGGTGACGTCACACGCACAGCCGCTATAGGGGCAACCGGTTCATGCGCCACATGGATTGAGCTTCAGAGGGCAGATATTCTTTGGGCGATACGTCGTCTATAATAGATGAAATGTCAAATTTGTTTCCCAAGATTGTCGCACTCGATTGATATGAACGAAAGGACTTCCATTATCTGCTGATATATTATCAGGATTCATTATTTATATATTTCAGTTGCGATAATGTGCGTTCACTACAGTTAAGGACACATACGTACATTCCTACCATGGAACGAGTTCACAACTGACTATATATAGTCTATGATTATTCTATTGTTTGTGTACAGCGCTTTTGAGCAGCCTTTTATGTATGAAAAGAGCGCTTTATAAGTTCGGTATAATAATAATAATAGTACCCCATTATCCGCTATATCGAAAACCCATCATTATGACTACCTGCAACCTCATATGGGAGACGACCTGTCTTGAGAGACCGCTTTGGCCGTGCAGAACGGGTGATCGCAAAAGACAGGTTCTACTGTACCTGATGATGATGCAAACATTCAGCTAGAGGTAAGAACAAAAACAACTGCCGAACGGTTGAATCTAGCGATGGAATCCGAATCAATGAAAGGCACGTTGTCAATATCGCTCGAAGGAGTGTGTGTGTGCGTGCGCGCGCGCGTGTGTGTGTGTGCGCGTGTGGGGGGGGGTGCGCATGTGCTTGTGAATGTGCGTTTGCGAGTGGTGTGCGTGCGCATGCGCGTGCGTGTACGTTTGTGCATTTGCGTGTTCGTGTGTAGTGTACGTGTGCGCGCTTGACGTGCGGGCGCGTGTGTTCGTGTTTGCGCGGTCGTGCGTGCGTGTGTTTGACAACGTGCGTTTGCGTATAAGTTTGCTTTGGCGTTTATACGTGTTTGTGTGCGAACGTGCGTGCATGCGTGTGTGCATGCGTGCGTGCATGTGTGTTTATGTTTGTAGGCCTACACACAACCAAACATAAACCGCCCATACGCTGTGTAAATAACTTATACGACACGCCTGACTGGCAGCAGTCGCGTACGACTGTCAAAACACATCGTGTTAAAACACTACGATAGTGTGGACAAGATGTTATGATATATATATTTGAAAATACACGATGGGATTGCATTATAAAATCATCAAGATTGTATATTAAACCAATCAGTGTCGAACTAAGGCGCTGTAATGTTTTGAACAATTGTTGAAGACACTGGACAATGCTCTGAACCTACTTTCAAAAGTCCAGCGACGTTGACGCAGATGTGTCTAGACCTATGACTCACTTACACTGCTCATATCTCCACCCGCGGCAACAGACGCAGTTGTCACGTTGTGCGAGTGCTTGGTATTTACTAGGCCGTCAGATATTGTTACCCTGTGGAGTGCCGATGTGGCCGGTGGAACTGGCATTGTAATAAATAGCGATGACCTACTTGGAAGCAGCGTCGCCGCTTCTCATGCGTGACTGCAAGTGACCTGAATCGGGCTATGCCAAATGATTCAATATCTCGACCCCGACTGACTGACTGACTGACGGACTGACTCACTGACTCACTGACTCACTGACTCACTGACTGACATATTAACTCTACAATTATTTAAGATGTATTATTGTCTCATACATTGCAGACTCTTTGTGTTCTTCTGACTCTGTATTCCATACAATGGTCGGAGACCAAAAACATAGTATACTGGGCCGGTTACTTTGCGTGGTAGAAGCAAATAGATGTGCATACATCTATGAGGCTCATTACCCGATTCCTTAGGATTTTATTATGAATATTTTGAGGAATGTGAGAGTCATGACAATATAATTCATGTTGATGCAATAGCAGACGGCGACATGATTATAAAGATCGAGGGCAGGTTTCACGAAAAAAATATTACAAAATGGGTCGATATTACAAAACGGGCCTGTTTTTATTACAAATTGGGTCGTTATTGCAAAATGGGTCGATTATTACAAAATGGGTCGTAACACACTTGACATATTATGCGTGGTGCCCCCGTCAGATTGTGTGACTGCATCCGGGCCTCTTCAAGACGTGTCTTATATCATCAGGGAACTGGTACCTCGACTCGAACGTGCAGTAAAATCTCGCTTTATAGTCACCTCGGCAAAACAGCCACCTTGTAATTAAGGTCACCATTATTTCCATAGCAGTAAGTTATAAGAAACTAGTTCCCCTAATACGGTCACCTCCGTATTCGGGTCACTTTTGGCTCGTCCCGAGGGTTACTGTGATATTGAGGTGCCATTGTAGTGGCTTGGTGAATTTATAAGTACTCGATCGGGCAAAAACTTATCTTTACAACCTTGCGTATGTCCACCATAACTCCCTATCGCCTTGACCCATCTGTTGACAAATGGAATACTCCTTATGGATTTTGAGATTGACCAATCCTTTTGTTTTTATGCGCCTCTGAGCTTGGTTTCCAAGGATTTAGGCGCAATAGAAGTTTTCTTAATATTACTAGTTACAATCAGTCTGCAATTCTGACCTTAGATAAAATCATAAAGAATGACATAGTTTACCAGGTTTTGAAACAGGTCATGTGATATATCACGTGTTAAAAGATCACACATACGAACAAAGTCTCCGTTTTAGATATGTATTACAACATTGTATAAATAGCATTGCATAGACGACTGGTATTATTAGCATTTTGACAAATTTGTGGATTTGACACATTTGAATGGGAGGTATTATTACAGTTTAGAGAGGACTACACTAACATAAAACAAAATGTTTTCTCAGGGCACTACAATTGACCAACCAACCGCAAATTGTGCACGCTTTCTTATAAATGTGATTAATATATAGATATCTGCCAGTGCGAGTCAGACGCAGAATAATGTGTACGAGGAAAGGGTAAATAAATTTATGTAAATGTACAAGGCTACTTAAGACAATGACACCCTTGCTCACATACTGTCTGAAAACTTTTCTTAAAATGAGGGTTTTGTCAAACCAATGCTTTGCTCCACAATCCAAAAGACATGATCAAGTGAATAAACACGTAAGTTCAGCAGAATATCACATTTTGGTGAACTGCCCCAGTTCACAGACAAGCGAGAAGGTGCGACTAACTGGAGCGTGTCATTCGGCAGGTCACGGCGGATGGGGTCGCCACTTACACCTAGGTGAAAGGAGCAAAGTCGAGTAAATCGTATTGTCGGCGTGTTAATGCAGGGTTGATGGCCGGGTACCGGGCGTGCGGCGGCGGTAAGGCTACAACGAACGAACGAACGAACGAACGAACGAACGAAGAAGTTTATTTACCATGTATATAAAAGTACAAATTGTTTTTCATACTTGATTGTAGAAAAACAATAAAGCATATACAAACACAAATATATATACTACGCATGATACATAAGTATGTAATTCAGTAATTTGCAGGAATAAAAAAAAATACTTTTATTTGATAACATACTGTCTATATATATATATATATATATATATATATATATATATATATATATATATATATATATATATATATATATATCAGACGGGGTCGGTGACTCCTATTAAGACAACCGTCTTACAGGCGGCTTTCATCGTCATTTTGCTGACAATTCCCAGCGTTTCAGGTGAGTTTGTACGTCCATAGCTGCGGACAACCTTCTTCACTTCGTTGTTTGCAGTCAAGCGTGTCGTGCCAGTTGTTTGTTTTGATACGATCGTTCAAAGGCAGTAGTTGACGTCCTGGTCTGCGCAGCTGCTAGGAAATACAGACGGAGTGCGCATATCATAGACTTGCACCGATGACATATACCTTGTTTTTACAGTCGGAATACCTGTGATGTTTACGTTGTTGCGCCTATTTCCTAATGCAGACTAATGCACAGTTGACGCAGACTATTCTATGAACTCTCTATCCTGGAATTAATTCAGTTATTATTCGGTGTGTATTGTCTTAGTTATATATGTTATTTTAGCAATCTTAAAATGACTTACTCAATGTGGTAATTATCTACACGTTTGTTAATTCTCATAATTAGCCCGGCAAACTGATTACTCTTTGAATCCGAAGAACCATATTGCGTTCAAGCTGTTGCGTGGACAATATTGGTACTCCTAATTTCTCTTCGTTCATGATATTACCTGGTATATTCCATAGTTTAGAGTCCTCGCAAATGTTGCAAAGACCTACCAATGACACAGAGTGATCTAGTTTCCGCAAATATAAATACAAATTTTGTTAGACATTTAATTTAGAATAAGTTATCTAGATCACCTGTGTTCATCTACTTTAACATTTCAGTCGGTTTTTTATTCAACGACTACATGCATGGCTCAGTGAGTAATCTAACAAGTCAATTGCGTACAGCGTACATATGTTTTAATGATTTACACTTTGAAATCTTTCCATCTACTAGATATATTATATTATTATTTTCTAACTGTAAACCATTTTTTTCTAACTATGTCACTGCGCTATCTCCATACAATATAAATAACACAGTCTGAAGTGACACATTATCAAAAGCCTTCTGGAAATTCAAAGTATGCAACATCGATCTGTTGAGCCTTCATCTGCCCATTTATTAATTTCTTTCAAACACAAATATAATTCATAGTCGTCGTGATGAACACTGGTGTGCTGAAGCTCACCAAGAGCCTCCAACTTTGAGTTTCACCAAAACCTCCAACTGCTCCCCTTGAGGTTACCAAAACCTCCAACTGCTCCCCTTGAGGTTACCAAACCTACAACTGCTCCCCTTGAGGTTACCAAACCCTACAACTGCTCCCTTTGAGGTTACCAAAACCTCCAACTCCTCCCCTTGAGGTTACCAAACCCTACAACTGCTCCCCTTGAGGTTACCAAAACCTACAACTGCTCCCTTTGAGGTTACCAAAACCCCCAACTCCTCCCCTTGAGGTTACCAAACCCTATAACTGCTCCCCTTAAGGTTACCAAACCCTACAACTGCTCCCCTTGAGGTTACCAAAACCTACAACTGCTCCCTTTGAGGTTACCAAAATCCCCAACTCCTCCCCTTGAGGTTACCAAAACCTACAACTGCTCCCCTTAAGGTTACCAAAACCTACAACTGCTCCCCTTTAGGTTAACAGAACCTACAACTGCTCCCTTTGAGGTTACCAAAACCTACAACTCCTCCCCTTGAGGTTACCAAACCCTACAACTGCTCCCTTGAGATTACCAAAACCTCCAACTGCACCCTCTTGCCGAAATATTGGGGATCTAAATCTATTTACACCCCACCCATAATATTGGGAGTTCAGCCCTTCAACAAACCCCTGGTACCACTGCTTATGTGATTGGTTAGATATAAACTTTCTCTTATCGACAAAGGTTGAGATTGATTTATTAATGTGTGCTTAACAAAGACGTTTACCACACATGCTCTGTTTGCCGGTTTTAGTAATTTAATAATATATCTAGTACGGGTCTGTGCTTTTCTTACCAGTTCCATGATACCTTTTGAAATAAAAGTGCTACTCTTATAATACGTCTACAGTTAGTGAATGTGTAATATAATACGCTATCACGTTACAGCATACCAACATTGACACACCTATTCCGCCAAATTTTATATGCCACATCAGCCAGCCAAACTTTCCTACCTAATTTATGTATAAAATAAACACTGCATATACATTTAAGACAGTAAAGATTACTTAGATTTATTTATAGCATTAAACTGTTAGGTAAAGTTACAGTATAAACAAACAAGGGAAAGATACCTGTATGCAGACAGTAAAGTATTATATTGAATAGGCAGAGTCATTCCGTATCCTCGCTTTACTAAAGTGTGCCGCGAAGGAGCATCAGCTGCTAATAACATTTCGCCCGAAGATATTCCGTGCCCTTATCTTACAATATACGTGAACACTATTTCTTGTTTCCTTTGTGTAGACTAGTCTTAATTTCCAATCTGGTCGTAAGAAACGATTGGTATAAAAACGTGCATACTAACCGGCGTATGTCGGCCAATGTGTTTTGTACCCGACTATTCATTACATTGACTAGAAGGTCCGGGTTACTATCCCAGTATTGTGATTACAGGAATGCTTGCGCCAACAACGCGTCGCACGCTACCCGTAAATGCTGATTCGATTACTATAAGCATTCAATGAGATGCGGGTCCATTCCAAGAAGAATAAAAAGCGATCAGCAAGCCGGGGGTGGTGACTAAGTATACTACTTATATTATTGAGATTGATGCAGTCACCAGCCCCCCCCCCCCCCCCCACCAGGCGAGCGAAGATGATCATGCCCAAAGTTTCCGTTTCGACAGTTTCATCCGAAGTCTTGTATTCCGCTAACTACACGGGTTACCCACGACCTACTAACCCAGAGGCCACAGTGTATTTGATGAGTGTGGAGTCGGAAGAACCCTTCACTCCTTTTCTACCATAAATGTCAACACAAAGTTGGTTATTGGTAAAGGTAATTAATTAATTGAATAATAAACGTAATGTTAATATAAAATAGAGGAAATCTTAGCAATCAGTCTTATCAGGGGAAAACAATTGATTAACTACTACCATCGGTACACTAGCGTACATAACAGCGCCCTGAGGTGCAATCCTCAGAGAGGTCACTTGCACAATAGCACGGCCGGACTAAATAACGGCGCTCTGTTGTATATTGGTATCTAGATCGCCTTCGCTCAAAACCGTGCCGCAGACTACGATCAGCGATATCTGCGCGTTGCAAACATGACAAAGATAAACGTAACCACTATTTACGGCAATTTCGGAAATGGGAACAGTCTCATATAAATATAAATCCGACAAGTTTGAGGGTTTTCAAGTGCATCACCCCAGTACGTCGATGTCTCTCGTGTCTTTATGTTGGTCTTAGTGTAATTAGAGGGTGGACGCCAATAGTCAAAATATTGTAATGGTGATAACTGATGCCCATGGTGTAATTAATGGGTGGACACTAATAGTCAAAATACTGTAAATGTTATAATTGATGCCCTTGGTGCAATTAGTGGGTGGACGCCAAAAGTCAAAATACTGTAATGGTGATAATGTATGCACTTGGTGTAATTAGTAGGTGTACGCCAATAGTCAAAATACTATGATGGTGATAGTTAATGCCCTTGGTGTAATTAGTGGGTGGACGCCAATAGTCAAAATACTATAATTGTTATAATTGATACCCTTGATGTAACTAGATGGTGTACGCCAATATTCAAAATACTGTAATGGTGACAATCGATGCCCTTGGAGTAATTAGTGGGTGGACGCCAATAGTCAAAATATTGTAATGTTTATAATTGATGCCCCTGGTGTAATTCGAGGGTGTACGTCAATGGACAAAATACTGTAATGGTGATAATTGATTGAAGGATCAATTACCTTTGAAAGGACAAACTGTATACGATGAATTTTCGTGAAAATGGTGAATTCACATACCTTGGCCATATTACTTAGACGTTAACGATCGAATAGCATATGCGGCACTCGTGACTGCCGGCGATCTCGAGATACCAACACGCCGTGCAGTATTTCCTTAATGTTACAAGATAACTGGTGATTCGTTTCTTGATATAACAAGAAATAAACATTTTAATAGTTTCAATGAATTATTGCAAGTAAGTGGCGGCAATTTCGCGTTGAACAAGTTCCTTGATTTGTTCAACCACATGAATATATATTTCATTTGTATTGCAATCACATTTAGCATTATATAGAAGTAAATTATCTTATGAAGCATTGCACTTATTTCTGTGCATCAACAACTTTGTTGCTTATGGCATCATCACCGTCATTAGATGTCCAAGTTGACCCGGTGTATCCACTCGCACGTTCATGGGCAAAGCTCGGCAAATTCCCGCATGCACCCGGCCATTTGGTAGATGGGACAGTCGCAGCGTTCGCTCTTGGCCAGGCCCAGGCGAGAATGGAGGCACCGAAGCGTCCCACGTCTGACCGTAGTCTATTAACTTAATCATATAGAGCGGGAGCCCAGCACGTTTATTTATAAACGGGCCAAAGTGTTTTACCCCATGTATTAGAGGAACCATCCCCCGACATCACAAAAATTAGTTGCTGCGGGGTCGTGGGTGGTAGAATTCCCCCTAAATCACCCCCTGACGTGGGCAAAAAGTACCTTTATTCACGTGAACAGCGCCAAGGCTAAAACAGTTTCAAAAGTTTCCCTGGTATTCCCCAAGTACGGAATGACCAACGACAGCAACTTTAGGGGTGGAATTCCCCTCACAGCAGCCCCCAAAGGGTGCCAAAAAGTACCTTTATTTATGTGAACGGCGCCAAGGCTAAACACAGTTTCAAAATTTCCCCTGTGTTCCCCGAGCCCGAGTACGGAATGACCAATGCCAGCAACTTTAGGGGGTGGAACCCCCTTGATAGCACCCACCAAATATTGACGAAACTGTATTTATTCTCCCAAACACCTCGCGGATTTCGTAGTCCTGTAGATGGCGCCGTTGTAGAACAGCTGTGTTAACAATACAACTGCGACATAACAAATTAACTTACTGATGCACAGGACTATGCGACATGTTAACTGTTCATAATTATATCTTCAGCACGGCCATCATTAGTACAAACACGACAGGACAACTGTTTACATATATTCAGCACTCTCAACCGACGCAACAGGATAATTGTTCACTCTGCTTATCAGTATATAAAAACGCGAAAGGATAACGGTTAATATTATATCTTTACCACACACATCATCAGTGCAGACGTGACAGGGTAACTGTTCATATGTCTTCTTGCAGTAGGAGAGGGGGCAGTTCCCTCTGGTAGGATAGTAAAAATTTGTGTTAATGATCACATCATGCAAGGTAAGTACGTATACTACAGTTACCCAAGTCTGTCCATAGCGAAATTCCGTGGCAATCAAGTATTGTGTTGGTTTTCTCAAATATCATCGTTTATGAACACAAACATATCATACAAGCCAGGTTTATTGCCTATTGTAGCTGCAAGTTCAACATAAATGTTCACCGGAGCAGTCAAACAGAAGATAAAACCCGAAGCAATCCTAAGGTAACACTGAAATGGGCGATGAACGATCTTAGGACTTGCAACGATACTAAACAATGATCACTACAAGACACATATCTGGAAGTTTGTACTGAGATCTCATTTAATCTTTTTAAACCACACCTTTTGAAGATCAATATTCTTTGGGGAATAATGGAATTATACAATGGTTTCTTTTCTAGAATCGGAGTAGCAACAGGGAAAACAACACTAAACCATGTTGCTCACATACAGTTGCTAGAGACGCGAAAGGAGCTGCTAGGTTAGCCTCGTTTTAGATTAAAGTGATGACGCATGAATACATTTTGAAAAAGGTCTATC
Source organism: Escarpia spicata (assembly GCA_963995525.1). Taxonomy (NCBI): domain Eukaryota; kingdom Metazoa; phylum Annelida; class Polychaeta; order Sabellida; family Siboglinidae; genus Escarpia; species Escarpia spicata. Next base: position 26,727,374 of record OZ023216.1, on the reverse strand, counting down.
ACCAGTACAGACGCAACATACACAGGACTAGTGTTTAGATATCTTACGCGCTCTCGTCAATGTCATCGTCTGTCCAGACGTCCGAATCTTCACTGTCCATCCCTCCGACGACGTCCTCGGCATCAACGGGAGTTGCTGACACAGATTCGAGAAGTGAACTCCCTTGGAACCACTCCAGCTCCAAACTGACTTCTTTATCCACCCACAGTCAATGGGCTTCGCCTCGCAAGTCGGGTCAGGCTGGTCGGCCCTCTTCCACATCCGTGCAACAAAGTGTGCTCTCATGATGTGGTTGGTAAGAGTCTTGCAACAAGGGGGAGACATGCACAGTTGATTTTCTGGATCTTGGCCAGTGGCTCCTTCTCACTCCCACCACTCATTCTGATGAAGGCTCTGTACCTAGCTTCGTTGACGTCGATACACTTAAACCCATACAGGGAGCAAACAAATAACGCGATGGCTGTTAGGTCGACTGCTTCTGAGGTCAGGAAACGCAGTGCCATCACGTGTTGATGCACTATATCCGTTTCCTCTAGTTGGAAGGGCTTCACTTTGCCCTTTCCAAAGAAGCAGGATGTGTAGTCACATCCTGTCAAAGCATGCAGACCCACGAGTCCACCCTTGAATCCGTGGTTTCTCTTATCAAGGGTGGCAGCTAAATTTGTCACATCAATGTATCTACGGTTGTTACCAGATTCATAGTCCAGGATGATGTTCATCCCTTCTGACCTTCCAACATGCCCGAGACGAATGACGAGTACATCTGTGCCAGTTGACCTCACCATAATGTTTCCGGTGGAGACGCTGCTTGCATGAAATGCAATGAGTGTGTCGGCCTCCTGGTGCTGACCTTGGAGATGATTCGGTTCCTCTGTTAGTACAAGTTCTACCTCGTTGGTCTTCAACGCCATGCATTTACCACCATGTGATACGAACAGGGTCATCCTCCCTACGATTGACCTACAGTGTGGTTTTTTATCCATTCCTCCATGAGGACATTGACAAATTCTTCCTTGAATGCACCGTTTTCGAGGCGCTCCGTCCCACTCTGTCGCTGGGCTTGGTCAGGTCCAGTGATGATAAATGTGAGATGATTTCCAGAAACGACGCAATTTCCGCTCTGGGTCTTTGATCGATGGTGAGTGGTACTTGTCAAGTACCAAGTGGATTTGTTCACCGCGATAGGAACACACCTTCACCAAGAGATCCCTAGCCATGACCGCATACGTTGATTTGCTGTTCTGAAGCACGGATTCATGGAGGAGGATGCCCCACCAGTCACAGAGGCTGCAATTGGGGGAAATGTGACATCCGTGAGCAAGACGTCCTGTATTTTCTCAAGAACCTTGGAAAGTGCTGCTTTGTCCGTCTTCAGTGGAGTCCCGTCGCTGTAGGCGAGAGAAGAGGGGACCTCTGTCATATGGTAGCTTAGCAGGTGCTGCAGGTTAACGGCATCACTTGTCTTGGCAGCGACAGCCAGAATTCTCCCAAAGACGTCCCTGACTCCAACTGCTGCATTTAGCCTCTGCACCATAGTCTTCGATTCCTTTATGTTCTCTGCAACGAAGTTCAACATCTTGGTCCTTGCCACTGTCTTCAGGAATCGTGACCCATCGATCACACACTCCCCCTCGAATTTCCGTCGAAGTGTTCTCCTCCGTACCAGGGTTCCAATGATAAATGTCTTGGTCTCTTCCTTCGCCGTCCTCCCCGATGACACATTAACCAACTCAGCAGGGGAGTCCGCGGCGAACAGACTGCAGGTGTTGTTTAAGCTATTGTCGAGGGCATCCGTGTCAGTATTGCCACGTCGAATTCTAGATTTTTTTAGTTGGTTAGCCGGTTCTTCCCCCGATCGAAGACCGCCCATTTCCCATAGTTCTGACAAGGCCATGCCGCGTTGGGTGAGAGTGACGGACTACCTTCTGAAGGCACTCTCAGAGTTTCTAAAAGCCGTTATGCCTCTCGTTGGAGGTGCAGCATCTCTGTTGACAGTCTGCGCCCAGCTCAAATCAACCGCGGATCTTGAGTACGATTTGTGTGTGCATCGAATGGACAAAGTGCCATCCTTCAAGATTTCCCGCGCACCGGAATCCATCTGCCGGAGTTTATCATCTATCATAATCAGCTTACAAAATACGTACACCTACTAACGATATTTGCGTAGTGACTCAATATACATTTTGCCGCATATCGATTGGCGCCATCTACCAGACTACGAAATCCGTTAGGTGTTTGCACGAATAAATACTGTCTCGTCAATCTTTGGGGGTTTCTGTCAGTAGGAGTCCACCACTTAAAGTTGCTGGCATTAGTCATTCCGTACTCGGGGAACATCAGGGAAATGTTTGAAACAGTTTTTAGCCTTGGTGCCGTTCACATAAATACAGGTACTTTTTTGCCCACTTCATGGGGTGATTTGGGGGCATTCCACCACCCAAGACCCAGCAGCAACTAATTTTTTTGATGTCGGGGGATGGTTCCTCCAACACATGGGGTCAAACACTTTGGCCCTTTTTACACAAATAAAAGCTCTGGGCTCCCGGTATAATACTGAAATAGAGTAAGGTGGGGCAAAGCGCCCATGTTGGGGCATAACGCCCATGCCACTATCTTGGCGAATATTGCATTTGGTGGCTCCAGATAGCGATCAAATGATTAATTCCTGAGTCCTGACGACATATCAACGTGCTATGGCTCTACAGAATCAAACACGATGTAAGTACAGCTGATTTACCGTTTCTTTATTATTTGTGATAAGATCGCTTCCATATTAATCAATAAATTGTCCCTAAATGGTTACGAATTTTGAAACGCATGATATAGCTTTCTAAGCTATGTTATATAAACTGCATTTTCATGCTTTCAGTTACGGTGAGCGATAAAAGAAAATAGAGAGTGTCTGTGTGCATACCGATCTCGATTCCCTTCCCTATCCCTAACGCGCTGTGCGTACTACGTCATCGCTTGTTGTGTTTATGCGATCGGTTAAGTGTCGATCAGATAGATAAATACGTAACCGGCAGGGGTGATCGGTAAGCGCAATCCTTATCCATTTTACGTTCAAATTATGGATGAATCAAAGTAAACGATATGACAGCATTGTACATACAACTGTTTTTGACTGATTAGCCGCCTCGTTTTAATTGCAGTTGTGTTTAATGCATCATAATTTTTTTTTTTAAGACCTGTCTCAGCATGGAATACATAACGGTAGGGGCACAAATCGTGCGTGCAATCGTTTTTGTTGTTTTCACAAAAAGATCATCAAAGTTGTCTTGGGTGAAGTACTTACGAATATAAACAGGCAAATCAAAATCTTGTAAAAGGCGCTAAAAACCGCGCATCCTATCTTCGCTGTGATGTGCTTTTGTACATAATTCCAAAATGATTTAGTTGCATTATGGTCTGTCCATTTGAGTTTGTGATTAGGACCACATATCCTAAAAAAGGCATAAATGTACGATACGTTGGCGAGTGAAACGCCGTGATGCAGACACTCCTGACGGTTACCTATCTCCAACAATCGACACCGACTGCGGAGCGCGTTAGGGATAGGGGAGGGAATCGAGATCGGTATGCTTGCAGACACTCTCTAATGTCATGACTCAAACGTTCTCAGCATAGTCGCCAGTGGGTCATAGCGCCACCTGTGAATTGGGGCAAAGCGCCCATGCCTGCGCGCTATGCCCCATCTGCAATTATTTATATAAAGGTAGCATTGTGAATATGTTTTAGATGGCATGTCGTTGTGTAAATACAATATACATATATATATATAATGTATATTGTATTTACACAACGACATGCCATATATATACAGTATATATATATATATATATATATATATATATATATAATCATTGTTTGTGTTTAGCGCGCGCACATACAAACACACACACAATTATTTATAATATAATATTGTGTGTGTGTGTGTGTGTGTGTATGTGTGTGTGTGTGTGTGTGTGTGTGTGTGTGTGTGTGTGTGTGTGTGTGTGTGTGTGTGTGTGTGTGTGTGTGTGTGTGTGTGTGTGTGTCCGTGTGAATTTAAATGATAGAATTTTATCAAACGTTCTTGTGATTATTATATGAATTTTCACATGATGATATACATAATATGACGTTCTTAAAACACGAAATAAGTGAAATCAGATAGTATAATATGTTAACACAGTGTTAGTTATAAAACACATTGTGGACATCATGCAAAATGTGATATTCTTTATCAGGCTACAATCCTATATTGATGGTTCTGAACACATATTCCTGTCTTCTAGTTTGCTAGTGACATTATGCCTAACGTGGAAAAGTACATAAAAATATGGCATTTGTTTGCCTCACTCCTCTCTCAATATTGGCCGCGTCATTGTGACGTCCGTTCCATCTGACGACTGCCAATTGGTCGGTGTAAAGTACTTCCAGAAGGGCGATAAACTGCTTCGGGAAGTCCATTTATGATCAAATTTCGAAAAACCTTAACTTGACAGATGCTATCGAACGCCGTACTGTAATTCATAAGTTTTAGCAGTATCGTGAGAAGGATTTTGTTTGCGTGACTAAGAAGAATAATGGTTCGATAGTTCGCACATTATTTAGTGTGTTCCAGATTTGTGTATCACAATAATATGCAGGTTCTTCCAGGCATCCGTCTAGCTGCAATTGCGCCATATTTGGGTGCATAGCTTCAGAAGCACTCGGATAGACGCTGGTCCGCTATGTCGTAACAGTTCTGATAGGATATCATGTAGTCCTGGACGGATATCATGTAGTCCTGGAGCCTTTCCACATTTCAGCATTCTCATTACCTGCTCAGCCTCACCGAGTAATGGGTGTAGTCTCAACTCCTCGGGACTGGATTTTGACTGCGTGACTAAGAAGAATAATGGTTCGATAGTTCGCACATTATTTAGTGTTTCCAGATTTGTGTATCATGGTAATATGCTGGTTCTTCCAGGCATCCGTCCAGCTGCAATTGCGCCATGTTTGGGTGCATAGCTTCAGAAGCACTGGTCCGCTATGTCGTAACAGTTCTGATAGGATATCATGTAGTCCTGGAGGGATATCATGTAGTCCTGGAGCCTTTCCACATTTCAGCATTCTCACTACCTACTCAGTCTCAGCGAGCAATGGGTGTAGCCCCAGCTCGTCCGAATTGTGTGTTGATAACGGTCTCTCATTTTCCGGTTTCCTGAAGAAGTTGGTCCATATTCATGCTACCTGTCCAACACTTTATCGGGATATGTCACATTGTTACTGTTCTTATCACTGGTGCAGTTTTGGTTCGCATGCAAAGGGCCTTTCTTGACAGCTATTATTTTGTGTAATTCACTTTCCCAAACCGATCATATAGTCAATTCGTGCACATTAGTTTTATAATAGCCAAGCGTTTTTGTCCATGCGAATAAGCCTCTGAATTGTTCAGCCCGCGGTACTCTGCCGAGTTGCAATTCTTCGTTGCTTCCCGCTTTTCAACTGCCATGTCCACTACCTCGTCGCTTCACCACGACTTCTTCTGGTTTATGATTTTAACTATGACATCAGTGGCCAAGTTTATCCAAATTGCCTAATTGTTTCCACGTTTGCGTTGGTAGTGCGGCATTCACCTCAGTATTCTAGAACTGATTCAAACCAATTTTAGTTTCGATGGCGAAAGAGCTTTTAACCTCTTGGTCCGAAAGACGACATAGGTCAAATCGTAGGGGCTTTTCTCCTTCTTCCTGATCATGAGGGCCTTTAGGGGTATATTGGTAATTACCAGGCTGTGATCGGAGTCTCCGTGCACTCATCAGTATGCTTGAGCGTCCAACGCAGTAGAGAACTAGTTTTTGTCAATCGCAGTGTAATCGGTTTGGTTTTTCGTGTTATCGTCACACGACAACCAGGTGTTCCTGTTTCGCCAGTGATGTGTGAAATAAGTGTTTGTTAGTACAGATCATTCACCTTGCAAAATCGGACCAGTTTCTCGCCGATTTCGTTTCATTCACCGAGTCCTTACTTTCCAACTCCGCTATTGCGATATTCAACATCACCAACTTTGGCAATGGCATCGCCCATAACTACGTATACGTCTATTTTTCTGATTTCATCTTTCACCGTCTGCAACTGCTCACAGAACGCTTCAATCTCTTCATAGGACTGCGCAGATGTTGGCGCGTATAACTGGACGACCGTCATGTCGGCCATTCTCACGACAATGATCCGATCAGAAGCCGGGTTGTAACTGATCTGGCTTCCACGCATTTGCTAGTTCATAATCACAGCAGCTTCACCTTGTCCACGTATCCTCCTCTCCAGTAGCTTGGCCAGCCGCGATCCTGGGAGACCAATCACGACTGGCATTTCGTTGATCGATGTTGTTGTGCTGCTTTTGGATTTTTAGAAGGGTAATATGCGCAGCGGGTGACAGTTACCTTCTACACGTGGCAGTGTCCAACTGATGCACGCATACACGCCCGCTGACGCCCACGCACGCACACATCCATGCACGCACCCACGTACGCACAAGCATACGCACACACCCACAACATATTTTGGCTCACTACCTTAAAAGGACGTAGTCTGCTCCTAGTTGTTCAGTATTCATCAATATAATGGTCTTAAGACGAAACTTACTATTTTGGTGGTACACTGATTGCCAAACTGTGTTTAGTATGCTTGTAACAACGATGGTAATATAAAGGCACGACCACGTGTGCATGTTCAAGTAGTAAACAAAACATCCAGTTTCTATAAGAAACTTTACTGACAATACGGCCGAGTAGCCCAGTCAATCAATGGTTCTACCTCAAACAAATTGCAATAATAAGTTTAGTGGTATGTTTAGGTTCTACCGTATGTTTATGTTAGCAGAAAAAATTCAAAAAAATCCACTTGGTGGAACATTGTAATTTTCGCATATTGTCAAGTGGCCGTAGGTCTCACTGAAATTTAGGGGAATACACGTAATATGTTGTATGACTAATTTTCTCTGAAAATACTATATGATTTTGTCTATAATTGGAAAGGCAATGCATTTATATGTGTAATGTTACCTAACAAGTGTCATTGCAGTGAATATTAACGTCAGAATCGCATTCTAAACACATTTACAAAGTATTGCAATTTACATGTACCCCGATTTTCGGCCTAGTACAGTCAATCTATGGTTTAACCTCGAACAAAATGTAATAGCAATCATTATGGCGTTGTTTATTAACACTATATGTCTGCATTATTAGATAAAAAGTCCACAGAAATTCACGTCGTGGAACATTTTAATTTCTGACGATAATGAAAAGTGGTCGAAAGTCCCTGCCGGTCACTTTTATCATAGTCAAATCTAGGGAAAGGAATATTTAAGCTGAGTATTCTATATATATGCCATGGGGAGTAGCTTTGCGATCAACCGAATTTTGCTTACATATATTGTCATAAACTTGTTTATTTCAACACAGTTTACGTCCTTAGCTACTGTTTCTAAATACTACACCGAAAAAAGCAGACGTCCACAAGGAAAGACCGACAAGAGGTTAAACTGGTGCAAAAGGAACTCAACACCAAACTGAGAGAGGAAAAACAACACTACAAAGACAAAATGGAGAAACATTTTAATTGCATGAACACTAAAACATTATGGGATACACTGAAGTCGGCTATAAACCTGAAGTGTACTAGGAAACGAATACACACCACGAATGAACATTGCTGATGAAATGAATGATTTCTACAGACGCTTTGATACTCAGGACTCTCCCAGTAGATGTGATTCTGTGTTCAGCGATGTGCTTGTCAGTAATACCGATACTGAAATTTATGTAGATGATATCACCAAAGTCTTCCAACATGTATGTAGTAGAAAAGCAACTAGTCCTGATGGCATTTCGGCTTTTTCAGTGAAAACATATGCTGCGGAGCTTGCACCGGCTTGGCGCCCCATATTCCAACTTTCTGTCGATATCCACATGGTACCAATACTCTGGAAAACCTCACATATCACTCCTGAACCAAACAAAACTTGCCCAAAAAGAAAACAATGATTACAGACCTATAACACTTACACCAATTTTCTTGAAATGTTTGGTGATTTGTAAACTGACGTTAGACGTTCAGGATTATCTTGATCCATTCCAATTTGCCTACGGGCATGGCAGAGGAACAGATGATGCTATCCAACCTCACATCCTGCTCATTAAGCTGAAACAAATGAATGTAAATCCATATATCATCAATTGGTATCATTCTTTTCTAACAGACATAGTCCAGCTTGTTAAAGTAAATCAGACTCTTTCCAAAAATGTGGTAATAAATACGGTGCACCCCAAGGTTCTGTCAGTTCGCCGATTTTTTTATACTTTGTATACAAATGACTATAGCAGCAGCAGTACTAACAACACATAATCCATTTTTCTGATGATTCGGCTATTCTTGGTCTGTTACATGTTGATTCTGACATCAGTACATATATGTCTGGAATTGAAAGCTTTGTACATTGGTGTGACAACAACCATTTCGGTTTTTTCTCATTTAACCAAGAAATATCGTGAATATTGAGAGTGTCATCAAGGGATTTATAGCAGTGGGGTAAGTGGTACACATGAAAAAAGTTAAAACGGTGTACGTTTTCTAGATTTTTGTAGGTAGTCTTTTTCCGTCGATGACGCTGGACATGCACCTAAAATGCTACCCTTCATTTTTTTATTTATTGTGCTATATTTTACTTAAACTTAGATTTAGCCCAATAATTTTTTTCAGGATTCCTTCATTAAATATTTTGTAAGAGAAGAGTACATGTCAAAATACCCTGCAATAACAATGATAAATTAGTGTAGTGGGCCAATCTATCTATACCGATGACGTTGGATACGCAAAACGTGGTCATTATGGAACATTTCTGAACACTCCTCAAATATACCCTGCACTGTGAAATCATTAATAAAAAATATATAACTGTTTTGTATGGCGGCCCTTCCAAATTTAGAAAGTTCAATTGGACATGCCATTTTTGCCGTTTTGGGCTCCTTACGCCCACATGTTGCCATTAAAAAATAAATAAGGCGTACAAATTGTATAAGTCCTGAAAGCTCTTACTGAGAATAACCTTGGTGAATTTTTGTTTATGCCTGTCTTTATAGTTCACTGTGTGAGACACGAAAGACCAATTGCACACTTTTGGGGACATTGGCCAAAATTACAGTGTATAACCGACATTACCTTTTTATAATGTACAGTTTCTCATCCAGTATTTTATTCTCTATTTTGTTATTTTCTTCAAGGAAACGTTGCATACAGGAAACATGCAACCCAAGAGAACTATGCGAGGGGTAACCAATTCCCGGCTAGTATGGCCGTCGATGGCAGTATCAACCAATGGAAATCTCCTGGACGCTGCGCACTGCCGAATCATGGACAAGATTCTGATGCTTGGTGGCAGGTAGACCTCGGTGAAGTGTACAATATATCCCGCTTGGAAATCTACAGTGGTAACAGTAGTGAGTATTGTTCACTGCGGTGAACAGCCTCGTCCTTCGTAATATCAACTTAACAGAATGGCCGTGGCTTGTTTATTTTTAAAGAGTGTTCATGTATACAAAGACACACACACACATAGACACACGGACACAAACACGCACACACACACACACACACACACACACTCACTCACATATCGTAGGTGTCACGAAAGCTTTTCGAACCGCGCTTATATGGGCTAAATGAAAATGACTTGTTCTTTACATCCCTGTTGATGTTTGTTAACACATAGGTTAAATCAATTCATGTTCTATTTAGTTTGACTTATTCACATTTAACGTATACCAATATATTTTGTATGTCTATATCAAACTGTAAATAATTTCACCAAACTGACTTACACCTACACCACGTATTGCAACTGATATTAATATAACATTGAAAAAAATATAAATCCATTCTTCAAACAGGTTGCTGAAGTCATAATTTCATACTAAATACAGCAGTAGACGCATATAGTATTCAGACAACTAGTGTTTCGAAAATGTCACAGTACCAATGGAATTAGTGGATGCATTGATAGTGTAGATGGATGAGTGAGTAATGGATAAAAAGAGATAATTGAACCCAGCAAACGCGTTCATTTCTATCGTTTTGAGATGTCTGTTTTTATCTTTCCCCATTTGCTGTATTCAAAATATTTTATTTATTGAAGTATATTGTAACCAATTGTTTTGTTATTTCAGGTTAACCTCTAAAATGTCCGTTATTTTAAGTTAGTCCTCTTTACGTGTCATTTAGTTTCTTTGTGTACATTTGGTCCTTTTTCATTCACTCGTTTTAACTTATTGCACGACATATAATTACCATATATGTATATATTATTGTATATGATACCAATGTAACGATGTGTTGTTGCAGAATGCCAGGCAGGTCGCTTTGGGGCTCAATGTCAATTCAGTTGTCACTGTATTGTCGGAGAAACATGTAACGAAGTCACAGGTGAATGTCCGTCTGACTGTCCAAATGGCCGATGGGGTGTTGGCTGTATGCTGAGTGAGTAACACGTAGACATGTCTGTCAACTGACCGTTTCAATATGATAATGAACTCATAAAGAAACTCATGAAGTTAGGAGCGACATTTCAATTATAAGTTAGGTCGTTAAAAAGTGTTTGAACATCCGTCCCATCGACTATTTGTATTAGAGAGCCGAAGTGATGACGTCATTTTTCCACGCAGGCAGAGCATTTCACTTCCTGGGATTTAATAAAGAAGTGGGCGTGTCATGTTGCTCATTCCATGCTATATGAACTATATGTTGTGTTAGCTGACATTGCAGTTCATGCTACTGTGTGTCAGTAGCACTCATTGTTATTATTGGACCACCCTCTAGTGACCATTGACCAGACTCTGACCAATTGCTTTACAGCTGTCTGCCATCTTGTTTTGTGGAAGTGGCCACATGTGTATTTTCAGTTGTTCTGCCAATTAAATGTTTCTTGAATTATACAAATGTTTGATGGTGATATTCACTGACATACAAGTACACAACAGTTGGTGTCAGCAGGTGGGATTGTTTTCAACCACCTACAAACTGTGTCGACATGCTTCAGTGAGTACATGCCTGAACTGGCTCTGAACTGCAGACAATAGCCTACTGTCTGAGTGTCTGTTTACTGACTGTCATTCAAGCATGGCACGCCAGTTTGACCGGTTCGACCCGGATAGAGAGCGATGGTCGTCCTACTTGATGCGTGCGGAGTTCTACTTCGACTCAAACAACATCACAACAGACCCAAAAAGAAAAAGCTGCTCTGTGTTCAACCATGTCACCAGAAACATTTGCACTTCTTCAGAATCTACTGACTAAGGAAGTAACAGAAGCTTCCTACGAAGAAGTGAAAGCGGCGCTTAAACTGCATTTCGAGGAAAAGCGTAACTTTCTTGCTGCGCGCCCCGACTTCTCCCGCACGTTTCAGCAGGAAGGTAAATCCATCACTGATTTCCTGGCCGAACTGCGCACTAAAGCCAAAGAGTGTGACTTCGAAGAGCAGTGCTGTGTAAAGTTCCAGGACAATGCACTACGAGATAGGGTTGTCATGGGCTGTAGGCACACTTTTATACAGCAGGCAATACTGAAAGAAACAGACGCTTCACTTACGAACGTACTACAGTGTGCTAAAATGGCAGAACTACTTAGCAAAGAGCTGAAAAAAATTCACGAACAAACAACAGGCCACCCTCAGCAGGACGTGCACGCTGTTCGTAAAAGTCACCCGTCTCGCCAGAAGCAACGCTTCCGAGTTAAACAACGACCTGATCACGAAGAAAAGGGCCGGACTAACAGTCAACCTAACAGGAGAGGCCAGAAAGCCTGCTATCGATATGGTTCGCCTGCTCATCACCACAGAGACTGTCCATTCATCGACGCTGTCTGCTACGGATGCGATCGTAAGGGACACATACAGGTTGTGTGCATGTCTTCTGGAAAGCCGGTCAGAAAAGGAAAAATGGCTCAACACACGGTCGAAAAAAGTACATAGACTATCGCAGTTGAGGTGCTCTCCACTTCCACATGCGCCGACAAACCGCATATTTTACTGCAAATCTCAAACGTCGACCTACACTTCGAAGTGGATACTGGGGCTGCTGTATCGTCGGCCCGGATATCTGGAAGCGCATCGGATCGCCACATTTGACGTCGTCAAAGATCCGACTTTTCGGTTATGGCAAGCAACCGATTCCAGTCAAAGGACAATGCAATGTCACTGTGTCCTGCAATGGGGCCAATAGGACTTTACCACTGATCGTCGTCGGAAAGGCAGGCACGTCACTTTTCGCGCTTGACTGGATCAAAGCATTCCAAGTTGATGTGAATGTCTTGCTCTACAGCAGTACTGCTACTGCATTGCCATTCACCACTGACTGCAATGTAATCGAAAAGTGTGATCGCGACCTACATAGGATCCTAGACCAGTACCCAGCTGTCTTCGCGCCCGGATTGGGGCTCTGCACTAAGGTGAAAGCACAGCTTCTACTGAAAGAAGATACCGTCCCCAAGTTCTACAAACAGTCGCATGGATGCCGTTGACAAAGAGCTACATCGTCTCGAGGATTTGGGCATCATAACTCGTGTCGATCACAGTGAATGGGCGACGCCCATTGTCGTCGTGCAGAAGCCGAACTGAAAAGTGCGCATCTGTGGACACTATAAAGTGACTGTAGATCCCCAACTGCACGTAGATCAGCAACCCATTCCGAGGGTAGAGGAACTGTTCGCCAAGCTGCAAGGAGGACGGCACTTTTCAAAGCTTGACATGTCCGACGCATATCTACAAGTAGAGCTAGATGACTCCACTAAGCAACTACTCGTCATAAACACACACAAAGGACTGTTCCGGTACAATCGATTGTCGTTTAGACCGGCACCAGCGCCGGCCATTTTCCAGAAGTTAGTCGACAATCTGGTCTCCGGCATTCCATATGTGACTGCCTACCTGGACGATGTGATCGTCACAGGACGGACGAAGGAAGAACACCTGCAAAACCTCAAGCAGGTCCTCTCTGCGTTGAACGAGTATGGAATGAAACTGCGACTTGACAAGTGTGAGTTCTTCCAACAGCAGGTCACATACCTAGGATATGTGATCTCAGCAGATGGTCTCAAGCCATCTGAGGAACGCGTCAACGCCATCGTCAAGTTTCCGACGCCAGAGAACATTAAACAGATGGAAAGCTTCATCGGCAAGCTGAACTATTACGGAAAGTTCTTGCCATCATTCTCTACCATCTGCGCCCTTCTAAACCAACTGCGCAGACAGGACGTCAAATAGGCCTAGTCCGCTGAGTGCGACCAGGCGTTCAACCGACAGAAGGAGATGCTGGCTCAGAAAACGCGCTTGGTCCACTACGATCCATCTAGGCCGATATCTCTGGCCACCGACGCATCGCCTTATGGCATCGGGGCTGTTATTTCTCAGTGTGCACCGGATGGCACTGAGGAACCGATCGCCTTCGCCTCCAAAACGCTGATGTCGGCAGAGAAGAATTATAGCCAGGTGGAGAAGGAGGCTGACTGATGCAATGCACACTCGATCGCACATCTGACTTCGGTGCCATTTCACCCACCATCGAACGGTGAAGCTGAACGACTTGTTGGCATTTTCAAACAGGCCATGAAACGAGCTGTCAGAGGGGAGAGGAAGTCGAAACATCTGGCACTGCGAGAATTTCGCCAACAATACCGTGTCACTCCAAATTGCACGACTGGTCGTACTCCAGCTGAACTGATTGTCTGACGCCAGCTGTGGTCTTCTCTCTCCGTTCTATAACCACATGAACACAAAGCGAAAACACAGAAGAAATCAACATTGCCAGCCAAACCAAAATTCTCAATCGGTCCATATGTTCATTACAGAGATTTCACCAAAAATCTTTCAAAATGGCTGGCTGGAAAAGTGACTGGTCATATCGGAAAGAAAATGTTCATTGTCCAAGGACCTGATGGACATTGCCGCCGACACGAAAATCAGCTGAAGTCGCGTTCCGTTCCAACAACGAACCGCAGGCGCAATTTGAAGCGTTCTGCTGCACTCGCAACTGAACTTCCTACAAAGACGGATCAGCAGCAATACGACAACGGTGTTCCCGACTTGCCCGTTCCCGAAATTGACGAAAACCTGCCTGACGAAGCCATGAACGATGAACCACCTGTCCCTGTTGATCAGCCCCGTGATACCTCGTCGTTCGACCCGCGTTATTCGTGTACTACTCTACTCGGTACCCCCCCCCCCCCCCCCCCCCCCCTATTCCCGGTGTATCCGTGTTATGTTCATGCAGCCCTTTCTCTGTTTGTACTGAATTTACGCCAACTATAGGGTAGGTTGGCATTGGGCAATCAAATTTATTAACACAGGGATTGCCACTGTGCACATATAATATATACAATAGTCACATCTTGTGCACAGCCAGGTACATCGAGATTACAGAGTGATGGACCACACATGTTATGTACGACACATTTTGTACATTTAGAATAATCATACTAGACATTTACCAAAAAACCCTTGATTGCTGTTATAGCGTTAATTTTGGTATTCCGTCGAAGAGGCTCATTGAGGAATGAGCAACGAACAATCTGGAAGGGAGGACTGTCATGTTTCTCATTCCATGCTATATGAACTATATGCTGTGTTAGCTGACATTACAGTTCATGCTATTGTGTGTCAGTAGGCTCATTGTTATTATTGGACCACCCTCTAGTGACCATTGACCAGACTCTGACCAATTGCTTTACAGTGTCTGCCATCTTGTTTTGTGGAAGTGACCACATGTGTATTCTCAGTTCTGCCAATTAAATGTTTCTTGAATTATACAAATGTTTGATGGTGATATTCATTGGCATACAAGTACACTACAGGGCGTTGATATTATTTTGCGTTTCGTAATTAATTGAAATCAGGATTTTGAGATTCACACTTGCAGCTTTTGGGGTATTATCAGATTTCGGTATATTTTCGATGTACCCAAACGTTTGATCTGCTCACGATGCCACGAAAAAGGACACAAACAAATCAGATTTTAATAGCATGTGACGCGGCGTCACATGACATCAGTGCGTCATCAAGATCCGCTGTAGACGGACCGAAACGTTGCAAGTTTGAAATATAGCTCCAACTTAAGTTGAATTCTTGTTATTAAAATTTAATCTTAGAGCCATGAACATGCAATGTCTTCCAAAGCAGTTTTTTTTATATGTTGCGAACAATATATACATGTATCATAAAATTTATAAATTGCGATATTTTACTTGATAATTAATGATAATAAATTTTAAAAATAATATTATTATTAGGTCATCATATATGCCAAAGATTTTGCCTGTTACATTCAATATGCAAATTGTGTAGATTGGTCTAAAATATTATATATATTGTGATATCAATATGTGCAAAATTAATGTAATTATTAAGTAGAAAGAAGAACATTAGGAATGAGCAACGAACAATCTGCAACGCAACATCACGCGTGTATGTCCCTATTTCAACTCCGCAACAAAAATTAATTAAACTCCCCAAACACTGCAATCTTCATTACGACATCGCCGTTTTTATGACATCTGGACCTTGTGGAAGATGCGTTTGTGGGGTGATTCCAGATGTCGTGGCACAGTTGAAAGTCTGTTAGTTGTACCTATTTACTATAATATTTTTGCAATTAAGCAGTCATTAGTTGATTGTTAGTGATCAATGTTTTATATATACCGTGTCCTAATATAATAGTCATATGAACATGGAATTTTGATATGTTTGTTCAGAGCTCTTCGGGTAGTAGTCAACCACTTCGCTGAAGCATCTACATCCTATGGCCTAATCATCATCCTAAAGAAATCAGAGGTCCTGCAAAAGAAACCACCCCATGGAGCATACAGCCCACTCCAGATCAAGATTGATAGACATCAACACAGTTGAGCAGTTCACATACCTTGGAAGTATCATCTTAAATTATGCAACAGCAGCCAAAGATGCGGACAACCGTCTTGCCAAAGCCAACAGCTCATTCGGTCGATTGCATAAAGTGTATGGCAGAACCACTCGCTGCGTCTGTCAACTACGATACAGGTATACAAGGCTGTCTTCGTCACTACTCTACTGTATGGGGCTGATGCATGGGTCCTCAACAGAAAGCAAGTACAGCTGCTTTAACGGTTCCACCAGCGATGTCTGCGCTCCATCATGGGAATTCATTGGCAGGACTATGTCTCCAACAATGAGGTCCTTGAATAGGCAAACTTCTAGAGCAACAAAGCCATGCTGATGCTCCGGCAGCCCCTCTGGGCAGGCCACGTCTCGCGCATGGCGACACAAGAATGCCAAAACTGTATTTTATGGTGCGCTTCGTTAAGGCAAGCGAGACATAGGAACCTCCGCATGCCGCTACAAGGACCAGCTGAAGCGGCAAATCACCCAGGCAAATATTGGCCACAAAGGTTGGGAATAGCTAGCAGCAGACAGGAACAACTGGAGAGCAACTACGAGGAGAACTGCCTAGGACATCGAACATTCCAAAAGAGAAGCCGATGAGGAGAATGGTAGGCGGAGGAAAGAATCTGCAGCTCAGGCGACATCAGGCCAACTATACATTTGGCCAACCTTCTCCAGAATAGGCCTTTACAACCACCAGAATAGGTCTCTTTCCCATATGACAAATTATGATTTGTTTCGTTTGGGTAAAATGTCTAGTGCACAAAACATGCTGTCATTTTTGAATAGAGTATTGGTCATAAAAACAAGAACGCACACGCACGCACACGCACGCACACGCACGCACACGCACGCACGCACGCACACGCACGCACGCACGCACACGCACGCACGCGCACGCACACGCACGCACGCACACGCACGCACACGCACACACACACACACGCACGCACACGCACGCACACGCACGCACACGCACACACACGCACGCACACGCACGCACGCACACGCACGCACGCACGCACACGCACGCACACGCACGCAAACGCACGCAAACGCACGCATACACACACGCGCACGCACACACACACACTCACAGACACACACACAAATGTCAATGGTGACGACATTGTTAGTCCGCAGTGATCACGATGTTGCGTTAGGAAAAATATGACATCACCATACATAAACACACAATACGATTTGCATGTATTTACGACTGGATGTTGTGATGAAAACAGCCTCAAGTTATCGAACTTCCCCGTTGGCTATTTTACGTCATAGCAAACATACAAATACTTCGGGAAACCGTTTTCTTCGTTTGCCGGAGGATGGGCGTTAATATTAGTTTTATATGCAATGCTGGCCGCATATACTGCTAAAAATGTGTTGCAAGTCGTCTGTGTGAGCGACAAGCAACGATTTTGTACCGTGGTTGTGCTATTGGGGAAACGTACACTATACGACTCTATAAAACACCGTACATTGCACAACAAAAGACGCCGCAACTCATGTGAGTGTCGCCCCGATCGTAGTGATAGTTACTGGAACCCGCATCCGTAACAATGTTACTTCGAGTGAATCTTACACGCATCACTCGGCATTTTCTACCTGTTGCCGTTAATAGTGTTTTCCCAATAAAAGTTGCAAATACAAACCTCATATTATTTAAATCTAAACGAAAGACCGTATATAATATATTAACTACATACATATTCTGCAATGTGATCCTCAACCGGCTGAAGACAATATTTGACCAATCTTGACCTTCGAGAGGAGCAAGCTGGTTTTCGAAGCGGGAGATGATGCTATGAACAGACCTTCACATTGCGAAACATCATTGAGCACAGCAAACTGTTCCAGAAGTCTCTTCCAGTCAATTTTATTGACTTTAATAAGGTTTTCGACATTGTACACCGAGAGTTATTGTGGAAAATTGTGAAACTGTAGCTGTTGCATCAAGACCAACGACGGCTACACAGACATGTTCAATATGGAGACAGGTGTGCGTCAAGGATGCATCCTGTCCCTCTTCCTCTCTGTTGTTTTTACTGAGGAAGACCTTGAATGAGCCGTTCGTTGGCATTAAATGGGTAAATACTAGGTTGACAGTGTTTCATACGGTGGGATGGTCACATGTTCCTCTTGGTGACCTTGTGGCGGAATGGCCCCACCTTTTTGTAATTGCATGTGTCTATTGGTGGTGGAATGTTTGTATTGTTTGCTTAGGTTTATATTCATAGTGGTTTTATACTTCTATAGCGACAAATAATGTATGTCTGTATATTGTCGTCATGTTGTAGGAATGTGTGCCTGAGAAACTTTGATGGGGCTGTACAAGGGTTCAGTTTCCCATCTGGTTTGCATGTTAGACATCACATTCCTACTATCTTTATGCCCAAAAGTGGCTGCATTAGAAGCAATCCACTTTCCAATAAAAAACGTCATCCTTTGGCCAATTTCAATTCTCAAACTACAATGGGCTTGTGTTGGTTATTGCATAAATGAAGGTATGAACGCAGAGCATACTGTATTTTATGCAATGGCCAGGACAGGCCTAGTGCGGGTAGTGAGATAACTGGCTGAGGCGATAATTACTTCCAGCTGTTTGGCTTAATAAAACCGCCCAGCGCCTTCAGCCAATCATGACATTCCAGGATTAGGCCCCAGCGTACGATTTGGATTAGCGGTTAAGCCGCCACTTGCGCGTTATTTATCTGTGTCTCATGTCGTGTATATCCTGATATTTCTAAATCCGCCCTCCTCCCCACCTTTTTGCCTAGGCAGGTTTAGTTAAACAACTATTGTACACCGTTGGTAGAAAAAGAAGTTGGAAAATGTCGCAACGCTTTCCCAAATTTCGGAGTTAACACAGGGCATATCCCAAATTCTTGAATGTGTTGGGTTTTGGTGCGTCGACAGGCTTTTTGTTTTACAAACGGTATATATTTTTCCTTATGTTTATACAGGATAGGCGGAATGGCCCCACCTTTTTGTAATTGCATGTGTCTATTGGTGGTGGAATGTTTGTATTGTTTGCTTAGGTTTATATTCATAGTGGTTTTATACTTCTATAGCGACAAATAATGTGTGTCTGTATATTGTCGTCATGTTGTAGGAATGTGTGCCTGAGAAACTTTGATGGGGCTGTACAAGGGTTCAGTTTCCCATCTGGTTTGCATGTTAGACATCACATTCCTACTATCTTTATGCCCAAAAGTGGCTGCATTAGAAGCAATCCACTTTCCAATAAAAAACGTCATCCTTTGGCCAATTTCAATTCTCAAACTACAATGGGCTTGTGTTGGTTATTGCATAAATACTAGGTTGACAGACCGTGACTTTGCTATTGACATTGCACTGCTCAGCCACATGCCAGAGATCCTGCAAGAGATGACCAATAACTTGATCGATAACGGAATGATGGTCGGATTACGGATCAGTTACGGGAAGACAAACATTTTGTCAGTTGGTGATTGACCTGACCCCACATTACGATCTGTCAGCATGACCTGCAGTGCGTCAAAACTTCCCCTACCTCGGAAGCTACATCTCTAGCGAGAGTGGTAAAAGTGAGAATGAGGTTCGGCAAGGCCTCAGCAGTGTTCCAAAGACTACATCCTAAATGGTCCACTACCACCACCAATAAGGCTATAAAATTATGTATCTACATGCCAATTGTAATACCAACAGTGATATATGTCTGCGAGACGTGGAAGAATACAGTGACGATATCAAAAGAAATTAGACATCTTTCACCGGCGATGCCTTCGGTTCATATTGGGCATATCATGGAGAGAGTACATGCCCAATGAAGAAGTGGTATATGTTTTACTGTGTGGAAAATCCTATCCATCTAGGAACAGATTTAAATGAAGGGCTGTGTGTGCCTTGGCGGAATGGTTATTGAAAATGGACATTTTAGAGATAGATGTTGGACGTCGGATGCAAGATGAGGAAAATACATGCAGAAAGATAGAGCGAATCATGATATGCAGAAACATTTCGACTACTTTGAAAGGAGAAGGCCTCAGAATGAGTATAACACCGGTACGTCTGTGTGGTCTGGAGACAGTGGCGCTGACAGAATAACAACAACAACAACAAAGCTGCAGGTT
Organism: Escarpia spicata; assembly: GCA_963995525.1. Classification (NCBI taxonomy): domain Eukaryota; kingdom Metazoa; phylum Annelida; class Polychaeta; order Sabellida; family Siboglinidae; genus Escarpia; species Escarpia spicata. Next base: position 26,707,325 of record OZ023216.1, on the reverse strand, counting down.
TACGAGAACAACTGGGTTCGGAAGAACGTGGAACGTGCATATAAGAAGCATGAATGACCAGGGGGAAGAGATCGGGATGCAGTACAGCTTGATGGGAAGATTGCTCAGAAGCCAGGTGGGTGCAGGATGGATGCAGGCGGACATATGAAGCGAGCAGGCGCGGAAAAACAGACACAACTGCGTGAAGAGGAATTTGAAAGTTGCAGAGAGGTGGCAGCTAATAGGAAGCAGTGGAGAAACGAAAAGTGCTGTGAAAAAATACAGTTGACCCTCAACCCCTGTACATAAGCAAACAAGAAGGAAAATCAATGCATTACAGAGCAGTAATTGAATGTGTTTTGTTGACCAACCACCGTACAATGCTCGACACCATCGTACATTATGCAACATTTGTTGCTGCGATTCCATTTTCGAATCGGTTCAACAACTGTTGTACCGGTCAAATCAACAGACAACTCGAATTCAATTGAATTACGGGCCATCATGCATTGCACAGCTGACCAGCAAAGTCGACACAGCTCGCAACAAAAGGTTAGTAGTGGACGGCCAGCATTAGGTAACACACGCTTCCACCAACACCGTATTTTAACTCTCAATGAAAAAAAAAACGCGTTTGTATAGATATGTTAATCTAATACGTTGTCACGATGTGCGGTTTGGTTGACATTATGTTTGCCTATGGTTTTGCCAGTTGTGCGTTTTGTTATTGTAGGCAATGAACATTACTACAATGACCCGAAAGGAAAAAAATACATGGGCAGAAGGGATCGCACAACACACAATTTTCGCTTGGATCCATTCAATAGACCTTGTAAACCGTGGACACAACAAACAAAGCACGGGGACAGTAAGTTTCCGGATGGCAGCCGGAAAGCAGCGAAGAACTTCTGTCGCGTCCCAGACAATGACAAACTGACTTGGTGCTATTACGACAACAAAGGCTACTGGGCATATTGCAAGCTAAGTAACCTACGTACGTATGAAACGCAGCACGGCACTAATGATATGACACAAGTTTGTCAACTTTATCATACGTCTACTGCACTATTCCGTGGCAATATTGACACCACATGTTCCAAGGGTTATACTAAAATATATTGATCTCATCGTGCTATATATGCACACGAGCTGTCAACTAGCATGATAGTATATATATATATATAATATATATATATATATATGATATACATATATATATCATGCCAGTTGACAGCTTGTGTGCATATATAGCATGATGAAATTAAAATAAAACGTTATAACAAATGTATTTAAGCAAATTGAACATCACGTAAGGTCTATATATATATATATATATATATATATATATATATATATATACGTGATGTTCAATTTGCTTAAATACATTTGTGATAACGTTTTTATTTTAATGGCATACTTTAATGAGGCATAAAGTATAACCTAACCAGGGTAAAGAATCTATTATGCCTCTTCTAAAATATTTTTAGTAATTTTGCTTTGAAATATGCCGCCAAACCAACACTATAAATGTTGTTGCTACTGCTGCTGTGCTAGTAATAATAAAAATAATTATTATAATCATTATTACTATTATAAATACAAAATCTAGAAGGATAAGCAAGTCTAGGCCACTAGACTGAGGTGCGATGGATATGTACGCACACTAACCCCGCCAAACCCCAATTGAGTTAAATTAATTCCGCTTGAGGAAAAGCGTTCCGCTTGAATTGCGTAAGTTTTATTTTGTGTGAGTTTCAAGGTGATGCAGCTGGAGATTGTGGGTGAGCCAGAAGGGGATATGTAGGAGTTTTTCGATACGGCTCACGCGGGTGCAGTTGGAGTGTTCTAGTGAACCTCAAAGTGTGGGTGCACTTGCAGATATCATTGGGAAGTCTGAAAAGATGTGCAGTTGCTGTTTCTGTGAAACTCACTAAGCAATCCACAAGGTCTGTCCAGAATTAATGTTTTTGCAAAATAGGATAAACGCAATATACTAGTATGATTAATTGAATACATATATTAATTATTATTTTTGAATGGTGGACAATGAATAACCTTAATAATGCTGTTTCTCCCATCAATTGAACCACATCTAATACTGATAGAATATTAAAACTGCAAAAGAAGACACAGCTGATATTTTGTTTTATGTCTACGTTTGTTAACATTCAGACGATACTAATATAATCCATTAATTACGACATGATTTTGATTAATTAAGTAAACCGATGCACTAAGTTTCGGCCGGTCGTAATAAAATAATGGATGATGATGTTTCAAATTTAAGACACATGTTAATGCACTGAATATACACAGATTTTTAAATTATGCATTGTGTATATTTCCACATGTTTATGTTATCATTGGATGGTTTTGTTTATTGGAAATTGTCAGGTGCACACACAAATACGACCGACACTGGTACCCACTATCGAATCTAGCTGTCACCATGACAGTGCGGCACAATATGGTAATACATTACAGGGGATTACCAGGAAATCTCCATTTAGGAAATAAAGCTTGTTTTTTATATATATAAAAAAATCATCTGTCGCCACGTTTTTGTCATTAGCGTAATGACATATATCGAAAGATTGTCATGTATTACGTGTACAATTCAGCGCGGAGACCAAATGTAGATAGATAGTTTAGTTCTTTGTTATATCTCGGTTTTTGCACCGTTCGCAATTGTCCTTTTGGATTTTGTTATGAGAGAACGGCATCCAGATCTAAAAAACTAGAGCGATCTCAAAAATGGTCAGAACGTGTATTCAGAGTGTACGAACGATCCTACCAAGAAATACTTGCGAGTAAAAAAAATTTGGTAAATACAAAATTACGACTGTTAACTGCCAAGGTATCCCGTTAGGTGACGGGCAGTTTTGCTAATAATAATAACAATTATTATACTACTACTACTAATAATAATAATAATAATAGCAAACAATAATAATAGTAAAGTAATGCTTGCAATGACCAATTCTTTGGAATGTCCAACACATTTGGAAATAACACAAACAGTCCCAAAGCCCAACTTTCTTGAAACACACTCGGTCCACCTAACTTTATCGTTACATTTCGAGTTTTGGCCACCGTTTTGATTTACTTTTATGTAAGCAACCAGCATATGCTTACTCCCGTAGGAAAACCTATCAAGCATCTATCACCTAGTTCTGTTTTATTACATCCAGTATTATAAATAAAACATTAGTAATGCAGTTTTGTTTAGCCACTTGACACGTCTGTCATAGATTCACTGAAACAAGCACGTCCCAGAACGAATTTTTTATTTAATAATGACACAAAACTTAAAATGATTAAATAAATGTATGTTTCTATCATTAGTTTACTAATAATTATTTATCCATTCATTGGAAGGAGGACAAGTTATCATTTTAATAATGTGATTCCCATTAATTTAACCAGTTAGATTGTATTAGTCTAATGACGATACAGTGGGATTATGTCAATGGTGATAATACTCCAAAAATTATGTCAAAATGTTTCAGTGTTTTATTCTCGTGTACATATACGCAGGAATCTGGTGACTAACATAAATATATGTAAGCTGGTAGTCATGCAGGTGGTAATTGCAACAACTCATCCGCTTTGATGACAGCGATAACTCATGTTAACTATGTTCGTCTTAGGCTGCGTTGCTGGTCGATTTGATGCCAACTGTGAAAAAGAGTGCCACTGCAGTAGTGCGACTGAGAATTGTCAGCTGAAGAACGGTCGATGTGATACTGGATGTGCACCACACTTCAAAGGGCCGACTTGTCAAGGTATCTGGTGCTATATTATCAACGTCGTGTTCACATTGCTATCTTATTTTGTATTACAATGTGCTTATGACAATACCACGGATCATATATTTTAGTGTATGCATGTTGAGACACAAAATGTTAAAATAATCTTCCTTGATTTCCCATAGCTACCCTTTGAAAATGTTGTCCGTTTTCCCTTTGTCTATTCATGCTCAATGTCTCTTGGCCCTTTCCCGTATAAATTACACCAGCTGTAGTACCCTTGAGCGAGCCACCAAAACCGCAATTACCCCTTTTATGCTTAAATATCAACATTTAATATAAGATAACAACACAACACAACATAACACTTACACGTAATGTCTCACCGTTTTGTAGTCACGTGTCGAGCTGTTTTTTGTATTGATCTGTGTTTATAATTTCAGAAAATCTTCTATTCGGTACGTTCACTCTCAGTGTCAGTAACAGCTCAGACCGAACTGGCCACAAACCGTGTACTAGTCACAGTGGACAGGCGGTCAATGGCGCAGTAGTCAACATGGCTTGTACAGCGATTGGACGCTACGTGAGTTTCCAGCGGAACAAAGGCGGCGAGCCCCATTTGACAGCCCTGTGTGAAGTCGTTGTCATTGGGCACCGCTATATATGTAACTACAACAATTATTTACTATTTGTTTCAATACAGTGTGCTATTTTCAGTATGTTCTAATATCAGAACATGCCATAGTATATATCATTATTATCACCATAGTCGCCATCATTATCATTATTAATATTGTGATCACAAGCAGTCATGAGATTTTTGCCGAGACGATTCGACTGCTGTGGTCAATCGTCATCAGACGGCTTTCGCAAGAATGCGACACGGCATTCATTCTGTGTGGTCCTGTGAGGCGTCACCTTGAGCTCGACAGATGCGAAACACTTGTGACAAACGTGGATGATAAACGGAAAGACAGAGAATACATAAAGAAAGTTGTATCCTGATACGGGTATCCACAATGCACCATATCAACGGTAGAGAGAAAGATGAAACAAAAGAGGAATGCCACTTTATGGAGAGAAAAACAAAGGCAAAGGCATAGTGGTACTTCTATCGGTGCAAGGTCAAACCGAGACAACATCACTCATTATGAAAAAATGCAAGATACTAACATAAAAATTAAGCCTCACAACACCACCAATATATCACTGGTATGATTGTAACACCAAATGAAACCACAAAAGGCGTACGAAGGTGTATGTTGAACTGTGTTCCACAGCATGTAAGAACCATAATGCCACACACATAGGAGAAACGATACCTACCTTAGGAACCCGCAACAAAGTACACAAAGAAGACACCGAGAAAATATCGGCGAAATTGTGCATACATCAACTATAGCATATCACATGACTAAATTCTATCACATAGAAGTCGGACAGGGGCCATAGTTGTAGAGAGGGAATCAGACTAGAGGACAAGAATCAAAGAATCGATATGAATAAGGAAAATCAAAGAGAGAATGAATCTCACATGTCTGCGACGATCTCCTGAACACCCACCCAGAGTGGCACGTCTGCTTTGTGTATATTTGCCTGTAGTTTTACAAAGTTATGTGCACAAAGTATTTGTAGGTACCTACAATAATATGTATGTACAATCAATGCACTACACTTTGTCCTCGCCGCCGTGATTATCGTTACAATTATGATATGCAACATTTTGTTATTTTTATTACGTATATAACAGTTGCATTATTTATCGTTAGTTCGTCAAGTACAATTACATTTCAATACGACATGCACAAACAGATGACTAATTATTATTATTAGAAATAATAATAATAATAATGTATTTATTTCAGACAATCATCACATCCATATATAAAAAATACACCAATAAAATGCAAACATCTTTACGTATGTTTTCACTCAATCAGTGATTCCTGTGATGTATATGTCTTCAATCAGAAAGCGTTACACAAATATTCTGTCAGCTTTTCAGTGAGAATGGTGTAGCCAGTGTTTCGTGCCAAATGCAGTTATATACTATTTTTTATGTTTATTAGCCTGCGATAACTGTTCAAGTGCATGCAACAACATCGTCGGCTGTGAGGCATGCGCACGAGGCAAGCAGCAACCGGACTGCAAAACAGGTTTGTAACTGATGGAACTGTTGGTATACTACAGTTACATGGATAACCAATACATATTTACTTTTTGGTGAGTCAAAATATTAAATGGTAACATAATATTCCTACATATTTGTAATCCGTAATTTAATACCGCTGTTTGATAGATAAACATAATACGTCGTCACAGTCTTCACTAATAACCTGCTCATTGAATGATAAAGACATACGTTACTGTTGTAAATACTGTCATGCCGAGAAAAACATTTTTCACGAAACGTCTTAATTTATATTAATATATGTGTGGATGAGGAGTTTGAGGTGGTTATTTACTGAAGATATGTACTATTACATTACGTCCGTTATTATTCAAATGTAGATATATACTGCCTCATAAATGTGTTTACACTGTCCAACGATGCCAATATTACCTTTATTTTTCTCTTAACCGTCATGAATGAACGTTGAATGAACGTTTATTCAACAACAACAACAACATAATACACGCACAGTATGGTTTGCTGCTGCTGAAAGGACATAGCTGAAGTCAGAGACGTCATAATTCGTGATCTTGCGAAGAATAGCTAAGGTAAAGTTCAAATGACGATAAATAATATGAACTGGCTGACTCCCACTCACTCATAAACATTGCAGTATTTCTTGGAGGAGATACTGATACAAAGCCAGCAAGGGTAGTGTTAGTATATAGATGCCGCCAGCTTTTTAATATGACGATACATACTCTAATCTGTCATCGTAATATTATTTTTGCAGGTACAACACCGTTGCAGACAACAACCCCTTCAAGTGGTTCCTTCAATTGTGGTGCTGCAGTCTCCAAGAAATGTGAGAGTTCTGCTGTATTGGGGACTGGTGCATGGATTGGGATTGCATTTGGAACATTAATACTTGGCATGGTGATAATGGCCGTCATCATGCTAAACTTTGAGAGGTACGTGGCTGGTCCTTAACTTTTGCCAGTCGTAAATCTGTATAATAAAAACAGGAGGGTAACATTGCACTAACATCTGTTAAATATCAAACAGGGCAGCGTGCGGCTAACAACATTCACCAACCAAATATCAGTTGTGATGGAAGTTCGGCAAATAGCCGCACAGCATGCCATGCTGGCGTGGTTGACATTGTCAACTATCGTTGTTTTTAAACTGGTGGTCATACAGGCACATGTATCTAACCACTATTTCTCAAAGATATTCTCGGAAATGGTCGGTATTGTCCGGGGAGCTGTGTCCTAGAGCAGCGGTATTTAACATTTTGGCACTGATACCCATTGGACGAGCCAACAAAACCGCAATTAACACTTCATTTTAAAATATAAACCTTGAGAAAAGAACATTTTTGACAGAACATTTAGTTGCAGAATTATTAACATTAGCTATGCCTTGGCTTCCCAACCTCTAGTCACATCAAACGTATGACAAGCAATATCGTACAGGTGAAAGTATTTGTATATGTTGAAGTTGCATCTTCTTAGTAAGCTTTGAGATGCGAGGCTTTGTCACAGCTAGAGCACATCGGAGGTCATCAGTGAGATCTTATATATTTTGTCTTGGTTTTAATTTAATGTTGGTCTTTGTAGAAATGTCAGTTCTCCACAACAGTATATCAGGATGAGTACTGTCAGAGCTCTGTCAGACCGAATTTTTGTTAGAAAGTTACCAGATCAGAATCCTGAAAGTCTTCTTTCAGCGTACAAGCCAAATAACGCGTCTTTCATCTTCGTTGACTCCTTCGTCCAATGAAAAAAGTGTCACTAGCCAAGCATTCTTCTCACAGTGTTCCAGATCTGGAAAATATCCTAGGATGGCCTCTCTCTTGTATGTATGTACAGCATGATATCAGTTGAAAGATTGTACGGCATGATATCATCAGCAAACTGACTCTATCGACCCAGTTTCCCACAGTCTATACTATTTGTTACGCATCAAGTCTTCTTGTGACGAGAGCCCACAATGGACACGTATGAACTTTTCATGTGTTATTCAACGTGATAGTTTGCAAGTATCGTGCTCAAATTGCAATGCTGCTGGACGAAAGAGGGCATAATAATGGTGAAAATAGATCTACCAGCTATGCGAGCCAGCGGTCAACAATGAGGAAAATCGAAGTAGTACCAAAGTTATAAACTAAAAATGCGTACGTTATTTACTATTAAGAAAACACAAAGAAGCAACATATACATTGGCATGTTGCGTTGAAGGCGCATACATTCAATGGTTCGGTCGCTGCATAACATCGGGATAACCCAAAAGCTAAACAACTCCGAGTCCACAATGGAACAATCGTAAGAAGGCTCATCTCGAATTGACTATTATAATTACAAACTTGATTAGTGTGGTTATTACGCCACCAATATACGACTCATCCATGACCATCGCCATCAGTTATTTAGCTAAGCATTGACTTGTGTTGTCTTTAACTTTGTAAATGTATTTCAATGATGTACTTCAGAATGCGAAGATGTTCAAGCAAGACTGACAACCAACGGCAGGACACGGAGATGTCATCGACACAGAACACAGAGGGTAAGATCAAAACAAAGGCATAGTATTTATATATTTTGTAGTGTATGTATATAACATGTTTTAGAACCTAGTAACAACCTGGTTAGAACAGGGCTTTTGTTTATCGACCCTTGCTAACATTAAATAAGCACTTATTCGTTAGTAAACTAGTTCGACTTTGTTCATCCCCCATATTCTCTATTCAAAAGTATGTGCGTGTGTGTGTGTGTGTGTGTGTGTGTGTGTGTGTGTGTGTGTGTGTGTGTGTGTGTGTGTGTGTGTGTGTGTGTTTGCACATTTTGTGTGAACGTTTATGTGAAAAAAGCTATACTTCACCAGACGTTAACATCATCCTCATCACAGACGTTAACCTCCTCCGCAGAAATCGTCGAGGATGCACAAGGCTACGTTGTAACATCGAGAGGGCCCAACGAACAGGAAGGTAAAACGATTATTTCAAGTAACTGTTTTGATATCAACTTTATTAGTTGCAAAAACAAATAAACATAATTTACATCCTAGAACAATGAACATGTAATAGTAGATAGGGAGAGAGGAATAACGCTTAGAATGATGAATCGCAACAATATGTATTACAAGATTTAACAAGATTTAACAAGATTGCCGTCCAGAGCTATAAGCTCCAGACGGCATGCGAACAAGGAAGCCTTTGACTTATCGAGAGTCCAACAATTTTCTACCTACGTATAACCCGGCCTCGCCAGATAGCTGTCAATATTATTTTTGAACATATTCACACTGCTAGCATTAACACAATCATCAGCTAATTTGTTTCAGTCATTTATTGTCCTCTGAGAGAATGAGTACTTTCTCATATCAAACCTACACTGTTTCTTGACTAATGCTGCATTGTGCCCTCTGGTTATACTGCCTACTTTTAGTTTGAAGAAATATTTCTATCAATATCCTCATAACCATTCAATAACTTAAAAAACTTCTATTTGGTCACCTCTTAGTCTCCTAATCTCTAGTGTTGTCAACCCACATTCCAATAGGCGTCTTTCATAACCAAGATCTTTCAGTTCAGGAATCAGTTTAGTTGCTCTTCGTTGCATTCTTTCTAGTTTATCTATGTTCTTCTTACGATACGGCCTCCATGCTTTTGTTTCTTGGATGTAAGTTATGTTTATTTATTTTTGCAACTAATAAAGTTGATACAACTACGATATATTGTATTCATAATGCATAATATATTATTAAGAATTAAAAACATAATAGTGTTAATATACTTGCAATTAATATATATATATATGTATATTTATATATATATATATATACATACATATAAATATATATATATATATATATTCAAATCGATAGACTTTTTACTTATTTTGTAGTCAATTGACAAATTTTTCTGTGACGTTTCGATCTCTATCAGCGAAATTCATCAGACATCTACCGACAGGCGGTGAAACGGTAGAAATTCTCGCAGAAACCAGCAAATACCACAATGACGATATTGAGAAAGCATCTGCAAGCAGACACAACGCCAGAAACAACAGAAACATATCGGAAAAGGGACGCATGAATCATCCATCACGTATGATTAAAACAATATATTGTTGACTAGGAGGGGGCGAAATGTGTAGAGCGGGAGTCGGACTGAAGAACACGAGTCATCAAAGAAGTGATTCGGATGAGGAAACTAAAGACAACAATAATCTAGATGAGGAACGGTTCCGACGCTCACATGTATGTGACGATATCTTGAAGAGGCCGCGGTCGGGGTGACACACCAGCGTGACACGTCTGCGCAGAATAAATAACAAGTAGCGGTAGTTATCTGATGAAGTTGGCTGAACGAAATGTCACTGGAGCAAGGTAAATTGACTGCAAAACAAGAGTACCAATATGAACAGTTGTATTGTTTGCGAGGTTCGTAGAAACTCTTTGTGAATAGGTAAGATAAGTTGTGAAAACGCTGAGTTGATATGCACGCGTGCGCACGTACGTGCGCGCACAATCACACGCACGCACGCACGCACGCACGCACGCACGCACGCACGCACCCTTGCTCTGTTTTGTTAACCTTTATTAAAATAGTCAAACGTATTCGTTGTGAAATGTTTGTATTGTATCCACGTATTTCGTCAGGATTCATCGAGGATGCGAGTGACTACGTTAAGATAGAGCGATACTCCAGCCAACCTGAAGACGGCAACCAGTATGCCGTGACACAAACCTAATTGCAAATGGCTGCATGATTATCTTTGGAAGATTGAAGCAAATAATAATTACTTATGTGTAATGTCGCTTTTCATGCTTAGTTTTCGTTCAGTTTTCCTTAATCTAATGCGTAAATTTACGCTTAGCTCGTGATAATATTGGTATTGCACAAATAGACTACTCATATTGAATGATTTGGTGAAAAACCGGCCGCACTACATAGATAATTTACGTTAGCGCCGGATATTAGTAATTTAGTTTAGTTATGTTCTTGGTTAATGTACTTTGGGTCGCAGAATGTCAGTTTTGCTGGCGCCCCCACAACAAATTAAAAGTGAGTGGAGCCAATAGCAAGAAAATTAGAATTGGTGAAGTTCGCATGTTTGAAACTTGTGGAAATTGGAGATTGGCGCCTCAATCGGCAAAGTTGTACTATGGTAATGAACTAATATCGTTCGTGTGTGTCTAAAACACCTGAGTCGACCTGATTTTATTTCCGTTTATATGTTGTTTAAGATTGATTGTCAGGAAATAAATAATTTACACGCTAGAATAACAAAAAGGGTAAGCTTCCAAGTAATTATAAATAGCATCGAGATCGGACGAGTCATGCAAACAATTTCTATTTGACATATCCAATACGTGATTATGCCGTGTGTAATGCCACATGTACTGGGGATGTAGGCGTGACACGCTGATGAAAGACGCTACTAGGTAAAATCACGTGTTGGATATGTCAAACGAAATTGTTTGCATAACAATGACTACACTAAATCCAACGATTTTCTGAGCATTCTTTATTTAGTATTTTGGACGTGCTTTAAACTGTACATTGATCGTTTGCTTATCTATTTTTGGTTATACTAATGTTGTGATCTATGGTGGATTGGCTCATAATAACCTGATGTCAATGTTTATTTTTATGGTGTCATTTATAATACCCACAAATAGGCGATATAAGAAGTGTTGGTGTTAGTCGTACTTTTGTATTTTTTATATTTTAAAATATATAGTGTATTAAATACGCCTGAGAAATATACTCACACTGGTTAATTGATTTCCTGTAAATTTATTTCAATGCATTCCCCGCCAAATGGCGTTTAAAATAACATCATGTCTTCGTGCACAAAGGACTCTACAGTCGGTGACACATTCATACGTTGTCATACATCCGCTAGATATGTTGATATGGACAGGGTATTTATAAGAGTCCTTCTGTGTGATCATACCACTGTTCAGAAGACATTTTCCAGGGAGCAACAAAATAATCTACCTCACCAAGTCTCTGACCTTTCAATCATTGCCATGAATACATAAGTCAGTTTCCAGTGTATACATTCGTGTCATATATACATGCACACCGAAGTGACGCCACTAATATTTCATTAGCCAATTGTAACACATTTCCCAGAGTCTCGCGACCAATGAGTGACTGGCATGCATTTGTCTCGTACTCCACAGGAAGACTTGTCGCCTGTTGAAGCTAGTTCTATCTGGTCATTCTGGTAAACCATACATACCATTATGGCACGCTTAACCGAGGATCAGTCAAACAAAATCATAACCTTGTGTAAAGCTGGAATTGAAAGAATATTGTCAAATAATATAACATCCACACAACATTAAATTGGTGTAGAACAAAGAAAGGAGAAGATGGCTCTCGGTTCATGCGCCGTATGGATTGAGCGTCAGAGGGCCCACCCAAGTATACAGGAAGTACAACGGAAAATCAAGTAAACTGACAGCATTAAATCCCGGGATTCAACAGATATATTGAAATGTATGCTGCGTCTATTAATCAGCTTTGAAAACACAATCTTTAGATATTCTTTTCGTGATAAGTCGTCGATAATAGATAAAATGTCAAGTTTGTTTCCCAAAATTGTCGCACACGATTGGTATGAACGAAAGGACTTCCATTCTCTTCTGATCCATTATCAGGATCTACTCATTATTTATCTATTCCAGTTGCAATGATGTGCGTTCACTACAGTTAAGGATACATATAATTCCTACCATACGACAAGTGAAAACTCAATATGTATAGTGTCCCAGTATACGCTATATACACAACCCCCCCCCCATTATCACTTTGCTTCAGTAACCGTATCGTGATAAGATTATTACTGTGACAAAAACAGTGTGATCATCACCATCGACATGAAGCAGACATTATGTTGTCATCTCTATCAGCCATCATTTGTTTATCATAAACTTCATCAGCAATATCCATGCAACTCTCAAAAACCACCAGTGTCAAGGTTTGGTCACGAATCTGGTCAACAACTTGGTTTGTCTCTAAAGTCGCTGCAAACATATTATAGACCGTATTTGTGTAGCCGACTCCTGGCCTGAGGCCTCCCATAACGTTGATCAAAACTGTTATAGCGTTGTGGACACGCGGACGGCTACATGGCATGTACATTCGCCTCTTTCTATATACGTTCGTTTCCTTGGACCATGGACCTCTGCTCTACCAATGGACGATGAATTTGAACCAAAATCAACATAAATTACATAGGATTGACACTGCAGCTTTAATTACTTATATCCCTATCCGACCTTACCACAGATCCAAAAAGGCTTATATAAACAGTACTGTCAAGTATTCTATGTACTATTTAACAAACATGCACCTATGAATTCCAAAATGTGTGTCAGAAAGGCCATCGCTGCATGGATGACTTCCGAAATTATATTTTCCAAAAGGCATCGTCGTTATTTAGAGCGTCCACGGCGCAAATCACGCTCGCCTTTAGACAGGTCGCGCTATTCTAAGCACTGTCGTCTCTGACACAGACAAATCGCCAAAGCTATATCAGATTATTACACAAATATGGTAATAAATAAGTCTGATAATCCGCATCAGTTATGGAACTGCATCAATAACATTCTACATAGACGGCCTGCTCCATCGCTACCTGATCATGTGTCAACTAAGTCTCTATGCGTTTTGTTGTCTAGTCAATTTAAGAATAAAATCAGTATTATTCGTTCTGCTTTTCCATGTCGTACGTTAAATAATGTCAGTGTGGACTTTCTGTAAGAAAATTCTCTACTCGTATCATTTGAACCTGCAGCAGATGATGAAGTTAGGAAAATAGTTATGTCCTCCCCAAATAAGTCTTGTGCACTTGATCCATTTCCAACAATACTGCTAAAAGCATGTCTCGATACATTAATTGGACCTATAACAAATATCATAAATGCATCACTTTGCTCTGGCTGTTTTCCTGATCATTTCAAATACGCCCGTGTCACACCACTTCTTATGAAGTCATCTCTGCCTAAACAAAACCTAAACAGTTATATGCCTATTTCTAACCTCAGCTTTAATTCTTTAATATTAGAAAATGTTGTACGAAGTCGTCTAATGTCTCACATTAGCACAAATGTCTTAACTAATGTGTCAAAATCAGCATATAGAATGTTTCATTCAACAGAGACTGTCCTCTTAAAGATTCATAGTGTAGTTAACTTGAACATTAAACATTAACTTGAACATTAATAATGGTAAAGTAACCTCACCAAGTCATATATATCACTTACCTTACTATATCTCTGTGCCGATTTTGACACGATTGATCACAACATTCTCATTGTACGCTTATTAATGTGGCACGCCACATCTGGCTCAGCTCTAAGCTGGTTCTCTTGATATCTAACTGATATATGACAAACAATAAAGATTGGGAATTGCTTTTCGGCTGCACTGCCGACTTTATTTTGTGTTCCCCAGGGTTCTGTTCTTCGGCCTTTGCTTTTTACTCTTTACACCACGCCACAACACAAAGATCCGTTATACAAAGATATAACATGGATCATCATCTTTATGCTGATAATATTTAGATCTACATTTCTTTAGCTACCCTGGATAAAAATCGTTCCCTTAACCAACTTATTGATTGCCCTCAAGATATCTTCCACTGGATGACTGACAGCAAGTTGAAATTAAATGCAAATAAAACAAAACAATTTCATTATTGGTACTCCAATGCAGCGTAGTAAACTTGATGTTTTTTCCCTACACGTATTGTGAATAAGCATACCACGCCAGCAACCTCGTTTCGGAATCTAGGAGTGATCTGTGATAGTAACTTCAATTTTCGACAATACATATCTCAAATATGACGCTGCGATTTTGATTATATTCGTGATATTCGCCCATATATATCATTTTCAGTTGGTAAAACTATTGCAACAGCGCTTCTTAGCAGCAGACTTGACTATTGCAATTCCTTCCTTTATAATATCGCTAGCAACTTCAGCGTGTCCAAAATTGCCTAGCAAGGGTAGTTACAAGATCTCCTCGTTTTTCTCGCTCTGTACCACTTTCGGAGTCTTCGCATTGGCTTCCTGTACGATATCGTATAATATTTAAGATGTGTACCATTAAATAACAGGCACTGTCCAGTAAGCAACCATCTTATTTGTATTCACTGCTTACTCCTGTTAGAAAACCCATCCAGATTCGATCACCTAGTTTTGACCTACGTTTTGTTCCTAGAGTCAATACCAACATTGGAACTAGGGCTTTTCTTTGTTGTTGCACCAACTCTTTGATACTTGCTCCTTCTTAGTGTTCGATCAGTTGAAAATATCACAAAATTCGGTCGTCATTTAAAATGTTTTCTTTACATTCGTGCTTATCCACCATAGCTCCCTAGCGCCTTGACCCATCTGTTGACAACTGGAATACTGCTTTTGGATTTTGAGACTGACCAATCCTTTTGTCTTGATGCGCCTCTGAGCTTGATTTCCAAGGATTTAGGCGCAATAGAAGTTATCTTATTATTATTATTTATTATTATTATCTAGAGTTAATTACTAGAATTAATTACTTTTTGAATGAACAAATTGAGTTATCAGTTATTCCCCAAGTGACGCCATGGATTATTACCTCGCTGGTGGGTGTAAGCAGTTATAATTACATTAAACGAATTATTATCGATTATCCAGACTCCGCGAGGTGGCGCCATAATACAAAACGATAACTGTGCTGTGGCTGTGGCATAGCTACAACCGAATCTGTCTTCAGTGGAGTATTACCATCGGGGTGACCGGTTCATAGGTCGCATTGCTTGAGCTTCAGAGGGCCCACTCAAGTACACAGGAAATACAACGGAAAATCAACGTGCTATGGGAGACGACCAGTTTTGAGAGACCGCTTTGGCCGTGCAGAACGGGTGTTCGTCGAAGTCAGGTTCTAATGTCCCTGATAAAGGTTGAATACAGGCGCGTTGTCAATAGATCGCTTGAAGGAATCTGTGTGTGTGTGTGTGTGTGTGTGTGTGTGTGTGTGTGTGTGTGTGTGTGTGTGTGTGTGTGTGTGTGTGTGTGTGTGTGTGTGTGTGTGTGTGTGTGTGTGTGTGTGTGTGTGTGTGTGTGTGTGTGTGTGTGTGTGTGTGTGTGTGTGTGTGTGTGTGTGTGTGTGTGTGTGTGTGTGTGTGT
The DNA here is from genome assembly GCA_963995525.1 of Escarpia spicata. NCBI lineage: Eukaryota > Metazoa > Annelida > Polychaeta > Sabellida > Siboglinidae > Escarpia > Escarpia spicata. The sequence continues at coordinate 26,691,299 of OZ023216.1, read as the reverse complement.
GTGTGTGTGTTTGGTGCTTGTAACTGTGCGTTTGCGAGTGATGTGCGGGCGCGTGCTTGTAGGCGTGTGCATTTGTGTGTTCGTGTGTGTGGTGTGTGTGGTGTGTGTGGCGTGTGTGGCGTGTGTGGTGTGCGTGGTGTGTGTGGTGTGTGCGTGTGACGTGCGGGCGCGTGTGTTCATATGCCTGTGTTTGTGCGGTCATGCGTGCATATGTCTGACAGTGTGCGTATAAGTGTGTTTGTGCTTTGGCGTTTATACGTGCTTGTGTGCGAGCGTGCATGCGTGCGTGCATGCGTGCATGTATGTGTGTTTATGTGTGTATGCCTACACACGACGAAACATAAACCGCCCATAGGCTATGTGTACCTATCTGAAACGACACGCCTGACGGACAGGACGGGGTTGTAGACGAGTTAACCTACTTGTTCAATCTGATCTGGTCTGAGGAGGACGTTCCTGATGATTGGAGACGAGAAGTTATCGTGACGTTACCAAAGAAGGGGTGTCTGGGCGATTGCAATAACTGTCGAGGAATAACGTTGGTGTCAGTACCTCGAAACGTGTTCTGCAGTGTGATCCTAAACCGGCTGAAGACAGCAGTTGACCAACACTGCTGTGAGCAGATCTTCACATTGCGAAACATCATCGACTAAAGCAGAGAGTTCCAGATACCTCTTTTAGTCAATTTCATTGACATTAAGAAGGCTTTCGACAGTGTCCACGGAGATTCGCTATGGGAAATCCTGAAGCTATACGGCATACCAAGCAAATATATATACATGTTCATATCGCTATGCCGAAACACCAACTGCTGCATCAAGACCAATGATGGCTACACAGACATGTTCGATATAGAGACAGGTGTACGTCAAGGTTGCATCATGTCCCCTTTCCTCTTTGTTGTTGTTATCTACTTCGTCATGAGGAAAACGATGAAAGATCCGAACTTTGGTGTTAAATGGATAAATAATAGGTTGACAGACCTTGACTTTGCCGATGATATGACACTGCTCAGCCACACGCCGGAGATCCTGCAAGAGATGACCAATAATTTAAACGAAAATGGAGAGATGGTCGGATTACGAATCAGCTATGGGAAGACAAAACATTGTCAGTTGGTGATGGATCTGACCCCCACATTGTGATCGGTCCGCAAGAGTTGCAATGCGTCGAGAACTTCCCTTACATCGGAAGCTACATCTCTAGGAAAGGCGACGCGGAAGTAGATGTACGAGCGAGGATAGGCAAGGCATCAGCAGTGTTCCAAAGACTACGTCCAATATGGTCCAGTAACACCATCAAAAAGGACATACGACTACGTCTTTACATGTCAATCGTAATACTAACAGCGATATATGCCTGTGAAACATGGAAGAATACGGCGAGGATATAAAAAAACTACACATATTTCACCGACGATGTCTCCGGTTCATATTGGACATATCATGGAGAGAGCACATCACCAATGAAGAAGTGATGAGGAGGGCAGGTCTGCATAGCCTGCATTACATAGTTAAGTCTCGATGACGAAGACTAGCGGGACATATCATACGCCTACCAAGAGAGAGAACTGCACATGTAGCAATGGAATGGGTGCCTGAAGGTGGAAACAGAAGGAGAGGAAGGCCGACTAAGACCTGGCGCAAGACATTTAAAGAAGATCTGGCAGAAATGGAAATCACCTGGAATGAGGCCAAAGAAATTGCGAAAGACCGTAGTAGATGGAGAAAGCTCGTCGCCCGATATCCCGAAAGGAACAGGAGGAACTAAGTCTAAGTAAGTAAGATAACTAGAATTATTATCATTTAGAAAATTGTGTGTATGTATACATTTACCACATTAGAATGGGAGGTATTATTATAGTCTAGACAGCGTTAGAACTACACTGACATGAAAACAAACGTTTTCTCAGGACACTACAATTGACAAACCAACAGCAAATTGTGTACACTTTCTTGTAAATGTGATTAATATAATTATATATATCTGTCAGTGCGAGTCAGACGAAGAATAATGTGTACGAGGAAAGAGTGAATGAATTAATGTAAAATGTACAACGCTACTTAAGACAATGACACCTTCGCTCACATACCGTCTGAAAACTTTTCTTAAAATGCGGGTTTTGTCAAACCAGTGCTTTGTTCCACAATCCAAAAAAAACATGATCACGTGAATAAACAGATAAGGTCAGCATAATATCACATTTCGTGAACTGGCCCAGTTCACAAACAAGCGAGACGGCGCGACTAACTGGAGCGTGTCATTCGCCACGTCCCGGCGGACGGTGTCGCAGCTTACACCTCGGTGACAGGAGCACTGTCGAGAAAATTGTATTGTCGGCGTGTTAATGTAGGGTTGATGGCCGGGTCTCTGTCGTACGGCGGTGGTAACGCTAAAGCCGTCTTACAGGCGGCTTTCGTGGTCATTCTGCTGACAATTCCCAGCGTTTCAGGTGAGTTTATACGTTTATAGCTGCGAGCAACCTTATTCACTTCGTTGTTGGCAGTCAAGCGTGTCGTGCCAGTCGTTTGTTTTTATACGATCGTTCAAAGGCTGTAGTTTACGTCCTGGTCTGCGCAGCAACAAATATAGACGGAGTGCGCACATCACAGGCTTGCTCCGATGACATATACCTCGTTTTTAGAGGCGGAAAACCTGTGATTTTTATGTTGTTGCGCCTAGTTGCCAATGCATTAGTAATGCACAATTGACGCACAATAGTTTAAGAACTCTCTTTCGTGGAATTAATTCAGTTGTCCTTCGGTGTGTATTGTTTTAGTTATATGTGTTATTTTTAGCAATATTAAAATGACTTACACATTGTGGTAATTAACTATACGTTTGTTAATTCTCCTAATTAACCCGGCAAACTGATTACTCTTTGAATCCGCAAACCACATTGCGTTCAAGCTGGTGCGAGGCAAATATTGCTACTCCTAATTTATCTCATGATATTACCTGGTATATTGGATAGTTTAGATTCCTCCCAAATATTGCAAAGTCTTACCAATGACATATAGTAATCTAGTTTCCGCAAATATCAATAACACTTTTGTTAGACCATTAATTTAGAATAGATTGTTTAGGTCACCTGATCACTGTCTTTTTGTCCATCTACTTTAACATAGTTTTTGTTCAATGACAACGTTGCTCAGTGAATACTCTTACAAGTCAATTGCGTACAGCGTACACTAAAAACAATATATGTCTTAATGATTTACACTATGAAATCTTCCCATCTACTATAGGTATTATAATATAATTTTCTAACTATGTCACTGTGCTATCCCCGTACAATATATATAACACAGTCTGAAGTGGCATATTAACAAAGTCTCCTGGAAATTCAAAGTATACAACATCGATCTGTTGAACCTTCATCTACACACTTATTGATTTCTTTCAAACACAAATGTGATTCATAGGCGTCGTGATGACTACTGGTGTGCTGGGGCTAACCAAAAACCTCTAACTTAGAATTTCATCAAAAACACCAAATGGGCCCGTTGAGGTTCACAGAAACCTCTAGCTGCAACCTCTTGCCAAAGTATTGGGGAGCTAAATATATATACACCCCCCATGATATTGGGGGCTCAGCCCTCCCACAAGCCCCCCTGCACCATACAGCCTGCAATGTGTGTTGATAAACATACTATAGTAACAAAGCTTAGCGCATGAAATAACCCAGTGTTAATGTAAACTTACACTGAGACAACAATAAGAGGGTTTGGTTTTTCAATTATGCTAAAGGTAAACAATGGAAATCGATGCTTGTGCCCATTAAAATGCACTAAAACCTAACAATATTCAACATCGCTAACATACTCGTCATGGCCTGTCATTGGCGGTTATGTTGTGGTTATATTGTACATGGCTGGTTTGAAATATACACCACTACTGCAAAATATACGAATACCCGCTGTGTTGCATAAGTCTCTTCGTTTGCTTGACATCCCACGCCATATTCCGACCCCCACCCCACCCATACCATGCTGCCACAACGCCAGTACAACTTTCTAGTTAGTGTGCCAATCATAAGGCATGGGAGCTCTAAGTACTGATTGTTTGTGACGACAATCTGCAAGCAGTGGTTTCCGTCTAAAACAGACGTTTTGTTAAGTTCTACGTCTGCTCCTACGCGCGATAACCTGTTTTGTTCACTATTATGGGCGATGCGTTCATGCAGCCAGACGACTGGTGTATGCCTACCGGTGTAGACCTACTAACCCAGAAGCCACACTGTATGTCGTATCTTGATAGGGTAGTGTCGGTAGAACCTTTGATTCTTTTGTAAATACCAACACATAGTTTGTTGTTCGTAAAGATAATTATTTAATTGAATCACAAACGTAACATTAATATAACATCGACAAAATCTTAGCAAACAGTCTTACCAGGGGAAAGAATTGATTAACCACTACCATCGGTACATTAGCATACATAGCAGCGCCCTAGGCTATGGTGCGATCCGCAAAGAGGTCACTTGCATAAAAACACGGCCGGACTAAAAACGGCGCTCTGTTGTAGACTTGTATCTCGATCTCCTGCGTTCAAAACCGTGTCGCAGACTACGATTGGCGATAGCTGCACCTAGCAAACATGACCAAGTTCAAACGTAACCACTATTTACGACTATTTCGAAAGTTTCGAAAATGGGAACAGTATCACATAAATATCAATCCGACAAGTTTGAGGGTTTTCAAGTGCATCACCTCCAGTACGTAGACGTCCATCGCATCTTTATGTTAATTCATTTCCTGGGACAATTGGCCTCCGATCAACTAACTGGCAATGTATTTCAGAAACACAACAAAACTAGTTTAGAACTATTTAGTTTACTTGCTTGTTTTGTGCATATGTTGTGGTTTTATAGACGGTCTTTCTCCTATCTAAGATAATTGAGGGGTGACCACTTCTCCAGGTGGCGCCACCGTAAACGAGTTTATTATCAAAATACTGTAATTGTGATAACTGATGCCCTTGGTGTAATTAGTGGGTGTACACAAACAGTAAAAATACTATAATTGTGATAATTGATGCCTTTGATATAATTAATGAGTGGACGCCAATAGTCAAAATACTTTAATGGTAATAATTGATGCCCTTCGTGTAATTAGTGTGTGTACGCCAATGGTCAAAATATTGCAGTGGTGATAATTGGAACCTTTGTTGTAATTAGTGGGTGTATGCCAATAGTCAAAATACTGTAATGGTGATAATTGCAGCCCTTTGTGTAATTAGTGGATGTACGCCAATATATTCAAAATAATGTAAAGGTGCTAATTGATGCCCTTGGTGTAATTAGTGTGTGTACGCCAATAGTCAAAATATTGCAATGGTGATAATTGGAACCTTTGGTGTAATTAGTGGGTGTATGCCAATAGTCAAAATACTGTAATGGTTATAATTGCAGCCCTTTGTGTAATTAGTGGATGTACGCCAATATTCAAAATAATGTAATGGTGCTAATTGATGCCCTTGGTGTAATTAGTGGGTGTACGCGAATAGTCAAAATATTGTAATTGTGATAATTGATACCCTTGGTGTAATTAGTGTGTGGACGCGAATAGTCAAAATCACTAAATAGCACTTTATTTGTACGGCATGAACAGACCTAAAACATGTCTATAGGCATATTGTTCCACATTGACACCACATCCCGAAATACCTTACATGTGTGTCATTCTCCAAATAGCGTAATCGTGTCACTGATGATACCATAATTTACTATTGAATGGATCATCTTTGAAAGGGCAAACTGCACAGGATGAACGTTCGTGAAATGGTAAATTCACATACCTTGGCCACATTACTTAGACGTTCACGGTCGTATAGCATATAAAAAGGTAAGTTCTTATATAGCGCAGTATCCTGCTCAAAGTGCTTTACACTTTACTCCCTTGCAGACCTGTTCAATCGAACACCATCTCGATTTCTCTGGGAAGCATTCAGCCACGCTGCAATTAATGCGCGAAGACTATTCGTACACAAATATCTACCACTGTCCATAGCCAGGTACTCATTCTTACAGCTGAGTGAACTGAAGCAATGCAGAGTAAACGAACTTGCCCAAGTTTCGATACCGCCGCACAGGATTCGAACCCGCGTTCTCTCAGTCGAGAGTCCGGAAATCTTACCGATGTGCTACTGCCCTCCATATATAGCATATGCAGCTGCACTCCTGACTGCCAGCAATCTCGCGATACCAATACGCCGTGCAACATTTCCTTAATGTTACAAGATAACTTTTGATTCGTTTCTTTATATAACAAGAAATTAATATTTTAATAGTTTCCATGAAGTGATGCAAGTAAGTTGCGACAACTTCGCGTTGAACAAGTTCCTTGATCTCTTCAACCACATGCATATATATTGTATTTGTATTATAATCACATTTAGCATTATATCGAAGTCAGTTATTTTATAAAGCATTGCACATATCTCTATGCATTAGCAACCTTATGTTCTTCTTGCTTGTGCCATCGTCACCGTCATTAGATGTCCAAGTTGGACTGATGGATCCACTCGCACGTTCGTTTACCAAACCCGGCAAATTCCCGCATGCCACTGGGCATGTGGTGGATGGGGCAGTGTTCGCCGATAATGTGGTCGGCCGTTTGGGATGACACACAATCGCAGCGGTCGTTTTTGGCCAGGCCTCGGCGTAGAATGGACGCGCCGGGGCGTCCCACGTTTGACCGTAGACTGTTAACCTTAAATGAAGTAATACGGTATCATTATGGAACACTCTTATACGGATGACGTACACATTGAATATATGTCATATATATGTATAGTATACACAACATGTACCTCTGCATCAGTCCTCTCTCAATCTTGACCGCATCCCTGTGACATCCGTTCCATCTAACGACTGCCAATTGTTCGGTGTAAGTGCTTCCAGAAGAATGACAAGCTGCTTCGGGAAGCGCATTTCTGATCAAATTTCGAAAAACATTAACTTGTCAGATGCTGCCGAACGCCTTACTGTAATCGACGATCACGAATAACGTCTGTCCATCCATCTCGATCATATTCTCGATGAGAACCTGAACAGCTACCGGCATGTCAGCTCTACCTTTGTTATGCCGGTACTGTGATGCTACTATGGAAGCTGGTACTCCATTTTTGGCTTTAATACGCTTTAGCAGTATGATTGGAAGGATATTATTTGCGTGACTAATGATTCAATAGTTCGCACATTATTTGATGTTTCCAGATTTGTGTGTCATGCTAATATGCTGGTTATTCCTGGCAAGAACTGACCAGTTTCTCGCCGATTTCGTTTCGTTCACCGAGTCCTTACTTTCCAACGCCGCTATTGCGATCTTCAATATCACCAAATTTGGCATTGGCATCGCCCATAACTACGCATACATCTCTTCTTCTGATTTCATCTTTCACTGTCTGCAACTGCTCATAGACCGCTTCAATCTCGTCATCGCAGTGCGCAGATGTTGGCGCGTATACCTGAACCACCGTCATGTCGGCCGGTCATATCGCGAATCTCACGACCACCATCCGACCAGAAGCCGGGTTGAAACTGATCAGGCTTCCACGCATTTGCTTGTTCATTATTACAGCAGTTCCATGTACTGCTCCACTGACAATGATTTTACTACCTCCGAACTGAAAGTGTCCTTCTCCTAGTAACGTTATTTCGCTCATTCAAGCAATATCCACGTCATCGGTTTCTAGTTCCCTTACTAGCAGATACAATTTACTTGTTTTTTTATAAAACGTTATTATGTTCCACGTTCCCATTCTTCGTAAGACTTTCTTCTTCTCTCTCAAGAGTTTTCGGCACGTCTGTTTCGAAACATTTCCAGGTGTGAGCTTTCCTTCCGTCTTTAAGATCATAACCTCATTAGGTATATCTGCAGGCGCGGTATCCTCCTCTCCAGTAGCTTGGCCAGCCGCGATCCTGGGAGACCAATCACGACTGGCTGGGATTTCGGTAATCGATGTTGTTGTGCTGCTTTTGGATTTTTAGAAGGGTAATACGCGCTGCGGGTGACAGTTACCTTCTACATGTGGCAGTGTCCAACTGAAGCACGCATGCTCGCTAACGCCCACGCACGCACACATCCAAGCACTCAGCCACGCATGCACTCGCACTTACACGCATAAACACACGCACAAGCACACGCACACGCACACACACAACACGTAGTGGTAGTTATTGTGAGAAAAAATAATTGATTCGTATCTTGCAGGTGTCCGGTGTAGATTCGCCAGCACAGCAACAAATATGGGCTCGTGCATTTTCCCATGCCGATGTACCGAGGGATGCAACACAATCACCGGCGAATGTATCAACGGCGGAACATGTCAAGACGGACCACCGCGCGGCTACCGTTGGAGCGGGACGGCCTGTCAAATAGGTTCGTGTGAAATCGTTAATTATGTCCAGGGCGTAAATGATACTGCACATATGGACTCGTTTTTGTTAATTTTAGGACTTTTATAATACATGCAACGTTTGTTCATTGTCGGTGATTGCTTCGCGTGAACTGTTTCGTAGGTAAAATCTTTATGTTTGATTAAAGGAAAAGACGTGTTATAAATGTTCGTATAAAAATACTGTCGGCAAGGACAGCTTCTTTATGGAAAACATTTGATCGCGATTACAGTACAATTATACACGTAGTGCATCAATCGATATTAATGATTTTGTTGGTAGACTTCAACTTTTGATACGTTGTTGTGAATTGATTTCTCATAATATATTATACTATACACACACTCACATATACATACATACGTGCATACATACATTGATACATGCATGCGTACATACATACATACATACACATACACCCACTCACACACACACACACATAAACACAAACACTACACATACACGCACATACACGCACATACACACATACACCCCCCACACACCCACATACACACGCGCACGCACGCGCACGCACGCGCACGCACGCGCGCGCACACACACACACACACACACACACACTAGGATCATTCTTGTTTCTATTTTTGCACTACGATAATGAAGTGATGACCCCTGGGGAATTATATGCTTATCAATGTGAACATTTTTCTAAACTTGGTGCGAATGGGTATTCGAGTTTAGTTTTAAGTGGTTTGCTCTGCTGGGGTGGGGGGTGAAGTGTAAAATGATTTGAGCAGTTCTTCAGAAGGAATGCATTCCGTGCTACAAACGAATGTACGTATATTACTTGTTTCAAGATATTACCATTTTATACCCTTAACGCCAACTGTATGCATACTTGTGTTCACTTATAAGTGAAATAGTGCCGTATGATATTTGAGTTACTTTGTTTTAATTGTCATGGCCAAATTGACCTCTCACTGTCCTACTGGATGTAATACCCCTCCATTTCTTCCTGTTTAGAGCACACAGCTCTGCTGTTATTAGCAGGAGACTAATGTCATATGTAATTATATATTTTGGTCACTCCCTTAAAAGGACGTAGTCTGCTCCAAGTTGTTCAATATTAATTAATATAATGATCTTAACACTAAACAAACTATGTTGAAGGTATACTGCCCGCCAAATTGTGTTTAGTAAGACCGTAACTGTAACGTAATGAACTGTTGGTAGTCTTCGACTTTTTATACGTTGTTGTGAATTTATTTCTCATAATATATTATACTATACACACACTCACATATACATGCATACGTGCATACATACATTGATACATGTATGCGTGCATGCATACATTCAATGACTATGTTGTTGGTTTCTTGAAGGAAACGTTGCATGCAACAAAAACGCAAGCCAAGAGAACTATACGAGGGGTAACCTATTCCCGGCTAGCATGGCCGTGGATGGGAGGATCGACCAATGGAAATCGCCCGAACGCTGCGCACTGCCGAATCACGGACACGATTCTGATGCTTGGTGGCAGGTAGACCTCGGAGAAGTATACAAGATATCCCGCGTGGTAATCTACAGCGGCAACAATAGTAAGTACTGCACACTGCAATTGGCTGCCACGTTCGCAATATCGAATTTGCCATAAACAGTATATTTTTTAATATGTGTTTAGTATACTTGAAGGAAGGTGTTATCAACCGCAATAATTTGCGGTTAATTACAATGTGTGGCTTGTTGTATACATTCCTGTTGGTGTTTGCTAATGTATAGGTAAAATAACAATTTAGTCAATTCAGTTTCTATTTTCTTGAAATCGTTCACATATAACATATCTCAAAATGTTCATGTGGGCCTATATAAAATTTAATATAAGTTTGCATTTACACAAATAATCGTGACTGACATACATATAATGTTGTTATTAAGATATATTCATGCTTCAAACTCGTTTCCGAAGTCAAGATTTCATACTAAATATAGCAGTAGATGCATAGCATTGTGTGGGACATAACTACGACCTGACTGTACACCCTATTCAGGCAAAGTGGTTTCGAAAACAACACAGCAGCAAGGGCATTGGTGGTTGCATTGATGAGGGAGGCGGAGGGGGGAGAGACGGAGGACAGAATGGCGGAATAATGAATAAGGAACCAGTAGAGAGAATTGAGGGAGATATGTCAAAGGAAGTTGGAGTAGGAACAATTCTCAGACAGGTGTTCATTTTGAAGAAGAACCCGAATACTGGAAATGGATCAGAACAAGACGTATCGAGACATATTTTGTTCGAGGAGGTGCGAAATACATTGCAAGAATGGAATTACATAATCAATGTACTTGGTCTCTGAGATTACGTAGATGTGTGAACCGGGTGTTTGCGTATAGACAGGTACCGATAGAAATATTATATGATTAAACAGACGCCCCGCCAGTGCTACAACATACAGTGGGCATACATACTGTATATCTTGCACCAGGCGATGCAAGATATGACAATCCAGGACACAACACAATTTACTTCACCATGGACACTGACAGCCAACTCATCATTGCTCAAGAAACTGTTCGGATCACAGAGGTCAAGAACAGTTACTGGATGGAAGTGGAGGGCCTGAAACGTTGCTTAGACACCCTGACTGACCATGGGGTGAAGATCACCACACTTGCCACTGACAGACATTCCAGCAGTAGAAAGATGTTTTACAGGACCACCAAGAGTTGTACCGGTAGTGCAGTCATGCAACGTATACACAACAAGAAGTGAAAACAACACCATGGCTCACTGAAGGTACAGAAGCCTTCACTGTCCAGAAGGTTATACTGAACTGCTGCCTACTGTTTGACACAGAGAGCGTTACGAAGTGTGTTCACACTGGTAAACTGGAGAGCTTACACGCCCTCTTCCTCAAGTATGCACCCAAGTAGAAGAAGCTCAGCCGTCTAGGCATCATAGCCCGACTCCACTTGGCCACCGTTGACTACAACACAAATACACAGGTAAGATTTGTGATATTAATAGTGTTAACATTTGATGTTACAAAATAATGATTCAGTTTCTTGACAAAGCTGCACACTTTAGAAATCTAGCAATGCATTAGGAAATAAACTGAAATGGCTGAAAATCCCTGCCTGTACCCAATAGCAAAACAATGTAAGGAATACAGTTTCGAAAATCCAATCTCACTGCACAAGAGTATGCATGCAAACAAAAAATAAAATAGTTATAATTGAGGAAATTTCTTTACTGTTACTTGACTTGTTTAATTATATATAAATGGAATTGGAATAGTATGCTTTGGAATTGCTTATTGAAATATAAACATATGCATATATAATATAATAAATATATAAACATCATTATATATCAATTATATATATATATATGAATCAATAATAAATATTTTAATGTATTATGGAATTTGAATTCCTTGGAAGTTGAAATTGAAAAGGATGGCAGAATTCGGAACAGATTTAAAATGACATTAACCGTTTGATTTCAAGAGAGAGAGAGGGGGGGAGGGAGAGAGAGAGAGACAGAGACAGAGACAGAGACAGAGAGAGAGAGAGAAAGAACATACAAGCAAGCTGTTTGGTTTACTTTGTGCATGTTACAGCTATAGCCAGTTATTCTTCAGATATTTCTATTGTTATACTGATTTTATATTTACCATTTGTTCAATCAGCGAGAAATGGTGAAAAGAGCAGACAACAAGCTACGGTATCAGCTGCAGTATTCAAAGTCTGCTGGGTATGTAATGAATAAAGTGATGGCGTCAAAGGATTACAGCTTCTGAGGAGAAATTCTAGAGGGCATTGCAGCTGGATGCACGAGTGGCCCAAAGCTGCGAAGTGTGCTCCAAGTTGCGACATCGAGTAAGGAGGTAACTCTAGCAGAGCATGCAGGCATCGAAAAACTAGCAAAAGAGGAGGCTGTGGCAAAGCAAAGAACCCGATTTACAGAAAACTAGTTGTATCCGTATCAATTCGGTTTAGTGCCACCAAATTGATACGACATCCAATTTCAAATGACAATGGATTTCTATGCTTAAATAACATTGTTTGAACATCACTGGCAGAAATAGAGAAACGTTTCAGGCAAAGTGGATTCTCACTACTGTATGTAAGGAACATCCACTTGAACGCTTGTATCCTAGTTGTGGTATGCAATGTGTTTTATTAGACACTATTCTATGTTGGGAACTTTGGGTATATATATAGTTTACTGGAATAGTTTAACCAAGTCCAAACATGTTACTTATAGTGAGTTTTTTGCAACAGACCACCATTTCTAAAATATCACACTGAACTGTACATGTATTTGTTTATATGACTCACTGTACCCTTTTAATGTGGCTTCTAGGACGTGTGTCACAAACATGATAAGGGCCATTACCACTAAAACTGGACTGTTACCATCAAGTTTAGTAAAAGTAAAGTGCCATCTTACAACAACAACAAAAGTGTGTGTGTTTTTAATTTGTACGTTTTAGCTAGTATTACTAAGGTGTACTACAAACTAATGAAGCAGCAAAGGATTCAGCCAGAAGTTTTTTTTTATATTCATACTTCATTGTTAGTATTACATTTGACATTATCACAAAAAAACATTAAAAAAAGTACATAATAATAATAAAAACACTTATATAGTGCCATAAATCTAGATAAATCCATTTGGAGGCACTTGATAGATTTTGAAACTAGTACTACAAGTTTTGAATCTGTATCTTGAATAATAAATACTTTTTTTGACAGATGCCCCTAGTGTTGAAATCCACAAATATGTAAAACTGGAACTGTAATGGAATATTTTGTATGTATTAATTTTTTGGTCACAACATTTGATCATGATGATGGCCCATATCATCAATAAATATGTTACTTATTTATGTACTATATGTGCACATGATTGACACAGACCCAAGTTGTAATACAGTTAGATTAAAATAAGTCACAGTGTGAAGTGAATCAACTGAACGAAACATTGAAAACTGGTGTGTGAATTTGACTAATGCATTGGCACAGTCTGCCATGTAGTGTTATTTATTTGTGAATTGTTTCTCCATGTGAATAAACTGTTGATATATTTCATGTTGGCTTCAGTATTACAAATTGAATTATGAACAGGGACATGCAAGACACTACAGATCACATTGTTGTTGACAAAATCTGATAAGAAGGCTCCGAGTAATTCATTCTACCTTTTGGTCAAACTAATCTTACTTGTCCAGGGTTTTTATTTTCACTGTACACTCACATGTCTAGTGCAATGTCCATAGCTGAAATTTCCATAAACCCCATTCGCTTCTGGATACAGCGCAGACTGTTATAACACGTATGTTGCCTTTTCTAAGTCTCCCGTTGACCACAACGTGAAGTGACGATATGCGGCTAATCGAATCAATCGATATGTTCTGAAAGTTAATTGATTTGCATTAGTTGATAATAAACAAACGTTATCTTCTAATTAGTATTATTATACTGGCAAAACTGTGTTTTTTATCAATATCACATCATGAATTCAGTGACTTGATTCATTTGTTTGTGAAGGGCTGTAATAATTATGATTGTAAGACTACATTTCATGATGTGGTCTTGGTAACACACACACACATAATATATATAATGTTTTTATTATACTAAAAACTACACTTAAATATTTTTGTATCAATAATACATTGCACAATGTCTTGTTTATACATCTATTAGCGCGTGGTAGTGTGTGATTTGTCTAGATTTTTTTATATAAGTTAAGCAAGTTGTTTGAACACTTTTAAATAGGGAATTAAACAACTGTATCAAAAGGATGCACACATCCTATCAAGAATAAAAGTAAGTTTATTAAGAAAATGATCAAAAATGGTTTGATGAAAATCATAGACATAGTATTTTACGAAAATAGAATGAACCTGAACATTTGAGGTGGGAACAAGTATAATTGCTCTATTTAAGTTTAAAATAGTTATTGCTAGAATAATTATTCGATACCTGTTGAACTACGTAGTACTTACCTACTAGCTATTGGTCGAATCAACGAGTCTGCACGTAAATCATACAATGACAACAGACTGACTTCCAAGTTCCAACACCGCCCTGTTGGTGCACACCGTTTTGAAGTCGTCATAGACATAGTCGGTAATGCAGGCATCTGTAAGTTCTGTCATACGGTGCTGTATGGCATCTGTCTCCCTACAGCACAGCGACTCGACGTGCATCGACATTGGGACGCAGTGTCCACACAAACACCATGTGACATTATTAATTCGTGTAACGTCTTCGACGTCGATAGACCAACTGTCACTGTCCGACTCCCACAACTGAACCTGACCCATTTTCTCCAAAGTGATACGGAAGTTTTAAAAATCACTTAATAACTCGTTTCTACCAAAATCCTTCGACGTCTTTGTCAAACAACAAAAGAAAAATAGTTCCGCTTTGCGCGCGCATCTAATATTCTGACCTTTGCTTTGAAAGCCCCGCCCCCTTCAGGCAGCTAAATCGTTGCCATTTAATTTCACCTTTTTATTTCGAACGCGTATATAAATTATTTGTTGCCCTATAGAACACCTATCGCGTACAATAGGGCACCATATCTATGTTTTCGCACAGAAATGTCTACTAATGAAATAAACCGAAAACAAAAACGAAATTTAACATTGATTAGATAGGAGTAAATCAAACCACTCGCTTGGAAAAAAGATGGCGATACGCAGTGCTCTATAGCGACGATTTGGGCATCGAACAAAATCGTTTGTTCAGTTTGACTTATAAATGAGTACGTTTCTGTTACCATTAATGTGTACTTATATAGTGTATATTTAAATATGTAGCATGAAACAGCTGCATTTCATTTCCCTTTTAAGAGGGGGGCCAGACATGCGAATAACTCGCGGCCAGGCAAGGGAGTCACTCGGGAAGATTCAAGCTACCAAAAATAGGTTGCACTTATAACATAGTTCCCACTACGAAGTCAGCATTGACAGTAAGCAAAAGCTTACGGCATCCAAGGCTATTGGCGTGCGTCTGATCGGGTACCTCGACGCTGCATCCCCGGAGGCCAACCATTATAGTTGATATTGCCGCAGTGAAGCCAGCGCGATCAAAGTAACTAATGATGGCACGTACTTTTTAATGATAATCGAATGAACCATTTTGCACAATACAGTGTTTGGAAATCACAAACGTTATCAGGAAAAAAATAAAACTGCAATGTTTACAAAACATTACAAAAAAATATCGAATTCCAACTCGAACTGCGAAATTGATTCGAGACACAACAAGAACTAGACGACATCAGCGACAACATCACTGAAATGATCCAACTTAGTGCGACAAGTGTAGCCAAAGCAATCAACAGGCATGTAAAGACGAAACAAATTGTCACTAACACGAGCACTGATGAAGCTACGACGAGAACTGGTGGATAAGGTCGACCGTAAAAAAACAAAGAGACTACGCGGAAATATGCAAGACCATCAAAAAGAAAGCGAAGGAGGACACCAAGAAGCACAAACAGGAGATCATACGAGAAACGATTATGACATCAAAGAGCCTGAAGAAAGCCAAACGAACACAGGCCCAAGGCCGAGACAGACTAATTACATTTCTAGAAAAGCAGGGTAGAGAAATACAATACCAAGATATGATCACGGAACAGATAGAGGAATTCTACACCGAGCTATATGACAGTGAACAGAGTATTATAATTCACACCGACCCGGAAGAGGAATCAGAGATAACACCATGGGAAGTGGAAGCTGCGCTAAGAGATATGAAGAATGGAAATTAAGACATCAGGCAACGACCATGTAAACATTGAAACATTAAAAGCAGGAGAATTAATCATCTCGAAGACACTGTCTAAGCTGTATACTAAATGCTTATCAGAAAGATATAATTCACGCCGCCCTGAAAGAGGTACCAGATATAACACCATTAGAGGTGGAAGCACCACGGGAGGTGGAAGCAAATATATGAAGAATGGGAAGACATCAGGCAACGACCATGTAAACACTGAAACATTAAAAGCAGGAGAAGATACCATCTCGAAGACACTGTATACGAAATGTTTATCAGAAAGATGAACACTCACCGCATGGAAGAACGCAAAGAAGGCGATAATCTTCAAGAACGGCAACAACAAAGACTTGAAGAACTACAGACCGATATGTATGTTATCAAACATCTACAAATTACTCACAAAGATACTAATGAATAGGCTAGAGAAGACAATCTACGAAAACCAACCACGAAAGCAAGCAGGATTCAGAAGCAGGTACTCAACGACAGACCACATCCACGTCGTAAACCAACTGAAAGAGAAGTGTTGAGAATGTAATATCCCGCTCTGCCTCGCTTTCGTCGACTACGAGAAGGCTTTCGACACCATGGAAACTCAAGCAATGCTGACCTCCATTCAAGAACAGGGGATAGAAGACGTGCATATCGAACTCTTGAAACAAATATGCACCAACAGCTCGGTGACAGTCTACCTACACAAAAAGGGCAACAAGATACATATCAAGAGAGGAGTAATTATCGCCCAAGCTATTTACTGCAACACTCGAAAGCATATTCCGAAGACTGACCTGGGAAACCAAAGGCTTGATGATAGATGGAGAATATCCCAGTCATCTTCGATTCGACGACGACATACTCATAATATATATGCGCTACTACACAGCAAGAACTACAAAAATGCTGCAGGAGCCAGCTGATGAAAATGAAAAATACGGTCTGACGATGAATAATTACGAAGACAAAAGTAATGTTAGAAAATTACATACCAATATTAAACACCACGCAGATAGAGAACGTTGTAAGCTACGTATATATGGGACAGCGATACAGTATCAGAAACGAAAACAAAAAGACAAGGAGATTCAAAGAAGAATCACCGCCGACAGCGACATCTTCAAGGTTAACTTTAGAACCTGCTTGAAGAGACAAGTCTTCAACTAATGCCTACTTCTAGCGATGCCATACGGCGCGGAAACTTGGGCACTCACCATCCAGGCAAAGAACAAGGTAGCAGCCGCACAAAAAAGATGGAAAGAAGTACAATAAACATCACATGTCGGGAGACAAAAACAAACATCTGGGTAAGACAGAAGACAAAGGTCATAGATGTGATAGAACAAATCAGAAGACAGAAGTGGACCTGGGTAGGGCACATCAGCAGACAACGAGGTAACTGATGGACATCGCGTATCACAAACCTGGACACTTTACAAAGGGAAAGGATCTAGAGAAAAACCGGCAAGACGGCGGAGAGACGAAGTAGATGAGTATTGGAAAGGCACCACCTGGCAGAGGATAGAGCAAGGCAGACAGATTTGGAAACGACAGGCTGAGGCTTTCGCCCAACCACGGGACACTACGGCTGCACAATGATGATGATGATGATGATGATGTATTAACACTTTTAGGCACAGAGACCCCAACAAATGTAGTTTTTTGACTTTTTTGCAAATAATTTATATTATGTTTACCTTGCACTCTTGTCTATATATGTTAATATAACGTTGTGTTCTTGCAGAATGCACGACAGGACATTTTGGCGCGCATTGCCAATTCCAGTGTGGCTGTCGCAGCGGCGAGTCATGCAATGAAGTAACAGGCAAATGTCCGTCTGACTGCCCAAATGGCAGATGGGGCGTTGGCTGTATGCTCAGTACGTAACACTTAGGTCTAACGGAAATAGCAATCCGTCCGGCTCCCTCAATTGATTTTACACCAAACAGTGTTAGACGAATTTTTAGAAACTAGCAACTGTTATTATACAGGCGTGACTGTTGAACTGGGCCTGTCGTACAGCCACATAACTTAAACATAATATTATTAGTAATACACAATTCCCAACAAAACATTCGTCGGGCTACTTACGCTTACATAATCGGTGTGAACAAACGTATGTTAATGTGAACACTCAACAACATTAAGTTATAAGCATTACAATCATTCGGCGTCAACACCTTTGAAATATCACTTTGGTTTGATGCCGAATGGTATTTTGCACAAATTGATTACTGACATGAACTCCGTTTTAAGTGTCATGAATGATTAGACATAGTAAAACAATATAGTCAAACCACTGTGAACTTATATAACGCCGTAAATGTATTACCAACAACGTACTATTATTGCTACTTAATATCGACATGCATTCTTCTGCACTTATATAATAGTATGATAGAGAGTGTTGATATCAAAGGGTGTTTGCCTACGTTCGTGTAATCTGAATTTGTGTTGTTGTAGATAACGGCAATTACTACAATGACCCAAAGGGAAAGAAGTACCTGGGCAAGTGGAGTCATGCAACACATAGATCTACTGGTGCCACATTTAATGTTACATGTAGACCATGGACAGAACAGACGATACACTCTGACAAGGAGTTCCTTGAAGGCTCTCGGAAAGCAGCGAAGAACTTCTGTCGCAACACAGACGACTCCGTTAATACATGGTGCTATTATATCACCAGGAATATACAAAGGCCGAAATGGGCACACTGCAAACTAAGCAACAAACGTACGTATGAAAGTAATTTACAACTGGTTCTCCCATAAGCGCTGACTTTCAATTAACTTTTTAGTGGGTACTAATTACCATTATTCATACAATCCGATTATGAATGCCACTGGCTTGGTGTTACGTCTGTGCTATGTAAGAGCACTGACTGTGTTTTCGGGTTTTTATCACCTTTCCAAGGCGATGCACTGTAGATTGTATCTACTGATGCCAAACTTAATGCCGCATGTAGACTGTGGATACAACAGACGTTACACCTTGACATGGAGTTCCTCGAAGGCTCTCGGAAAGCAGCGAAGAACTTCTGTCGTAACACATACAACTCCGGTTATACATGGTGCTACTATGCCACTAACTCAAACGGCAGGCCGATGTGGGCATATTGCAAGCTAATCAACAAACGTACGTATTGAACCATAGAGCACTGAGAACATTGAACATGATCTTACAAATTATCTTACAACTGGTTCTACCATAAACGCTACACCGTGGTGATATTTGATAGATAGATTAATCCCTGAGGGTTTGGCGAAGTTGAAGCCGTCTAAAAGGAAAACGTTAACGTACAAAAGGGCAGGCCGATGTGGGCATATCGCAAACTAAGCAACAAACGTACGTATTGAACCTTACAGCATTGAAACTATAGAATGTGATATGTGCGCTATAGTCTGGCGATATTAATAAATAGATTGATCCGTGAAAGTTTGGCGAGGTTGAAGCCTTCTAAGAGGAAAACCTACCCGAACACGCAAGCTCTATTATTAGTATGTTAAGTTAACTTACGTTGTTCAATTAACTTCACTAGAAAATCACACATTAATTAAATTTAATTAATTAACTTCAATGGAAGAAGTTATTTTATTTTTATTTAATTAACAAAATCATAACAGACTTTCAATTAACTTTTGTATTGGGTACTAATTACCATTATTTCATGCAATCCTATTATGATTGCTACTGTTACAGCTGTGATACGTAAGAACATTGACTATGCTTTACGCGTTTTTATCACTTTTCCAAGGGGAAGCACTGTAGGTTGTGTCTGGAGTCTGAACTATTTCTAGATATTACAAGTTGTGTTTAGAAACATTTGTGTTATCTAGTAATGTTTCATTAACTTACTAGCCAGGTATCACTTTGCAGATGTAACCATTGCAGATACCAACCCTAGTAGTTAGCCTCCCCCTCCCCCGTACCTGAGAGTGGTTTGTTGTTTATCTTGTTAGCTTGCTTGGGAGAATTAGTGTCTATGGTGCCCACATGACCTGTTTGATGGATGATAATTGATCAATTAAATTAAGTTAATTCGCAATTTAATTTAAGTTAATTGAAATAATTGTTTTATAAAATGAAAGTTAATTGTTAATTTTATTGAAACATTTCTGAGGTTTATTTAAATTAATTAACTTGATACATGTGTGAGGTTAATTGATTTTATTGTAACTGGAAAACTTATGGTTATCCGCTTTGATGAAATTGTAAATCATCCCAATTCTGTTCGTCTTAGGCTGCGTTGCCGGTCGATTTGATGCCAACTGTGAAAAAGAGTGCCACTGCAGTAGTGCGACTGAGAATTGTCAGCTGAAGAACGGTCGATGTGATAATGGATGTGCACCTCACTTCAAAGGGTCGACTTGTCAAGGTAACTGGTGCTATATCATCAACGTCATGCTCACTTATTTATCTTATTGTTATTACAGTGTGCTAAAAACAATACCAGACGTCACCTGTTTAGTGCATGCAGTTTGTCAGAAATGTTAAAATAGTCTTCCATGATTTTCCCAGGCCAACCCCTCATGATGCTGTTCGTTTCGTCTTGGCTTGTTCCAACTAGTAAATTTGTCTTTGCTGTTTCGGTATCTATTATACTTATTTAGACTTAGAAGCTCCAGCGTCGTCCGACGCATTAGGCAGTCAACGCTCTCCAATTGTATCGGTCAGCATGAAGAGGGTGCTAACCTGCAGCCAAACCTCCTGGCAGTAAGTTTACGATAATGTAGAGGGACACTCGTCTCTGCTAACCAACAGCCAACATCCACAGAACTATGAGGTGGCTCGCCTTTGGTCAAGAACATGTTGCCGTTGAGTTCCAATTGAAGAATCCTCCACCCTGCCCGGTGATTGCATCAAGGAAATTCATACGCCTAGTGATGTCATGTTGAGCATCACCCCCTCACGTTGTTTAGCCCGCTAGCTGAAGCGGTCTGCCGGGGTGTGGCGCAAGGAGCCAGAAGTGAGAGAATAGGAGATGGATGAGGACCAGTGCGCCCGTCCACCCTACAAAGGTAGAGTGCAGCTGCCAGACCACAAAGGTACTGTATATATCCAGAGCCCCTTACACTCCTATCTATTTGACTAACAACATTTATCCTTTTTGGCACTGCTGCCCCTTGAGCGAGCCAAAAACCCTAAGTGCCCCCTATATGTTTAAAAACCAACACTTAGTATAAGTGAACACCACAACATAACACTTACTCGTAATGTCTTACCGTTTTACAGTCATCTGTTGAGCTGTTTTTAGTATTCTGTGTTTATAATTTTAGAAAATCTTCTACACAGTACGTTCACTGTCAGTGTCGGTAACAGCTTAGACAGAACAGGCCACAAACCGTGTGCCAGTCACATCGGACTGTTGGCTAATGGAGCAGTAGTCAACAAGGCATGTACAGCGATTGGACGCTACGTGAGCTTCCAACGGTACAAAGGCAGCGAGCCCCGTCTGACAGCCCTGTGTGAAGTCGTTGTCATTGGCCACCGATATATATGTAACTATTACAATTATTTACTATTTGTTTCAACACAGTGTGTGATTGTCAGCGTGTTCTAATACCATAACATCATTATCGTCACCAGAGTCGTCATCATTATCATTATTAATATAGTGATCAAAAGCAATTCAGGAGAAATTTCCACAAAAGAAGATATAAGGAAATGAGGAAATATTTAGCAAAGATAGACTGGAACAACACACTGAAGAATAAGACAGCAACAGAATGGTTGAATATCTTAAAGAGTGAAATTGAGTGCATAGTCGATAAATTTGTCCCCTTGAAAAAACAAGGGAAACGGTCTAGAAAGAAATACTTATTGAAAGAAGCCATTAGAAACATTAAGTACAAACAAATGATGTGGAAGTCATATACTGGTAATGACGAAGACTTTTACAAAGATGCACTAAACAAAGCTACAACTGAAATTCGAAATTCGCAGAGAAGCTACGAACCAAAAATAGCTTGTAATATAAAACAAGACAACAAGAGTTGTTATGCATATGTTCGGAGCAAACAGAAAGTTCCGGATAACGTCGGTCCTCTAGAAGATAGTGCTGGAAATATACAGTGAGTTTAACATGAGTGATTTGCAAATTATTAGAAAGATTAATTCAAGATCACATGGTGGATTTTCTTGTTAAACATAATTTGTTAAACATAACTTGTTAAACCCATATCAACATGGGTTTCTAAAAACGAGGTCATGCTTAACAAATATGTTATGTTTTTGGAAGATATCAATAAGTGGTAGACGAGTGACCACCAGTAGATATCATCTACTTAGATTTTCAGTAAGCTTTCGACAAAGTGCCACATTAAAGATTACTACTTAAACTAAAGGCCCATAGCATAGGAAATTGTTTAATTAACTGGATAGAAAAATGGCAAATTGACAGAAGACAACGGCTAGTAGTTGATAGGGAGGCTTCAAACTGGAAATCAGTTTTGAGTGGGGTACCACAGGGATCAGTGCTGGGACCTATATTATTCTTAATATATACCAACGATTTGGACGATGATATAACAAGCAAGGTGTTGAAATTTACGGATGATACAAAGGTGTTTAGAAGGATTAAACATGATGGAGATAGACAGCATTTTACAAGATGATCTTGACATGTTGATAACATGGTCTAAAAATGGCAAATGTTGTTCAATTTTGGGAAATGTAAATGCCTCCACACAGGACATGGGAACGAAGATGTAGAACATACAATGGGGGTACTAAGCACTACAAAGAATAGGACTGATGGTTAACCATTAGTGCTGACGTGAAGGTTTCAGAGTAGTGCGGTATTGCCGCTTCAAAGGGAAATCATATCCTTGGATTAATTACGCGAAATATATCGTACAAGGAAAAAGAGCTAATAATACCGCTGTACAAAACAATAGTTAGGCCTCATTTATAATATTGTATTCAAGCGTGGAGGCCATATCGCAGGAAGGACATAGATATGCTAGAAAGAGTACAGAGGAGGACAACTAAAATGATACCAAAATGAGGGATCGTAGTTACGAAACACGCCTAAAAGAATGTTGTTTAACAACGCGAGAGACCAGGAGATTGAGAGCAGATCAGATAGAAGTGTTTAAATTTTGAATGGTTATGAAAATATTGATAGAAATATGTTTTTCTCAGTTAAGAAAGATAGAAGGACCAGAGGACACGAAGTTACATTAATAAAGGAGCAGTGTATGTTAGATATAAGAAAGTTCTCATTCTCACAAAGGACTCTAAATTAATGCATCAGATTATCGCCTGATTGTGTTGGTGCTAGTTGCATGATTATGTTTAAAAATAAAATTGACACATACCTTAAAAGGGCGTAGATTAAAAAGTATTGGACTCTCGATAAGCCATCTAAAATTCATTTTCTGGATGGCAATCTTGTTAAATGAGATTTTTGCCCAGACGATTCGTAAGCAATCGTCATGAGACGGCTTTCGTTAGATGGCGACAGGGTATTCATTCTGCGTAGTCGTGTTAGGCGTCACCTTGAGCTCGACAGATGCGAAACACTTGTAACAGACGAGGAAGATAAACCGAAAGACAGAGAACACACCAAAGAAGTTATATTCAGATGCGGGTATCCATAATGCACCACGTTGACGGTTGAGAGAAAGAGGAAACAAAAAAGAAAGACTTCTTTGTGATACTTCTACAGGTGCAAGGTTAAACCGAGACAATATCACTGGTTATGAAGAAATGCAAGATATTAATATAGCAATAAAGCCTCACACCACCAGCAAGAAGTCACTGATAGGATCGTAGGACAAAGTGAAACCACATAAGATGTGCGAAGGGATATGTTGAACTATGTTCCACGAATTGTAAGAACCATAATGTCATACACATAGGAGACACCAAACCTACCTTAGGAATCCGCAACAACATACACAAAGAAGATGCCGAGCAATTAATGAACTACACTTTATCATCGCCACTGTAGATATCGTCACAATTATGATATGAAACATTTAAAAAAAAATTTGTTAACGTATTTAACAGTCACATTATTAATTGTTTCTTCTTCCAGCCCAGATAAATTTCAATATGACATGCACAAACAGATACATTATTAGATAAACGTCTTCACGTATATATTCGCTCAATCACTGAGTTAGGTCATGTGTTCATATTTCATCAATCAGGAAGCGTTACACAAATATGCTGTCAGCTTTTCAGTGAAAATATGGTAGCCAGTGTGTCATGCCAAATTCAGGTAGATACTATTTGTGTGTTTATTAGCCTGCGATAACTGTTCAAGTGCATGCAACAACATCGTCGGCTGTGAGGCATGCGCACGAGGCAAGCAGCAACCGGACTGCAAAACAGGTTTGTAACTGGTGGAGCTGTTGATTTATTACAGTTACACGGAAAATAAATGCACATTTACTATTCTTTAAAACAAAATACTAAATGGTAATATAACATTATCGTAACTGTCTTTATCAATAATCTATTCATTGAATGAGGACGATATAGGATTCTGTTGCAAATAATGTAATACAGTAAAAAAGGGGCAACAATCCGAAAACGTAAATATTTACATACGATTGTTTGGACGTGACTCGATCATTATACTTCTTCTGTTTTAACCATAGTATCACATATGTTAAATCATTACATTATTATGTTGCAAATATTGAAATCCCCCCCCCCCCCAAAACCGCGCCAATAGCAATGGCCCGATGAACGTATCGTAAATATTATAAAATTGTGTAGAATTTGAAACACAGTGAAGTTGCTTTTGATCGATTAACAAACGGATTTAGAAAGATCAGCTGTACTGAAGAGTTACCCGAGGATATAAAAGTGTCATTATGTATTGCATCCCTAGAACTTCCAAAGTTGGTGCATAAACCAAGTCAGCAGTATTATCAAAGTGTTTCAGTTCAATTTCTCATTAACATAATTTATTTGCTAGATGTGAATACACATTTACTATATAACTTGGTGCGAGACATTTTCGAAATAAGTAAAATGTGCAGGCTGGTAAATACAACTACACGATACACTGCCAATACTACGTGCTACGTCGACGTATATAATGTATTGATCTATAATGTGTGTTTTTGTCAGTACTTGATAATTGTCAATTGTTTTTCTGCGTGTGTCACTTACAACATAAACCTTATATAATTATTTTCAATATGTTGCAGATTGTGTGAAAGGGTATTATGGGATTAATTGCGGAGAATCGTGCGGAAAATGCAAGGATATTTCCAAGTGCTCCATTATATACGGAGACTGTGGCGGTGTCTGTGAGATAGGGTATTATGGTGGCAATTGCAAGAAAACGTGTGGAAAGTGTAAACACAATTCTGCATGTGACATCTCAAATGGAGTTTGTGGCAGCGGTTGTGAGACTTGGTATGTTCCAAGTATGTGCACAATCTACATAGGTATGTATTATTATGTTGATATGTAGACATTGTGAGTCAGCCGAGATCAGGAAACACGTCACCATTACTCTTTGGGGATTTTCGATTCATTGCAGTACATCCTAACATTCAATATTACATATGTACATATGTAAATATGTGTACATATGTGTATATATATATAATTATATGTATATATATTATATATATATATATATATTTTTTTTTATATACATACATATATACATATATATATATATATAATATATATACATATAATTATATATATATACACATATGTACACATATTTACATATGTACATATATACATCCTGTCATAATCGTCATTAGTCGTTGTGTCTAAGACAGGCATAGTTGATCATGTCTCACCAATTTCCACGGTTTTTGTCTTGCAACAGTTCTGGTGTTCTCTTTCCTAGGTAACCTGCAGTAACGCCAGCTAGTGTCAGATATTTGTTTGACCAATGCTTCTGTTTACCTCAGTCTTTACCGTTGTCACATGATGTTCTAATTTCGCTTTTTATTGCATTGTCTACACATCATGCATGCTGTTTCAAAAGTGTGCTAACAATAAGCACATATAAAGCTTTCATTATGTGCTAATATTGCAATCGTTAGTGGAAGAAATTAGTCGTACTGATGTGTTAACAGAGAAGCCAACTTTCGAGTCGTCCGACAAGCCAGACGTCACAGACGTCACCGAGTCCTCTGTCACAGTGAGTTGGACTAAAGCCAGAGACATGACATCCAACCTAGGCGGCACATACTACGTCTATATAGTGCGGTTAATAGCTGATGGAGAAGTAGACAAGAACGTCAGACAGGTAGCATACGACTCTGACAAAAGTCTGATTACATCAAAAATTACCGGACTGAGGTACAACACAAACTACGCAGTCGTAGTGCAACCGTATCGAGAGCACAACGGAGAACAGGACGGAGGAACAGCCACCGGAGTCACCAATTTCAAGACTAACTGCAAAGGTTAGATCTGTTATACTAGATATATGGCTTTTTGTAGTCAACAAATTAAAAATAAAAATATGACATCCCGTCACACGGCATGTATCAAAATGCGTGACGCATTTACTGCAATCATATTTTCATTCCCCTTTACTTTTGCAATGTTTATGCGTGAGGATTTCATTTTCGCATATTGTAAGTGTGTATGTGTGTGCGTGTGTGTGCGTGTGTATGTGTATGTGTGTGTGTGTGCGTGCTTTTGTTTGTGTATAGTTGTATGTGTATATGTGCATGCGTGCGAGCGTCAGATCAAATTTACGTGTATGTCCACGAACATTGTTGTAGTTACTTAATACTGAATGAAATGCGTTTGTGCATATTTCACGAAACATCTTCATTTGTATTAATTTATTTGCAGCACCCGATATTCCTGTAATAAAACATGTATTTACATCACTTCCCGGTGGCTCCATCAATGCTGACCTATATTTTGTTGTATTTAAGGTTAGTAGTAATTTTTGTATGCCTGTGCCTACCTATATAGCCGGCAAAAGTATGCATGTTTTGCTAAATATATGAGGGTCATACAAACAGCATACTTACTATGCTTACTTAATCTTTTTTTAAGTTTAATAAAATAATGCGTCATCAGCATGTATTTTGATTCCCGATTTGTTTACATTAATTATGACGGCATTACGCATATACTTCCGGCGAGATTATCAAGAGAATTTATTTACTTTCTTCAAAAGGAATTCGTGCTGAAGGAAAAGCGAGACACGTGATAATAATAATAGTAATAGCAATAATAATACCAATAATAATAATAACATAATTAATATAAGAGAAAATAATGTATTTTAATAAGGATGATATTTTATAAAATTAAAGTGCGTATAATAGCCTGTTTTTGAGACTTTATGATGCACTGCAATAACATCTTGCCGCTTTATCTGCAGCTACCAAGTGAGAGCGGATGTGACGACATCGTGTCCGTGCGGGTGTGGTACAAACGCCAGGATGTTGTAACATCTATCTGGACATATAAAGAAGTGCAGGAATTCAAGGATATCCACGTCACCATTTTTCGTGCAATGTATGGGGTATACGAGGTCAAGATCACCGCCACCAACAACGGGAACATCACCGCCACTAGTGACATTGTTACAAACCTTGACACAGGTCAGATACGCTCTTGTCATTTCAGTACGCAGGTCATGTAACATCACTGCTGTTACAAACAGAGCAAGCAGGACGTGTTTGCAGTGGCATTGTTTCATGTGGGTGATATTTTGACAAGACGCATTTACAATTGACAAGACACATACATATTTGTATAATTTTTTTATAAATGAAATTGCTGTGTCCGGCAGTAGCGCATCCATGGACAATGTAGACGTTTCTGAAAATGGAGGAAATAACCAAGAGAATTTAGTTATGATAAGCAACTAAAATAGTAGGTGCTAATATTATCAAGAAGCGGAGATTAAAAGGAGATAGCGCACACCTGTTTATATACTTATTAGTTATAAAACTATAGTTAGAACAATGTTTCGTTCAGAAATTAGGGAAGGTAGAAGAACTTAGAGATAATGTAACGTTATAAAAAAGAACAGAAATTAGGGAAGGTCGAAGAACTTAGAGATAATGTAACGTTATAAAAAAGAACAGTTCATAATGAATATAAAAAGTACGTAAGCATTCATTTTTTAAATAAGATTGGATGGATAGACCAAATAATCCATTGATTTCGAAAACGGTAGACGGATGACAATAATATCCTTCATGACGAATTACACACATATGACAATTTTGGGACTGTCTTTGCCATTGGCCATCAAATGTGACGAACGTTGTATTAGTTATATAAGTGGATGATGAGTTTGAGGTGGCTATTTACATTCGAGTAATGTGTACCAAATAAATAGCTTGGTACTTGTATGGTTTCGTTTACATTTCTGAAGATATGTACTATTACATTACGTCCGTTATGATTCACATATGGGTATATTTATATATATACTACCTCAAAAAAGTGTTTAATCTGTCAAACGATGACAACGTTACCTTTATTTTTGGCTTAGCCGTCATAATTCGTGATCTTGCGAAGAATAGCTAAGGTAAAGTTCAAACGACGATAAATAATATGAACTGGCTGACTCCCACCCACTCATCAACATTACGGTATTTCTTGAGTAAATCTCGACACCTTGGAGGATATACTGATACAGAGCCAACAGGGATAGTGTTAGTATATAAATGCCGCCAGCTTTTTAAGATGACGATACATACTCTAATCTCTCATGGTAATTATGTTTGCGGTATTTAAAATTGTTGGCACTGATACCCATTGGACGAGCCAACAAAACCGCAATTACCACTCCATTAAAAAATATCAGACTTATGAAAAGGAAATTTTTGAAAGAATATTTAGTTGCATAATTAATAACATTAGCTCTGCATTGGCTTCCCAACCTCTAAAGTAAGATCAAACGTGTGACAAGCAATATCGTACAGGTGAAAGTACTTGTGTACGGTTGAAGTTGCATCTTCTTTGTAAGCTTTGAGATGCGAGGCTTTGTCACAGCTAGAGCACATCGCCGGTCATCAGTAAGATCTTATATATGTTGTCTTGGTTTTAATTTAATGTTCATCTTTGTAGAAATGCCAGTTCTCCACAGCAGTATATCAGGATGAGAACTGTCAGAGCTTTGTCAGACCGAAATGTGTATCTACGCCAGCTTTTTATTAGAAAATTACCAGGTCAGAATCCTGAGTCTTCTTTCAGCGTGCTGTCTTTTCGAAATCCGAAGAACGCGTTTTTAATACTCGATGACTCTTTCGTCCACTGAAAAATGTGTCACTATCCATGCATTCTTATGACAGTGTTCCAGATCTGGAAAATATCCAACGAAGGCCTCACCCATGGAAAGTATGTGCAGCATGATAGCAATTGAAAGTATATGCGGCATGATATCATCAGCAAACGACACTACCCTTCGTTCTCTTCAAGTTGCATGGACAATGTGGAGAACGTGGATACCTCATTAGCATGAACCTTATGTTGGTAAAACAACACGTTCAGTCAAACATTTTAAGAACCGCCGCTCTAACGACTGAACTGTGCCAGAAAGAACGAAACTGGTGTCAACACAATGTCCCATAGTCTACCATATTTGTGAAGCATCTAATCTTGTTGTGACGAAAGCTCAGAATGGAACCGTGTGAACTTTTCATGTGTTGTTCAACATGATAGTTTGCAAGTATCGTGGACAAAATGCAATGCTGCTGGACGAAAGGGAGGGCATAATACTGGTGAAAATAGATCTACCAGCTTTGCGAGCCAGCGGTCAGCAGTGAGAAAATCGAAGAAGTACCAAAGTTATACAGTAAACTAAAAATGCGTACGTTATTTACCATTCAGAATGATTGGAGTATTGTTTGTTGCCCCCCCCCCTTAGATCCGAAGAAGTAGCTTAGACATTGGTATGTTGCGTTGAAGGCTCATACTTTCAATGGTTCGGTCGCTGCATAACATCGGGATACTCAAAAAACTAAACAACTCCGAGTCCACAATGAAACAATCGTATGCAGGCTCATCTCGAATCGACTTTTGCAATTACAAACTTGATTGGTGTGGTTATTACGCCACCAATATACGACTCATACACGACCATCGCCATCAGTTATTTAGCTAAGCATTGAATTGTGTTATCATTAACTTTTTAAATGTATACCAATGATGTATTTCAGAATGCGAAGATGTTCAAGCAAGACTGACAACCAACGGCAGGACACGGAGATGTCACCGACACAGAACACAGAGGGTGAGATAAAAACAAATGCAAAACATTTATATATTTTGTAGTGTATGTATTTGCATGGTTTAGAACCTGGTAACAACCTGTTTATAACCAGGTTTTTTGTTTCACTACCCTTGCTAACGTTAAATATGAACCTATTCGTTGGCAAAATAGTTCGACTTTGATCATTCCCCATATTCTCTATTCAAAAGTGTGTGTGTGTGCGCGCGCGGTATGTGTGTGTGTGTGTGTGTGTGTGTGTGTGTGTGTGTGAGTGTGTGTGTATGTGTGTATGTGTGTATGTGCGTGCATGTGTGGTGTGTGTGTGTGTGTGTGGGTACGTGTATGTGTGCGGGTGTGTGTGTGTGTGTGTGTGTGTGTGTGTGTGTGTGTGTGTGTGTGTGTGTGTGTGTGTGTGTGTGTGTGTGTGTGTGTGTGTGTGTGTGTGTGTGTGTGTGTGTGTGTGTGTGTGTGTGTGTGTGTGTGTGTGTGTTTATTTGTGTGTGTGTTTGCGTGTATGTGTGTTTGTATGTGTGGTGTGTGTGTGTATGTGTGTGTGTATGTGTGGTTGTGTGTGTGTGTGTATGTATGTGTGTGTGTGTGTGTGTGTGTGTGTGTGTGTGTGTGTGTGTGTGTGTGTGTGTGTGTGTGTGTGTGTGTGTGTGTGTGTGTGTGTGTGTGTGTGTGTGTGTGTGTGTGTGTGTGTGTGTGTGTGTGTGTGTGTGTGTGTGTGTGTGTGTGTGTGTGTGTGCGTAAGTGTATTTGCACATTTTGTTTGTGCGTTTATGTGAATAAAACTATACTTGAGCATCACAGACGTTAACCTTCTCCGCAGACATCGTCGAGGGTGCACAAGGCTACGTTGTAACATCGAGAGGGCCCAATGAACAGGAAGGTAAAACGACTGTTCCAAGTAACTGCTCTGATATCAGCTTTATTAGTGGCAAAAATAAAAAAACGTAATTTACATCCCAGAACAACGGACATGTAAAATAGTTAGGAGCGAGGAATAACGCTTTCAATGATGAACCGCAACAATAAGTTTACGATTTATTGTATTCATAATGCATAATATATTATTAAGAATTAAGAACATAATATATATATATATATATATATATATATATATATATATATATATATATTCAAATTGATAAACGTTTTACTTATTTAGACTTATTTTTCTGTGACGTTTCGATCTCTATCAGCGAACTTCGTCAGACATCTACTAGTAGGCGGCGAAACGGTAGACATTCTCGCAGAAATCAACATCTAATAACACAATGACGATGCAGAGAAACCATCTGCAAGCAGACACTACGCCTGAAGCAACAGAAACACATCGGAAAAGGGATGCATTAATCAACCATTAGATATTATTAAAACAATATATTGTTGACTTGGAGGGGGCGAAATGTGTAGACCGGGAGACGGACTGAAGAACACGAGTCATCAAAGAAACGATCTGGATGAGGAAACTAAAGACAACAATAATCTAGATGAGGAACGGTACCGACGCTCACATGTATGTGACGATATCTTGAAGAGGCCGCGGTCGGGGTGACACACCAGCGTGACACGTCTGCGCAGAAAGAATAACAAGTTGCGGTAGTTATCTGATGAAGTTGGCTGATAGCGATCGAAATGTCACTGGAGCAAGGTAAATTGATTGCGAAACAAGAGTACCAACAAAATTAACACTTGTATTATTTGCGAGGTTCATAGAAACAATTTGTGAATAGTTGATAGGTAAGATAAGTTGATAAAATGCTGAATTGATACTCACGCGTGCGCACGTACGTGCGCGCACAAGCACACACACACACGCACGCACACACACACCCTTGCTTTGTTTTGTTAACCTTTATTAAAATAGTCAAACGTATTCGTTGTGAAATGTTTGTATTGTATCCACGTATTTTGTCAGAATTCATCGAGGAATCGAGTGACTACGTTAAAATACAACGAGACTACAGCCAACCTGAAGACGGCAACCAGTATGCCGAGATACAGACCTAATTGCAAATGCCACTGCAGGATTATCTTTGGAAGTTTGAAGCAAATAAGAATGACTTATGTGTAATGTCGCTTTTCATGTTTAGTTTTGGTTCAGCTTTCGTTAATCCAAAGCGTAAATTTAGGCTTAGCTCGTGATAATATTGGTATTGCACAAATCGACTATATATATTGAATGAGTTGGTGAAAAACCGAACGCAACTACATAGATTGTTGAGTAGAATACCACCATAATTTACGTTAGCGCCGGATATTAGTAACTTAGTTTAGTTATGTTCTTATTTAATGTACTTGGGTCGCAGAATGTCAGTTTTGTCGGCGCCCCCACAACAAATTAAAAGTGAGTGGAGCCTATGAAAAAGAAATAAGAACTGATGAAGTTCGCATGTCTGAAACATGACTTTTATTAGAGAGTGACGCCTCATTCGGCAAAGTTGTACTATATGAATGAACTAATATCGTTCGAATGTGTCTAAAACACTTGAGATTACCTTATTTTATTTCCATTTATATGTTGTTTAAACATGATTGCCATGAAATAAGTTCCACGTTAGAATAACAGAAAGGGTAAGCTCCCAAGTAAATATAAATAGCATCGGGATCGGGAGAGTCATACGGGTGCTAGCGACCGTTGGATTCAGTTATGCAAACTATTTATATTTGACGTATCCAATACGTTATTATGCCGTGTATAATGCTACTTGTACTGAGGAAATAGGCGTGACACGGTAACGAAAGACAATATTTGGTAAAATGGCGTGTTGGATATGTCAAAAAGAAATTGCTTGCATAACAATGACTACACTAAATCCGACGATTTGTTTAGCATTCTTCATTTAATGTTTCGGACGTGCTTTAAATTGTACATATATCGCTTGCTTATCTATTTTTTCTTGTATTAGTATTGTGATCTATGTTGAATTGGCTTACAATAACCTGATGTCAATGTTTATTTTAATCGTTTGATGTTTGTCGTAAATTTGTATTTTTAACCTTTTAAAATATATATTTTAATAAATACGCCTGAGAAATATAATCACACTGGTTAATTTCTTTCGTGTAAAATAGTTTAGAATGTATTCCCCGCCAAATAGCGTCAAAATAACAACATCATATCTTCGTGCACAACGGACTCTACAGTCGGTGACATATTCATATGTTATCATCCGTCCGCTAGATATGTTGATAATGGCAGGGTTTTTATAAGATTCCTTAAGTGTGATTATATCCCTATTCAGAAGACATTTTCCTGGGAGCAACGAAAGAGTCTACCTCACCAAGTCTCTGACTTTCATTCCTTGCCATGAAAACATAAGTCATTTTCCGGTGTGTACCTTCGTGTCGTTTATACATGTACACAAACGTGACGTCACTAATATTACATCAGCCAATTGTAACGCATTTCCCAGGGTCTCGCGACCAATGAGCGACTGGCATGCATTTGTTTCGTACTCCACAGGAAGACTTGTCGCCTGGTGAAATAGTTAGTTCTATCTGGTCATTCTGGTTAACCGTAAATACCACTATGAAACGCTTAATCGTAGATCAGTCAAACAAAATCATAACCCCGTGTAGAGTTGGAATTGACAGAATTTTGTCAAATAATGTAAGAGCCACACAATATTAAATTGGTGTAGAACAAAGAAAGGAGAAGATGGTTGCCCGCAAACTCTCCGGGGGGCGGGGGGGGGGCGGGTGAATAATTCCGACCGCATATAACCAACTCTATCATAAATCAGTTTCATAGAGTGCGTGCTGTCTAGCTGTCCGCGTTTTCACAATGTTATGCGTGTGTGCGTGTGTGCGTGTGTGCGTGTGTGCGTGTGTGCGTGTGTGCGTGTGTGCGTGCGTGCGTGTGTGCGTGCATGCGTGCGTGCGTGCGTGCGTGTCTGTGTATGTGGGTCTGTGTGGGTGTATACCCACACAGACCCACATACACAGACACGCACGCACGCACGCACGCATGCACGCACACACGCACGCACGCACACACGCACACACGCACACACGCACACACGCACACACGCACACACGCATAACATTGTGAAAACGCGGACAGCTAGACAGCATGTCCACAACATAAATAAATTCATTTATCAGTCTTTCCCCATGTGACGGCATGGATATTGCGTAGCAGGTGGGCGTAAGCAGTTACAGTGGCATTTACCAAATTATTATCGATTATCCGTACTGCGTGAGGTGGCGCCACACTACAAAGCAATAACTGCTGTAGCCTAGTTACAGTCGAATCTGTCTTCAGTGGCGTATTACCATAGGAGCAACAGGTTCACGCGCCGCATGGATTAAGCTTCAGGGGGCCCACGCCAGTACACAGGAAATACAACGGAAAATCAAGTAAACTGACAGCAATAAATGCTGGGATTCAACGCGTATATTGTAATATATGCTAGGTCTATTAATCAGCTTTGAAAACACAGTCACAAGATATTCTTTTTGCGATCAGTCGTAGATAGTAGATGAAATGTCAGGTGTTTCCCAAGATTGTCGCCCTCGATTGATATGAACAAAAGGACTTCCATTCTCTTCTGATCCATTACCAGGATCTACTCATTATTTATTTATTTCAGTTGCGATAATGTGCGTTCACTACAGTTAAGGATACATATAATTCCTACCATTGGACAGGTCCAAAACTCGCTGGATCACTTTGTTTCAGTAACCGTATCGTGATACAGTTATTACTGTGACAGAATCAGTGTGATCATCACGATCGACATGAAAAAAAAAAAATTATGTTGTCGTCTCTATCAGCCATCATTTGTATCTGCATCATAAACATCATCAGCAATAACCATGCAATTCTCAAAAAACACCTTTTTTCAAGGTTTGGTCACGAATCTGTTCAACAATCTGTTCAACCTCTGTTTGTCTCTAAAGTCGCTGCAAACATATTATAGACCGTATTTGTGTAGCTGACTCCTGGCCCGAGGCCTCCCATAACGTTGGTCAAAATTGTTATAGCGTTGTGACACGGTGACAGCTGGACAACATGTCCACTCGCCTCTCTTCATTTATATATACATTCGTTTCCTTGGATCCTGGTCCTCTGCTCTACCAACATGTGCACTCGCCTCTTTCCATATACATTCGTTTCCTTGGACCCTGGTCCTCTGCTCTACCAACATGTCCACTCGTCTCTTTTTATATACATTCGTTTCCTTGGACCCTGGTCCTCTGCTCTACCAACATGTGCACTCGCCTCTTTCCATATACATTCGTTTCCTTGGACCCTGGTCCTCTGCTCTACCAACATGTGCACTCGCCTCTTTCCATATACATTCGTTTCCTTGGACCCTGCTCTACCAACATGTGCACTCGCCTCTTTCGGTATACATTCGTTTCCTTGGACCATGGTCCTCTGCTCTACCAATTGACGATGTATTTGAGAAAAAAATCAATGTAAAGTACATAGCTAGAGTTAATTACTTTTTTAATGAACAAATTCATTGATCAGTCTTTCCCCAGGTGACGCGATGGATTATTGCCTCGCAGATCGGTGTAAGCAGTTACAATGGCATTTACCGAACTGTTATCGATTGTCCAGACTCCGTGAGGTGGCGCCACAATACAAAACGATAACTGCGCTGTAGCCTAGCAACAGCCGAATCTATCTTCAGTGGCGTATTACCAGAGATGGGGTTTAATGACGTCAGCACTATGCGTGCATACCACCCCCGCGGTCATATTGGAGTACAAGCGAACCGCGTGGAACCGCCCGCATTGTGTATGTGCACTGAGCCGCTAAATTGTTATCTTTAGTCATTGCACCGCGCAGTATGGATGGTTGCCATCATCGGTCCCACAGTGTCATTGGCACCAAACCCCCTGTGGGCCAACACAACGTCGCCTGGGAGGAGATGGTCGAGGATAGCACAGTGTTCGGTGAGGTACTTGTCACTGACTCGGCCAGCCAAAGTTCTCGACAAGAAGGAAATGGTCCCTTGTGGCGTAATTCCTATCAGGAACTTCACCGTATTGTGATGCTTATAGGAAGACCAAATCAGTGACCTTGCCTCCAGGTTTGATGGTGTTTCGATATACACCTCGAAACAGTCAATAATCCGCCATCGGCATCGTCTTCTTCTACTCGTCTCGTCTTGGCCATATAATATCAGTTGCTGCATCACGATGTACAGAACGTCGAGTGTGTTCAAGAAGATCCTTGAGACGGTCGACTGTCTGATGGTGAACATGAAACCAAACAGTTCATTCGACAAATTTAGGCGGAGCTCCATCAGTGTCATCAATAATTGCTGAAACTTCATCAGGGACGATCTGTATGTTTTGTGTAGACGCGGTGACACAAAGTTGTATAGCTTTTTGAGGAGGTACTAAGTTGGCAGACCGGAAAAAAACATTCACTTTGTCGTCGTTGCCGGCTAAGCTGCACTCGTTTCAACTTTGCAGATGCCAACTCCACCTTTAAGCTGGTGTTCTCTAACGTCAGCCTCCTCAACTCTGTCTCCATTCCACGCAGCACATCCCACTCATGTCAGTCTGACACACTTTTGAATCATCGTCAGCTGCTGGTGGTTCCACGTCATGTGTCCGGTCTTCCACTAAGGAAGTCTGCATGGGCAGTAGTGTGTTGGCCATGTCTAAGCGGGCTCTGTTTCCAGCACGATCATCTGTTCATTTGTGTCATGACAAACTTGCAGCTCCGTGTGACGGTTTGAGCTTGTCGTGACCAAGGTTTATAATGGGCGCCCAGTCACAGTTTGTTTTGGCATACATGCAGACTGGCAGGCTTGCCTGCAAAATAATATATAAAACATTAAAACATGCACTGAGAATATTTAATAAATATGTAATGTGTATTGAAATTGTGTTACTGCCTCGTGGCTTAAAGCCCACTGTAGCATTGGTACACAATAAGATTTGTTTTAAATAAATATGACTAATAATACATAAATATGACTAATGCATCCATAACACTATCAACAGGTATTTTACTGTTTGTGTTATTCAATGTTGTATTTTTAATTATGTTGTATTAACAAAAGCAGTGTATCATTCTATGTTGATGAATTTGCTAGTCAATCAGTTACATAGGCTATGGTTGTTATGGAATTGATGGCATAACTCAGCCACACATAACGTAGGCTTAGTCATAGGTGATAGGCAAAGCTATGGACGCATAGGTCAGCAGGCCACAGACAGGCTGTAGTTAGACAGGCTGTTAGTTACGTAAACCTGACTTAATTTTATGTATGCAGCATTTAATAATTTACACGGCCTTAACATTAATTTTATTTACCAGTCAAAAAGTGCAACGAGCACACACGAGTGTATGAGGATTTTGGAAAGTTTAATGTCTGACCGGCCTGTGTTGGAAAGCCAGACACGCTGTCGTTCCTCCGAAAGTTGTCGAGTTTGTTCCTCCTGTGTATGACGAATTGTTGGCAGTCTGTAGGACGACAAATGACTCTGTCAGCTCGTTTGTCGCAAGCAAATACTCCGCAAAAGTTTACCATCCTTCGCGAATAACGGTGCAACGCTGAAAAGAAAACGATTTACTGCATCAGTGAACGTTTACAATGCTGGTGCGCGCGAGGCTGTCTGTACTCCAGCGCTTGTACTTCAAGATGGCAGACCGTTTGCTTCCCAAGATCGTCGCACTCGATTAATATGAACGACGGACTTCCATTCTCTGCTGATCTATTATCAGGATTCATTATTTATATATTTCAGTTGCGATAATGTGCGTTCACCACAGTTAAGGATACATACACACACTCCTACAATAGGACAAGTTCACAACTCACTGTATATGGTATCCCATTATCCTCTATATCGAAAACCTATCATTATCACTACCTGCAACCTCCTATGGGAGACGACCTGTCATGAGAGACCGTTTTGGCCGTGCAGAACGGGTGATCGCTAAAGACACGGTCTACTGTACCTGATGATGAGGCAAACATTCAGCTAGCGGTAAGAACAAGAACAACTGCCGAACGGTTGAATCTAGCGGTGAAATCCGAATCAATGAAAGGCACGTTGTCAATATCGCTGATGTGTGTGTGTGTGTGTGTGTGTGTGTGTGTGTGTGTGTGTGTGTGTGGGTGTGTGTGTGTGGGTGTGTTTGTGTGTGTGGGTGGGTGCGCGTGTGCTTGTGAATGTGCGTTTGCGAGTGATGTGCGTGCGCGTGCGTGTGCGTGTACGTTCGCGTCTGCATTTGCGTGTTCGTGTGTGTGTGGTGTGTGCGTTTGATGTGCGGGCGTGTGTGTCCGTGTTTGCGCGGTCGTGCGTTCGTGTGTTTGACAGCGTGCCTGTGCGTATAAGTGTGTTTGTGCTTTGGTGTTTATACGTGTTCGTGTGCGAGCGTGCGTGGTGCTTGTGTGCATGCGTGTGTGCATGGGTGTTTATGTGTGTAGGCCTACACACAACCAAACATAAACCGCCCATACGCTATGTGTACCTATCTGACACGACACGCCTGACTGGCAGCGACCGGGTACGACTGTCAAAACACATCGTGTTAAAACACTACGATAGTGTGGGCAAGATGTTATGTTAGATATATTTGAAAATACACGATGGGATTGCATTATAAAATCATCAAGATTGTGTATTAAACCAATCAGTGTTGAACTAAGGCGCTGTAATGTTTGAACCATTGTTGAAGACACTCAACAATGCTCTGAACCTACTTTCAAACCTCCAGCGACGTTGACGCAGTTGTGTCTAGACCTATGACTCACTCACACTGCTCATATCTCCACCCGCGGCAACAGACGCAGTTGTCACGTTGTGCGAGTGCTTGGTATTTACTAGGCTGTCAGATATTGTTACCCTGTCGTGTGCCGATGTGGCCGGTGGAACTGGCATTGTAATAAATAGCTATGACCTACTTGGAAGCAGCGTCACCGCGTCTCATGCGTGACTGCAAGTGACCTGAATCGGGCTGTACCAAATGATTCAATATCTCGACCCCGACTGACTGACTGACTGACTGACTGACTTATTAACTCTACAATTATTTAAGATGTGTTATTGTCTGATATATTGCAGACTCTTTGTGTTCTTCTGACTCTGTATTCCATACAATTGTCGTAGACCAAAAACATAGTATACTGGGCCGGTTACTTTGCGTGGTAGAAGCATATAGCTGTGCATACATCTATGAGGCTCATTACCCGATTCCTTAGCATTTTATTAGGAATATTTTGAGGAATGTGAGAGTCATGACAATATAATTCATGTTGATGCAACAGCAGACGGCGACATGATTATAAAGATCGAGGGCAGGTTTCACGGAAAAAAATATTACAAAATGGGCCTGTTGTTATTACAAAATGGGTGGATATTACAAAACGGGCTTGTTTTTATTACAAATTGGGTCGTTATTGCAAAATGGGTCGATTATTACAAAATGGGTCGTAATCCCTTGACATATTATGCGTGGTGCCGCCGTCAGATTGTGTGACTGCATCCGGGCCTCTTCAACACGTGTCTTATATCATCAGGGAACTGGTACCTCGACTCGAACGGGCAGTAAAATCTCGCTTTATAGTCAGCTCGGCAATACAGCCACCTTGTAATTAAGGTCACCATTATTTCCATAGCCGTAAGTTATAAGAAACTAGTTCCCCTAATGCGGTCACCTCCGTATTCGGGTCACTTTTGGCTCGTCCCGAGGGTTACTGTGATATTGAGGTGCCATTGTAGTGGCTTGGTGAATTTATAAGTACTCGATCGGGCAAAAACTTATCTTTACAACCTTGCTTATGTCCACCATAACTCCCTATCGCCTTGACCCATCTGTTGACAACTGGAATACTCCTTATGGATTTTGAGATTGACCAATCCTTTTGTTTTTATGCGCCTCTGAGTTTGGTTTCCAAGGATTTAGGCGCAATAGAAGTTTTCTTAATATTATTAGTTACAACCAGTCTGCAATTCTGGCCTTACATAAAATCAT
The DNA here is from genome assembly GCA_963995525.1 of Escarpia spicata. Classification (NCBI taxonomy): domain Eukaryota; kingdom Metazoa; phylum Annelida; class Polychaeta; order Sabellida; family Siboglinidae; genus Escarpia; species Escarpia spicata. The sequence continues at coordinate 26,651,000 of OZ023216.1, read as the reverse complement.
CAAGAATAACAGAGTTTACCAGGTTTTGAAACAGGTCATGTGATATATCACGTTTTAAAAGATCATACATAAGAACAAAGTCTCCGTTTGAGATATGTATTACAACATTGTATAAATAGCATTGCATAGATGACTGGTATTATTAGCATTTTGAAAAATGTGTGGATTTGACACATTAGAATGGGATATATTATTACAATTTAGAGAGGACTACACTAACATGAAACAAAATGTTTTCCCAGGACACTATAATTGACCAACCAACCGCAAATTGTGTACCCTTTCTTGTAAATGTGATTAATATATAGACATGTGCCAGTGCGAGTCAGACGCAGAATAATGTGTACGAGGAAAGAGTGAATGAATTAATGTAATTGTACAAGGCTACTTAAGACAATGACACCCTTGCTCACATACCGTCTGAAAACTTATCTTAAAATGAGGGTTTTGTCAAACCAATGCTTTGCTCCACAATCCAAAAGACATGATCACGTGATTAAACACGTAAGTTCAGCAGAATATCACATTTTGGTGAACTGCCCCAGTTCACAGACAAGCGAGAAGGTGCGACTAACTGGAGCGTGTCATTCGGCAGGTCACGGCGGATGGTATCGCCGCTTACACCTAGGTGACAGGAGCAAAGTCGAGTAAATCGTATTGTCGGCGTGGTAATGCAGGGTTGATGGCCGGGTACCGGGCTAGCGGCGGCGGTAACGCTACAACCGTCTTACAGGCGGCTTTCATCGTCATTTTGCTGACAATTCCCAGCGTTTCAGGTGAGTTTGTACGTCCATAGCTGCGGACAACCTTGTTCACTTCGTTGTTGGCACTCAAGCGTGTCGTGCCAGTTGTTTGTTTTGATACGATCGTTCAAAGGCTGTAGTTTACGTCCTGGTCTGCGCAGCTGCTAGGAAATACAGACGGAGTGCGCATATCATAGGCTTGCACCGATGACATATACCTTGTTTTTACAGGCGGAATACCTGTGATGTTTACGTTGTTGCGCCTATTTGCTAATGCAGACTTATGCACAGTTTACGCACACTATTTCAAGAACTCTCTCTCCTGGAATTAATTCAGTTATTATTCGGTGTGTATTGTCTGAGTTATATATGTTATTTTAGCAATCTTAAAATGACTTACTCAATGTGGTAATTATCTACACGTTTGTTAATTCTCATAATTAGCCCGGCAAACTGATTACTCTTTGAATCCGAAGAACCACATTGGGTTCAAGCTGTTGCATGGCAAATATTGGTACTCCTAATTTCTCTTCGTTCATGATATTACCGGGTATATTCCATAGTTTAGAGTCCTCGCAAATGTTGCAAAGTCCTACCAATGACATTTAGTAATCTAGTTTCCGCAAATATCAATACAAATTTTGTGAGACATTTAATTTAGAATAAATTATCTAGATCACCTGTGTCCATCTACTTTAACATTTCAGTCGGTTTTTTTATTCAACGACTACATGCATGGCTCAGTGAGTAATCTTACAAGTCAATTGCGTACAGCGTACATATGTTTTAATGATTTACACTTTGAAATCTTCCCTTCTACTAGATATATTATACTATTATTTTCTGACCGTAAACCATTTTTTTCTAACTATGTCACTGAGCTATCTCCATACAATATAAATAACACAGTCTGAAGTGACACATTATCAAAAGCCTTCTGGAAATTCAAAGTATGCAACATCGATCTATTGAGCCTTCATCTGCCCAATTATTAATTTCTTTCAAACACAAATATAATTCATATTCGTCGTGACGAACACTGGTGTGCTGAAGCTCACCAAGAGCCTCCAACTTTGAGTTTCACCAAAACCTCCAACTGCTCCCCTTGAGGTTACCAAAACCTACAACTGCTCCCCTTGAGGTTACCAAAACCTCCAACTCCTCCCCTTGTTGTTACCAAAACCTACAACTGCTCCCCTTGAGGTTACCAAAACCTCCAACTGCTCCCCTTGAGGTTACCAAAACCTACAACTGCTCCCCTTGAGGTTAACAAAACCAACAACTGCTCCCCTTGAGGTTACCAAAACCTACAACGGCTCCCTTGAGATTACCAAAACCTCCAACTGTTCCCCTTGAGGTTCACCAAAAACCTACAACTGCACCCTCTTGCCGAAATATTGGGGAGCTAAATCTATTTACACCCCACCCATAATATTGGGAGTTCAGCCATTCAACAAACCCCTGATACCTCTGCTTATGTGATTGTTTAGACATAAACTTTCTCTTATCGACAAAGGTTGAGATTGATTTATTAATGTGTGCTTAACAAAGACGTTTACCACACATGCTCTGTTTGACGGTTTTAGTAATTTAATAATATATCTAGTACGGGTCTGTGCTTTTCTTACCAGTTCCATGATACCTTTTAAAATAAAAGTGCTACTCTTATAATACGTCTACAGTTAGTGAATGTGTAATATAATACGCTATCACGTTACGGCATACCAACATTTACACACCTATTCCGCCAAATCTTATATGCCACATCAGCCAGCCAAACTTTCCTACCTAATTTATGTATAAAATAAACACTGCATATACATTTAAGACAGTAAAGATTACTTAGATGTATTGATAGCATAAAACTGTTAGGTAAAGTTACAGTATAAACAAACAAGGGAAAGATACCTGTATGCAGACAGTAAAGTATTATATTGAATGGGCAGAGTCATTCCGTATCCTCGCTGTACTAAAGTGTGCCGCGAAGGAGAATCAGCTCCTAATAAAATTTCGCCCGAAGATATTCTGTGCCCTTATCTTACAATATACGTGAACACTATTTCTTGTTTCCTTTGTGTAGACTATCTTAATTTCCAATCTGGTCGTAAGAAGCGATTGGTATAAAAACGTGCATACTAACCGGCGTATGTCGGCCAATGTGTTTTGTACCCGACTATTCATTACATTGACTAGAAGGTTCGGGTTACTATCCCAGTATTGTGATTATAGGAATGCTTGTGCCAACAACGCGTCGCACGCTACCCGTAAATGCTGATTCGATTACTAAAAGCATTCAATGAGATGCGAGTCCATTCCAAGAAGAATAAAAAGCGAACAGCAAGCCGGGGGTGATGACTAAGTATACTACTTATATTATTGAGGTTGATGCAGTCACCAGCCCCCCCCCCCAGGCGAGCGAAGATGTTCATGCCCAAAGTTTCCGTTTCGACAGTTTCATCCGAAGTTTTGTATTCCGCTAACTATACGGGTTACCCACGACCTACTAACCCAGAGGCCACAGTGTATTTCGTATCTTGATGAGTGTGGAGTCGGTAGAACCCTTCACTCCTTTTCAACGATAAATGTCAACACAAAGTTGGTTATGGGTAAAGGTAATTAATTAATTGAATAATAAACGTAATGTTAATATAAAATAGACGAAATCTGAGCAAACAGTCTTACCAGGGGAAAACAATTACTACCATCGGTACACTAGCATATAAAACAGCGCCCTGAGGTGCAATCCGGACTAAATAACGACGCTCTGTTGTATATTGGTATCTAGATCGCCTTCGCTCAAAACCGTGCCGCAGACTACGATCAGCGATATCTGCACGTTGCAAACATGACAAAGATCAAACGTGACCACTATTTACGGCTATTTCGGAAATGGGAACAGTCTCATATAATCCGACAAGTTTGAGGGTTTCCAAGTGCATCACCCCAGTACGTCGATGTCTCTCGCGTCTTTATGTTTATTCATGTCCTGGGACAATTGGCCTCCGATCTACCAACTGGCAGTGTTTTTCAAAAACTCAACAAAACTAGTTTAAAGCTATTTTAGTTTACTTGGTTGTTTTATGTATATGTTGTGCTTTTCTGGACGGCCTTTCTCCTATCTAAGAGAATTGAGGGGTGAATACTTCTTCAGACTGCGCCACCGTAAACGAGTGTATTATCAAAATACTGTAATGGTGATAATTGATGCCCTTGGCGTAATTAGAGGGTGGACGCCAATAGTCAAAATACTGTAATGGTGATAATTGATGCCCTTGGTGTAATTAGAGGGTGGACGCCAATAGTCAAAATACTGTAATGGTGATAACTGATGCCCATGATGTAATTAATGGGTGGACACTAATAGTCAAAATACTGTAAATGTTATAATTGATGCCCTTGGTGCAATTAGTGGGTGGACGCCAAAAGTCAAAATACTGTAATGGTGATAATGTAGGCACTTTGTGTAATTAGTAGGTGTACGCCAATAATCAAAATACTATGATGGTGATAGTTGATGCCCTTGGTGTAATTAGTGGGTGGACGCCAATACTCAAAATACTGTAATTGATGCACTTGGTGTAACTAGATGGTGTACGCCAATATTCAAAATACTGTAATGGTGACAATCGATGCCCTTGGAGTAATTAGTGGGTGGACGCCAATAGTCAAAATATTGTAATGTTTATAATTGATGCCCCTGGTGTAATTCGAGGGTGTACGCCAATGGACAAAATACTGTAATGGTGATAATTGATTGAAGGATCAATTACCTTTGACAGGACAAACTGCATAGGATGAATGTTCGTGAAAATGGTGAATTCACATACCTTGGCCATAATACTTAGACGTTAACGATCGAATAGCATATGCGGCACTCGTGACTGCTGGCGATCTCGAGATACCAACACGCCGTGCAGTATTTCCTTAATGTTACAAGATAACTGGTGATTCGTTTCTTGATATAACAAGAAATAAACATTTTAATAGTTTCAATGAAGTATTGCAAGTAAGTGGCGGCAATTTCGCGTTGAACAAGTTCCTTGATTTGTTCAACCACATGAATATATATTTCATTTGTATTGCAATCACATTTAGCATTATATAGAAGTAAATTATCTTATGAAGCATTGCACTTATTTCTGTGCATCAACAACCTTGTTGCTTATGCCATCGTCACCGTCATTAGATGTTCAAGTTGACCCGGTGTATCCACTCGCACGTTCATGGGCAAAGCTCGGCAAATTCCCGCATGCACCCGGCCATTTGATGGGACAGTATCCGCCAATAATGTGGTCGGCGGTTTGGGATGACCCACAGTCGCAGCGTTCGCTCTTGGCCAGGCCCAGGCGAGAATGGGGGCACCGAAGCGTCCCACGTCTGACCGTAGTCTGTTGACCTAATCATATAGAGCGGGAGCCCACCACTTTTATTCATAAAAATGGCCAAAGTGTTTGACCCCATGTGTTAGAGGAACCATCCCCCGACATCACAAAAATGAGTTGCTGCTTGGTCGTGGGTGGTAGAATTCCCCCTAAGTCACCCCTTGACGTGAGCAAAAAATACCTTTATTCATGTGAACAGCGCCAAGGCTAAAACAGTTTCAAAAGTTTCCTTGGTATTCCCCAAGTACGGAATGATCAACGACAGCAACTTTAGGGGTGGAATCCCCCTCACAGCAGCCCCCAAAGGGTGCCAAAAAGTACCTTTATTTATGTGAACTGCGCCAAGGCTAAAAACAGTTTCAAAAGTTTCCTCTGTGTTCCCCGAGCCCGAATACGGTATGACCAATACCAACAACTTTAGAGGGTGGAACCCCCCTGATAGCAACCACCACATATTGACGAAACTGTATTTAGTCTCCCAAACACCTCGCGGATTTCGTAGTTCTGTAGATGGCGCCGTTGTAGAACAGCTGTGTTAACAATACAACTGCGACATAACAAATTAACTTACTGATGCACATGACTATGCGACATGTTAACTGTTCATAATTATATCTTCAGCACGTCCATCATTAGTACAAACACGACAGGACAACTGTTTACATATATTCAGCACTCTCAACCGACGCAACAGGATAATTGTTCACTCTGCTTATCAGTATATAAAAACGCGAAAGGATAACGGTTAATATTATATCTATACCACACACATCATCAGTACAGACGTGACCAGGTAACTGTTCATATATATTCAGCACACTATCGTTACTACAGACGTGACAGGGTAACTGTTCATATATCTTTTTGTATTAGGAGAGGGGGCAGTTCCCTCTGGTAGGATAGTTAAAATTTGTGTTAATGATCACATCATGCAAGGTAAGTACGTATACTACAGTTACACAAATCTGTCCATAGCGAAATTCCGTGGCAATCAGGTATTGTGTTGGTTTTCTCAAATATAATCGTTTATGAACACAAACATATCATACAATCCAGGTTTATTGCCTGTTGTAGCTGCAAGTTCAACATAAATGTTCACCGGAGCAGTGAAACAGAAGACAAAACACGAAGCAATCCTAAGGAGACACTGAATTGGACGATGGACGATCTTAGGACATGCAACGATACTAAACAATGATCACTACAAGACACATATCTGGAAGTTTGTACTGGGATCTCATTTAATCTTTTTAAACCACACCTTTTGAAGATCAATATCCTTTGGGGAATAATGGAATTATACAATGGTTTCTTTTCTAGAATCGGAGTAGCAACAGGGAAAACAACACTAAACCATGTTGCTTACACACAGTTGCTAGAGACGCGAAAGGAGATGCTAGGTTAGCCTCGTTTTAGATTAAAGTGAAGACGCATGAATACATTTTGAAAAAAGGTCTATCATCAGTACAGACGCAACATACACAGGTCTAGTGTTTAGATATCTTAGTCGCTCTCGTCAGTGTCATCGTCTGTCCAGACGTCCGAATCTTCACTGTCCATCCCTCCGACGACGTCCTCGGCATCAACGGGAGTTGCTGACACAGATTCGAGAAGTGAACTCCCTTGGAACCATTCCAGCTCCAAACTGACTTCTTTATCCACCCACAGTCAATGGGCTTCGCCTCGCAAGTCGGGTCAGGCTGGTCGGCCCTCTTCCACATCCGTGCAACAAAGTGTGCTCTCATGATGTGGTTGGTAAGAGTCTTGCAACATGGGGGAGACATGCACAGTTGATTTTCAGGATCTTGGCCAGTGGCTCCTTCTCACTCCCACCACTCATTTTGATGAAGGCTCTGTACCTCGCTTCGTTGACGTCGATACACTTAAACCCATACAGGGAGCAAATAAATAACGCGATGGCTGTTAGGTCGACTGCTTCTGAGGTCAGGAAACGCAGTGCCATCACGTGTTGATGCACTATATCCGTTTCCTCTAGTTGGAAGGGCTTCACTTTGCCCTTTCCAAAGAAGCAGGATGTGTAGTCACATCCTGCCAAAGCATGCAGACCCACGAGTCCACCCTTGAATCCGTGGTTTCTCTTATCAAGGGTGGCAGCTAAATTTGTCACATCAATGTATCTACGGTTGTGACCAGATTCATAGTCCAGGATGATGTTCATCTCTTCTGACCTTCCGACAAGCCGGAGTCGAATGACGAGTATATCTGTGCCAGTTGACCTCACCAGAATGTTTCCGGTGGAGACGCTGCTTGCATGAAATGCAATGAGTGTGTCGGCCTCCTGGTGCTGACCTTGGATATGATTCGGTTCCTCTGTTAATACAAGTTCTACCTCGTTGGTCTTCAACGCCATGCATTTACCACCATGTGATACGAACAGGATCATCCTCCCTACGATTGACCTGTAGTGTGGTTTTTTATCCATTCCTCCATGAGGAAATTAACAAATTCTTCCTTGAATGCACCGTTTTCGAGGCGCTCCGTCCCACTCTGTCGCTGGGCTTGGTCAGGTCCAGTGATGATGAATGTGAGATGATTTCCAGAACGACGCAGTTTCAGCTCTGGGTCTTTGATCGAAGGTGAGTGGAACTTGTCGAGTACCAAGTGGATTTGTTCACCGCGATAGGAACACACTTTCACCAAGAGATCCCTGGCCATGACCGCATACGTTGATTTGCTGTTCTGAAGCACGGTTTCATGGAGGAGGATGCCCCACCAGTCACAGTGGCTGCAATTGGGGGAAATGTAACATCGGTGAGCATGACATCCTGTATTTTCTCAAGAACCTTGGTAAGTGCTGCTTTGTCCGTCTTCAGTGGAATCCCGTCGCTGTGGGCGAGAGAAGAGGGGACCTCTGTGATAGGGTAGCTTAGCAGGTGCTGCAGGTTAACGGCATCACTTGTCTTGGCAGCGACAGCCAGAATTCTCCCAAAGACGTCCCTGACTCCCTCTGCTGCATTTAGTCTCTGCACCATAGTCTTCGATTCCTTTATGTTCTCTGCAACGAAATTCAACATCTTGGTCCTTGCCACTGTCTTCAGGAATCGTGACCCATCGATCACACACTCCCCTCGAATTTTCGTCGAAGTGTTCTCCTCCGTGCCAGGGTTCCAAGGAGAAATGTCTTGGTTTCTTCCTTCGCCGTCCTCCCCGATGACACATTAACCAACTCAGCAGAGGAGTCCGCGGCGAACGGATTGCAGGTGTTGTTTATGCTGTTGGCGAGGGCATCCGTGTCAGCATTGTCACGTCGAATTCTCGATTTTTTTAGTTAGTTGGTTAGCCGGTTCTTCACCCGATCGAAGACAGCCCATTTCCCGTAGTTCTGACAAGGCCATGCCGCGTTGGGTGAGAGTGACTGACCACCTTCCGAAGGCACTCTCAGAGGTTCTGAAAGCCGTTATGCTTCTCGTTGGAGATGCAGCGTCCCTGTTGACAGTCGGCGTCAAGCTCAAATCAACCGCGGACCTTGCGTACGATTTGTGTGTGCATCGAATGGACAGAGCGCCATCCTTAAAGATTTCGCGTGCACTGGAATCCATCTGCCGGAGTTTGTCATCTATCATAATCAGCTTACAAAATACGTACACCTACAAACGATATTTGCGTAGCGACTCACTATACATTTTGCCGCATATCGATTGGCGCCATCTACCGGACTACGAAATCCGCTAGGTGTTTGCGCGAATAAATACTGTCGGGGTATTCCACCATTTAAAGTTGCTGGCATTGGTCATACCGTACTCGGGGAACACCAGGGAAACTTTTGAAATTTTTTTTTAGCCTTGGCGCCGTTCACCTAAATACAAGTACTTTTCTGCCCACTTCAAGGGGTGATTTGGGGGCATTCCACCACCCAAGACACAGCAGCATCTCATTTTTGTGATGTCGGGGGATGGTTCCTCCAACACATGGGGTCAAACACTTTGGCCCTTTTTACATAAATAAACGCTCTGGGCTCCCGGTCTAATACTGAAATACTCTTACAAGGATGACGAACACACTCAATATCTGCCATGTATATACACACCCGGAACAGCTTATTCAGATTCAGATTTAGAATGTTTATTACCAAGTAGCATTTAAAAAATGTACGAGGAATTCTTGGCGTTGTGGCGTCAACATACATGCACCCTTGTCTCCCCTGCCCCCCATCATGCACATGCAAAATCTACAATCAGAAACATTATGAAACTATGCTAAAACTAGTATAAATTTAAACCAAGGCCAACTGCCAACATATTTTAAGACAGTCTTGCATCTATTGACATAAAGTGAACTTAATAACATAATATTAATACCGGCTGAACATTACCTAAAAAGTATACATGTAGTTAAATAAATAATAAATAAATAAATTATCTGACGATATAAAAACTAAGCTGACAGTTAAAAAGTATGTGCATACATGTAGTCAAGTTAATAAATAATAAATAAATAATAAAAATAAATAAGTAACTAAAAAATAATAAATAAATAATTTAGCATGGCGACATAAAATCTAAACCGACTGAAAACAGTATCATGGCATCTCGCGATTCAAGTGACACACAGCCTGCAGAAAAAAACTATTTTAAAGTCTAGTGGTCCTTGTCTTAATACTTCTATAGCGCTTGCCAGAGGGAAGAAGTTCTATGCGGTAGATACATGTATACAACAGTCTTTGCGCAGTAATTGTTCCAAAAGTTGTTCGATTAAGAAGGTCTGTCATGTGGTCACATGGAAAGCGAATTGAGCAGCCATAAGGACTGGATACTGGATGCTGGTACTCAACGGTCAGTCAATGTAGGCAACAATGCCAGTTTATTGTTTAATTACGATAAACACAATACATATGTATGCCACGCAAAATGCATCAAAACAGGAAAGAAGTGTTAATAGTTGCACCGTTATATGTTCTATAGAGAAAGGGAATTTATCGTCACAGGATGATATACATAATATGACGCTTCTAAAACGTGAAATAAGTGACATCAGATAGTATAATATGTTAACACACTGTTAGTTATAAAACGCATTGTGGACATCATGCAAAATGTGGTATTTTTTATCAGGCTACAATCCTATATTGATGGTTCTGAAAACATATTCCTGTCTTCTAGTTTGCTAGTGACATTACGCCTAACGTAGAAAAGTACATAAAAATATGGCATTTGTTTGCCTCACTCCTCTCTCAATACTGGCCGCATCATTCCGACGTCCGTTCCATCTGACGACTGCCAATTGGTCGGTGTAAAGTACTTCCAGAAGGGCAATAAACTGCTTCGGGAAGCCCATTTATTATAACATTTCGAAAAACCTTAACTTGACAGATGCTATCGAACGTCGTACTGTAATTCATAAGCTTTAGCAGTATGGTGAGAAGGATTTTGTTTGCGTAACTAAGAAGAATAATGGTTCGATAGTACGCACATTATTTAGTGTTTCCAGATTTGTGTATCATGATAATATGCTGGTTCTTCCAGGCGTCCGTCCAGCTATAATTGCGCCATGTTTGGGTGCATAGCTTCAGAAGCACTCGGATAGACGCTGGTCCGCTATGTCGTAACAGTTCTGATAGGATATCATGTAGTCCTGGAGGGATATCATGTAGTCCTGGAGCCTTTCCACATTTCAGCATTCTCACTACCTGCTCAGTCTCAGCGAGCAATGGGTGTAGCCCCAGCTCGTCCGAATTGTGTGTTGATAACGGTCTCTCATTTTCCGGTTTCCCGAAGAAGTTGGTCCATATTCATGCTATCTGTCCAACACTTTATCACATTGTTACTGTTCTTATCATTGATGCAGCTTTGGTTCGCATGCAAAGGGCCTTTCTTGACAGCTTTTATTTTGTTGTACTTCACTTTCCCAAACCGACCATGTAGTCAATTCGTGCACATAAGTTTTATAACAGCCAGGCGTTTTGTCCATGCGAATAAGCCTGTGAATTTTTCAGCCCGCGGTACTCTGCCGAGTTGCAATTCTTCTTTGCCTCCCGCTTTTCAACTGCCATGTCCACTACCTCTTCGCTTCACCACGACTTCTTCTGCTTTATGATTTTAACCATGACATCAGTGGCCAAGTTTATTCAAATTTCCTAAATTTTTCCACGTTTGCGTTGGTAGTGCTGCATTCACCTCAGCATTCTAGAACTGATACAAACCAATTTTCAGTTTCGACGGCGAAAGAGCTTTTAACCTCTTGGTCCGCAAGATAGGACAGGTCATATCGTAGGGGCTTTTCTCCTTCTTCCTGATCCTGAGGGCCTTTAGGGGTATCTTGGCAATTACCAGGTTGTGGTCGGAGTCTCCGTGCACTTGTGAATACGCTTGAGCGTCCAACGCCCTAGAGAACTACTTTTTGTCAAACGCAGTGTAATCGATTTGGTTTCTCGTGGTACCATCACACGACAACCAGGTGTACCTGTTTCGCTAGTGATGTGTGAAATAAGTGCTTGTTAATATAGATCATTCACCTTGCAAAATCTCACAAATTTCCCGCCGATTTCGTTTCGTTCACCGAGTCCTTACTTTCCAACTCCGCTATTGCGATCTTCACATCACCAACTTTGGCAATGACATCGCCTATAACTACGCGTACGTCTCTTGTTCTGATTTCATCTTTCACCGACTGCAACTCCTCAAAGAACGCTTCAATCTCTTCATCGGACTGCGCAGATGTTGGCGCGTATACCTGGACGACCGTCATATCGGCCATTTATATCGCGATTCTCACGACAACGATCCGATCAGAAGCCGGGTTGTAACTGATCAGGCTTCTACGCATTTGCTAGTTCATAATCACAGCAGCTTCACCTTGTCCACGTACTGCTCCACTCACAATGATGATACTGTTTCCGGACTGAAAGGGTCTTTCTCCGTGCCACGTTATGTCGCTCATTCCAGCAATATCCACGTCAGCGGTCTCCAGTTCCCTTACAAGCAGATACAATTTACCTGTCTTTCGCAAAAAGTTCTAATGCTCCACGTTCCCATTCTTAGTAAGACTTTCTTCTTCTTTCTCAAGCGTTTCGGTACGTCTGATTCGAAACATGTTCAGGTGTGAGCTTTCCTTCCGTCTATAAGATCACAACCTCATAAAAGTATGTCCTCCACAGGCGCGGTATCCTCCTCTCCAGTAGCTTGGCCAGCCGCGATCCTGGGAGACCAATCACGACTGGCTGGGATTTCGGTAATCGATGTTGTTGTGCTGTTTTTGGATTTTTAGAAGGGTAATACGCGCTGTGGGTGACAGTTACCTTCTACACGTGGCAGTGCCCAACTGATGCACGCATGCACGCCCGCTGACGCCCACGCACGCACACATCCATGCACGCACCCACGCACCCACGCACCCACGCAACCACGCAACCACGCAACCACGCACCCACGCACCCACGCACCCACGCACCCACGCACCCACGCACGCACTCGCACTTACACGCACAAGCACACGCACACACACAATACGAAGTGGTAGTTATGATTGATTCGTGTCTTGCAGGTACCCGATGTAGATTCGCCAGCAGAGCAACAAGTCAGGGCTCGTGCATTTTTCCATGCCGATGTACCGAGGGTTGCGACACAATCACTGGAGAATGTATCAACAGCGGAACATGTAACGACGGATCACCGCGCGACTACCGTTGGAGCGGGACGGCCTGTCAAATAGGTTCGTGCGAAATCCTTAATTGTTTCCAGGGCGTAAATGATATGTACATATGGACTCATGTTTGTTACACACGCCCACACACACACACACACATACACACACACACACACACACACACACACACACATACACACACACACACACACACACACACACACACACACACTCACATACACACACATATATATAAACTATATACCTATATATATATACATATACATGGGCTGTATATATATATATATATACATATATATATATATATATATATATATATATACATACGTGAGTGTGTAAATATAATTTTACTTGTAGATAGATGTACAATTTAAGTATGTACATCTATGTAGCCTTAAACTGGCGTCATTCTTTTTCTATTTTCCACTATGACTCTGAAGTGATGAACCCTGTGAAATGATGTGCTAATCAATGTGAGCCTTTTTCCAAACTTAGTGCGAATGGGTATTCGTCTCATTGCAGCGTGGCTGAATGTTTAGCGAGAAGTAGTGTTTAGTTTTGAATGATTTGTTCTGCTGGGGTGGGGGGGGGGGTGAAGTGTAAAACGATTTCATCAGTTTTTCAGAATGAATGCATTCCGCGCTATAAAAGAATGTACCTATATTATTGGTTTAAATATATTGACATTGTATACCCTTAACGCCAACCGTAGGCATACTTGTGTTAAATTATAGGTGAAATAGTCCCGTATGATCTTTGAATTACTTTGTCTTAATTGTCATGGAAACGTTGACCTCCTGGATGTCACACCCCTCCATTTCGTACTGTTTAGAGTACACAGGCCTGCTCTTAACAGCAGGAGACTAATGTCATATGTGATTACATATATTGGTCACTCATATAAAAGGAAGTAGTCTGCTCATAGTTGTTCAGTGTTAATTAATATACTAAACTAACTATGTTGAAGGTATACTGCCTGCCAAATTGTGTTTAGTAAGCCTGTAACAACGGTCGCAATATGAAGGCATGACCACGGGTGCATGTCCAAATAGTAAACAAAACATCCAGTTTCGATAAAAAAGCTTTATTGACAATACGGCCGAGTCCGGCTGAACTAACTGCTATTCTCTTTGATGTTCAACGATGTTCACTTTCCCACAGTCAACTCAGCAGACTGCCAGTTAGAAATGACTATCCCCATTAATTCCGAGCAGACGAGCAGACTATGCCCATTTAAACTAAACCGTAGGGTATCTCTGTGTTAAAGAATATGTAAAATAGTGCCGTACGAAAACATACGTGTTTATAGTACTTGACGTCGTCATAAGTACTTCTGACATTTTGAATTGCTCTGTGTCATCTACGGAATTATATCTGATTGCATCATTGTATTTTATGAGGAATTCCTTCCGTGGTGTGACATTAAACACAGTCGTTGTGCCACGTTGGAATAAGTACTTGAGTATTGTCGCAACCGAAATTTGATGGATATGGATTCGTTTTATATTTGTTTACTTTACTTATACAGTGACTACTTTGTCTCGCAGAAGTTACTTGTTTATAATGGTTTCTTGTCCAGTATTTCATTCTCTTTGTTGTTGGTTTTTTCAAGGAAACGTTGCATACAACAAAATCGCAAGCCAAGAGAACTATGCGAGGGGTAACCTATTCCCGGCTAGCCTGGCCGTGGATGGCAGGATCGACCAATGGAAATTGCCCGAACGCTGCGCGTTGCCGAATCACGGACAAGATTCTGATGCTTGGTGGCAGGTAGACCTCGGAGAAGTATACAATATATCCCGCGTGGTAATCTACAGCGGCAACAATAGTAAGTACTGCACACTGCATTTGGCTGCCTCTTTAGCAATATCGATTTCGCCATAGACAGTGTATTTTTAACGATGTGCATAGTATACGTGAAGGTGTTATCGAAGTTTTTTGAACCGCAATAATTTGCGGTTAATTAAAATGCATGGCTTGTTTTATACAACCCTGTTGATGTTTGCCAACGTGTATGTAAAATAACCGTTTAGTCAATTAATGTTTTATTTTGTTGAAATTATTTACATACATTAATATGTTCATGTAGGCCTATATCAAATTGAATATAATTTTAAATTATTGAGACTTGCACTTACACAAATAATCATGACTGATATACATGTACTTACAATGTTGTCATTTAGATATATACATGCTTCAAACTGGTTTCTGAAGACGCAATTTTATACTAAACATACCAGTAAAGGCACAGCATTGAGTGGAACATAACTAAGACATGACTGTACACCGTGTCCAGGCAACGAGCGTTTCGAAAATAACACAACAGCAAGGGCATTGATGGTTGCATTGATGAGGGAGTCGGAGGGAGGAGAGACGGGAAACGGAATAGCGGAAAAATGGATAAAGAGCCAGTAAAGAGAATTGAGGAAAATATGTCAAAAGATGTTGGAGTAGGAGCAATTCTCAAACAGGTGTTAATTTTGACGAAGAATCCGAATAGTGGAAAGGACGTATTGAGACATATTTTAAACGCATAAGTACAAAATACATTGCAAGGAAGGAATTACATAATCAATATACTTGGTGTCCGAGATTATGTAGCAGTGTGAATCGTGTGTTTGCGTATAGACAGGTACCGATGGAAATATGACTAAACAGTTGGACAGTTTCTTTTACTTGGGTACCATTACATAGTACGGCTCAGTGGACATATACAAGGTCTTTATGCAATTGAATGTAATTTAGCAATATGCTGGATGGATTGTTAGTTAACCATCATTTTTATTTTTAATAGGCAAGGAGTGAAATCGATTTTTTGGTGCAAAATGTACCTTAAGAGCTCTTAAGAATGTTAGAGAAACGATCCTCTGGACTGCCTACCATTACAGGTCATTAGGGAAATTGATCGCATTACGAAAACTGTCGCCGTATGGTGAGTATTAGGAAAATGAAGTATCCGATTATCGAAATTGATATAGGTCTACAGGTACGTTGTACAGAATAGCTAAACAGTTCCTATACAAATGATGTCAAGAAAACTTCGTGGAGGTAGTTTCCAAACCAACTAAAGCACAACTACACGAAGCCGCCGCTGGCTTAAGCGGGCGAGCAGACAAGCGGATGACTCGCGGCCAGGCTTGCGAGTCACTCGGGAAGACTTAAGCTACCAGAAATGGGTTGCACTTATAAGATAGCCCACTAAGAAATCAGCATTGACAGTAAAAAAAAGATTACGGCTTCCAAGGCTATTGGCATGTGTCCGATCGGGTATCGCGACGCTCCGTCCCTTCCCGGAGGCCAACCAGTTTAGTTGATCGGCGCGATCGAAGTAATTAATGTCGGCACGTAGTTTTTAATGATAATCGAATTAACCGTATTGCATTAAGAAGAGTTTAGAAATCCCAAACCTTATCAGCAAGTATGCAGCTGGAATGTTTATAATTACATTTTCATCTCGTGAGCACAAGATTTGAGTAACCAAGTCTGTTGTGCGAGGTATGGAACTGTTAAGAATATGATATACCATTCATATACTGAATATGGTTAATGCTAAATAGATAAATAGTTGTGAGTGCTTTCATTGTTTTAGCTTGGTTAATCAATCTGAATATTACTTTTCCTACAATAACTGTTGTTGAAGTAGAAACTTATGACGTACGTTTTCCGGCCAAAATGGCGCTGTCCGTGATACAAGGTAGCCGTGCGTTCTAATTGTTTTTTTAACATAAAATATTGGCGTTATATGGTTGATCATATTTGCAAATGGTTAGATTGCATTAACACATATAGGCACATAAACCAATAAAATGTAGTTGATTCTCTTTAATTTAGTTCAACCCTTTGCCTTTTTTCAAGTATTGTATATTACACTATTCTCTATATATGCTAATGTAACGTTGTGTTGTTGCAGAATGCACGACAGGACACTTTGGCGCGCATTGCCAATTCCAGTGTAGCTGTCGTAGCGGCGAGACATGCAATGAAATAACAGGCAAATGTCCGTCTGACTGCCCAAGTGGCAGATGGGGCGTTGGCTGTATGCTCAGTACGTAACACTTAGGTCTAACGGAAATGACAAGCCGTCGGGCTCCCTAATGATTTTACACCAAACAGTTTTACACGAATGGTGAATATTACAACTGTATTTCATTCAAGTTAGCAATTATGACTTTTTGTATATTTATCTTTACAAAAACGGGCAACTCATATTACACAGGCGTGGTGATTGAACTGAACCTGTCGCACAACCACAGGAATTAAACATAATGTTGTTAATAATACACAATTCCCAACAAACCATTCGCCGGGCTACTTACGCTTTCATATTCGGTGTGAGCAAAGGTACGTTAACGTGAACACTCAACAACATTCGTTTATTTAAACCTTTACAATCATTCGGAGCCAACACATTTTGAAATATTACTTCGGTTTGCTGCCGAATGTTACTTTTTCATTAGTTGGTTATTTATTTTTTACGAAACATTTCTTTGATGACATTTTATTAGACGTGTGTCATCTATGAACGCTTTGAACTAGTAATAATTTAAAACAATTACAACAGTAATACATACACACTGTTTACGTTAATGAATTTAAAATATATGGACACGAGTCAAAAACTGGCATGAACTATGTTTCAAGTGCCATGGATGTTTACAAAAATAGTAAGACACTATACAATATATTCCAACCACTGTGAATTTTTATAACACTGAAAACGTCTTACCAAAAACGTAATGTTATTGCTACTTAAAATCGACATGTAATCTTCTGGACTCATATAATAATATGATACTAACAGAGTATTATAAATGGCGAGCGGCTTGATATCAAAGTGTGTTTGCCTACGTTCGTGTAATCTGCATTTGCGTTGTTGTAGATAACGACAATTACTACAATGACCCAAAGGGAAAGAAGTACCTGGGCAAGAGGAGTCGCGCAACACATAGATCTACTGGTGCTACACTTAATGTCGCATGTAGACCGTGGACAGAACAGACGTTACACCCTGATAAAAAGTTCCCCGAGGGTTCTCGGAAAGCAGCGAAGAACTTCTGTCGTAACACAGACAACTCCGCTAATACATGGTGCTACTATGACACGAGAAATAAAAAGAGGCCGATCTGGGCACATTGCAAACTAAGCAACAAACGTACGTATGGAAGTAACTTACAACTGGTTCTCCCATAAGCGCTACACCCTGGCGATATTGATATATAGATTAATCCTTGAAAGTCTGGCGAGGTTAAAGCCGTCTAAGAGGAAAGTGTTAACCTACACGCGCACTCATGCTAGATTATAAGTAGATTACGTTAACTTAGGTTATCTAATTAATTTTCTAGAAAAATTACAAATTAATTAAATTTAATAATTAACCTCACTGGAAGAGGTTAATGTATTTTAGTTTAATTTTAACAATCACAACTGATTTTCAATTAACTTTTTTATGGGGTACTAATTACCATTATTTCATGCAATCCGATTATGACCGACACTGGCCTGGTGTTACGGCTGTGATATGTAAGAGGATTGACTCTTCCTTGCGAGTTTGTATCACCTTTCCAAGGGGAAGCACTGCAGATTGTATCTCGAGTCGGGACTTTTTCTAGACATTGCAAGTTGTGTTTAAAGACATTTGTGTAATTTCATAATGATTCATTAACTTACAAGCCAGATATCATGTTGCAGATGTAACCATTGGAAATACCAACCATAGTAGCTAGCCTCTCGCCCGTATCTATAGTGGTTTCTTGTTTATATTGTTTGCTTGCTTGGGAGTAGTAGTTTCTACGGTGCACACAAGACCTGTTTGATGGGTGGCAATTGTTAAATTAAATGAAGTTAATTCGCAATTTAATTTTAAGATAATTGAAATAATTTGTTAATAAAGTGAAAGTTAATTGTTAATTTTATTGAAATATTTCGGAGGTTAATTAATTTAATTGATTTGATATATGTCTGAGGTTAGTGTGCTTGGGAGTAGTACAAGACATGTTTGATGGATGGCAATTATTAAATGAAATGAAGTTAAGTCGTAATTTATTTAAGTTAATTGAAATAATTGTTAATAAAATAAAAGGTAATTGTTAATTTTACTGAAACATTTCGGAGGTTAATTTAATTTAATTGACATGATATATCTGTGAGGTTAAGTTATTTTAATATGATTGGAAAATTTATGGGTAATGTGTATAGATAATTATATCATCCGGTAGTCAAACAGGTAATAAATGGAACAACTCATTACTCATCCGCCTTGATGAAAAGGTAATTCATTCAATTCTGTTCGTCTTAGGCTGCGTTGCTGGTCGATTTTATGCCAACTGTGAAAAAGAGTGCCACTGCAGTAGTGCGACTGAGAATTGTCAGCTGAGGAACGGTCAATGTGGTAATGGATGTGCACCTCACTTCGAAGGGTCGACTTGTCAAGGTAACTTGTCGTATATCATGAACGCCGTGCACAAGTTGTTATCTTATTGTTTGATTACAGTGTGCTAATGACAATACCAGACGTCACCTGTTTAGAGCATGCTGTCTGTTACATGAAATGTTAAAATAATCTTCCATGATTTCCCCAGGCCAACCTCTCATAATGTTGTTCGTTTCTTCTTGACTTGTTTCTGCTTGTCAATTTCTCTTTGTTGTTTCGTAGCTATTAGACTAGCAACATTTATTCTTTTTGGCACTGTTGCCCCTTGCCCCCAAAACATAATCACCTCCTCTATGTTTAAATACCAACAATTAATGTAAGATAACAACACAACATTTCCACATAATGTCTTACCGTTTTATAGTCATGTGTCGAGCTGTTTTTATTGATCTGAGTTTATAATTTCAGAAAATCGTCTACTCAGTACGTTCACAGTCAGTGTCGGTAAAAGCTCAAACAGAACTGGCCACAAGCAGTGCGCCAGTCACAGCGGCCAGGTGGTCAATGGAACAGTAGTCAACAAGACATGTACGGCGATTGGACGCTACGTGAGCTTCCAACGGAACAAAGGCGGCGAGCCCTGTCTGACAGCCCTGTGCGAAGTCGTTGTCATTGGCCACCGATATATTTGTAACTATGACAATTATTTACTATTTGTTTTATCAATGTGTGTGATTTTCAACATATTAGACTGGCAGGGGTCAAATTTGTAGAGAGGGAATTGGACTGGAGAACAGGAATCAAGGAAACGATTAGGATAATTAAAACCAAAGAGAGAATGAATCAAGACTCTCACATGTCTACGACAATCTCCCGAACAGCCACTCAAGGCGCGGCCCCGGGAACACACTGGAGTGACCCGTCTGCTTTATGCATATCTGTTTGTAGTTTTGCAGTTATGTGCACAATGTATTTGTAAGTATTTAAAATAACATTTATGTACAATTAATGCATTACATTTTGTTGTCGCCACCGTAGTAACCGTCACAATTATAATATGCAACATTTTGTTAAATAATTTGTCTTTATGACGTATTGAACATTCACATTTATCGTTTCTTCATCCAGAACAATTACATTCAAATACGACATGCGCAAGAAGATCAGTCACTAAGTTATGTCATGTATTCATATTTAATCAATCAGAAAGCGTTACACAAATTTGCTGTCAACTTTTAAATGAGAATGTGGTAGCCAGAGTGTCATGCCTAATACAGTTAGATACTATATGTATGTTTATTAGCCTGCGATAACTGTTCAAGTGCTTGCAACAACATCATCGGCTGTGAGGCATGCCCACCGGGAAAACAGCAACCGGACTGCAAAACAGGTCTGTAACAGTTGGAGCTGTTGGTATATTACAGTTACACGGAAAACCAATACATATTTACTATTCGGTGAGACAAACTATTAAGTGGTAACATAATATTCTGATTTATTCTTAATCCGTAATTTAATACTGCTGTATGATAGGTTAATAAAACATACAATGTCGTCACAGTATTCACTAATTATCTACTCATTGAATGGAAAAACATAGGATACTGTTGCAAATAATGTTATTCCGTGAAAAAAAACACGTAGTTAAAAATCCCAAAACGTAAATATCTAAGTAAAATTGTTTAGTATGACCTAAGCATTTTACTTCTACATATGTGTTTACAATACTATCCCAGATGTTAGATAATTACACTATTTTGCAAACGTTGAAAACACCCACCCCCCATACGCGTTGAACGCAGTGGCCTGATGAATGTATCGTCAATATTATAACATTCTGTAGAAATTGAAACACAACAAAGTCGGTTTTTTAACAAACGGGTTTGGGAATACCGCCTGTACTATAAAGACACCCGAGGATATAAAAATGTCATTATGTCTTTCAGTTCCATAGTTGCTGTATATATACCAAGTCAGCGGTATTATTAAGCTGTTTCAGTTCAATTTCTCATGAACATATTTTATTTGCTAGACTGTATAACTTCATGCGAGACATTTTCGAAATAAGAATAACGTGTAGACAGATAAGTACGACTGTACGATTGACTGCCAATAGGACGTGCTACGTCGCCGTATACAATGTATTAATCCATAGTGTGTGTTTTTGTCAGTACTTGTTTAATTGGTAATTTTGTTTTTCTGCGTGTGTCACTTACCACATAAAATGAAACAATTAGTTTCACTGTGTTGCAGATTGTGTGAAAGGGTATTTTGGGATTAATTGTGGAGAATCGTGCGGAAAATGCAAGGATATTGTCAAGTGCTCCATTATAAATGGAGACTGTGGCGGTGTGTGTGAGACAGGGTATTATGGTGTCAATTGCAACAAAACGTGTGGAAAGTGCAAACATAATTCTACGTGTGACATCAAAAATGGAGTCTGTGGCAGCGGTTGTGAGACTTGGTTTGCTCCAAGTATTTGCACAACCTACATAGGTATGTATTATTATGTTGATATGTAGACATTGTGAGTCAGTCGAGATCCGATTCAATTCAGTGCAGTACATCTTAATATTCAATATTATATATATAAATAAATAAATAAATATATATATATATATATATATATATATGCAAAGGATCATACATTGTAAGGCAGTCGAGATCCGGACACACTTCACCATTACTCTTGGTGTTTTTGCAGTACATCGTAGCATTCAATATTACACACGCACGCACGCACGCACGCACAAACACACACACACACACGCACACGCACATCTGCATATACATATCATAATAGCCACTAGTCGTTGTGTCTACGACAGGCGTAGTCCATCAAGTCTCACCAATTTTCACGGTTTGTGTCTTGCAACAGTTCTGCTGTCATCGTACCTACCTATCCTGCAACTGTGGCAGCTAGTGTTAGGTCTTTGTTGACCAATACCTCTGTTTACCTCAGTCTTTACCGTTGTCACATGATTTTCTAGTACCGCATGGTCTACATATTCTGCATGCTGTTTCAAAAGTGTGCAAACTCTAAGCACACATGACACTTCCATGATGTGCTAATACTGTTATCGTTACTGGAATACGTTAGCCGTACTGATATGCATGTCCAACTTTGCTAACAGAGAAGCCAACTTTCGAGTCATCCGACAAGCCAGTCGTCGCAGACATCACTGAGTCCTCTGTGACTCTGAATTGGCCTAAAGCCAGAGACTTGACACCCAACCTAGGCGGAACATACTACGTCTATATAGTGCGGTTAATAGCTGATGGAGAAGCAGAGAAGAACGTCAGACAGGTAGCACAGGACTCTGACAAAAGTCTGATTACATCACAAGTTACTGGACTGACGTACAACACAAACTACTCAGTCGTAGTGCAGCCGTATCGAGAGCACAACGGAGAACAGGACGGAGGAACAGCCACCGGAGTCACCAAGTTCAAGACTAACTGCAAAGGTCAGGTTTTATTCAGCTTCATTAATACGTACCAACCTTGAGAAACATAATCCTGCCCGTCTTGTAGTTAATTCCTGATTGTAGGCGGTGGTCTCGGTGGTCATATATACCGTTTCCATTAAAATGCTTAACGATTTCCTGGCAAGGGAGAGATACAGTAACAGTTGTGTTTACGTAACACTATTTCTCTTTAAAGGTGTGTATTTTATTTGGACATCACGGCACATACAGTGTAGTCAATGATCCATCCATAAGTAATATGTACTATCATATCGTAACAACCGATCAGATTATTTATAATGCAGCCCTCAACGTTACGTTATGCAAGCGATAGCGTGTGTGTGTGTGTGTGTGTGTGTGTGTGTGTGTGTGTGTGTGTGTGTGTGTGTGTGTGTGTGTGTGTGTGTGTGTGTGTGTGTGTGTGTGTATGTGTGTTTGTGTTTGTATGTGCGGGTGTGTGTGTGTGTTGTAATACATTAAATTTGGTCTTTTTATTTTAGCTCCAGTTATAGAACATTTGAAAACCTCAACGCCAGATTGGCCAACAAACACCAGCACCATCGTCAGTTGGAAGGTCGGAAATGACTCTGTTTTAAATTCATATAACTACTTCTTTATGTCTTCATGTTGCATACCTGTCATTTAATTGCATATATACACGTATTCTTTATTAAGCAATGTATTTAGTTGTGGCAACATTCAACTGAATTAGTAGAGTATGATATAATTGCTATTTTAATTAACTGTGCCCGTGTCGGTGTACCATTTTATGTTCTTTCTTTGTTTCCTTTTATAGTGGTGAGGTCTATTGTTCATGCTTTATACTCCACCGTTCCGCGTCAGTGTACACTAACACAAAGAGCTTATTGTGATGTGCGTGTGGTACAACATATTATCCGTGCGCTTGGCTGCAGGCAATACACGAGAGCGGGTGTGATGACATAACCAGTATTCGATTATCATATCAACGCCAAGCCCAGAATGAAACGTGGAAGGACGTAGACATAGAACATGTTGACCAGACAAAGGTGACAATCACTGACCTCAGCTATGATGTATACAATGTGAAACTGACCGCCACTAACAACAAGAACCTCAGTGCCTCAATCGAGAGTGTCATCACAAACCTCCTAACAAGTGAGTTATGTAAACCGTATAAAATCCATGTTAGAGTAAGACCACCCATGCGTTGCATTTGCAAGATATAGTCGTGTGGAATTATTGTTGTTATTTGCTTAATACAACATGTAAGCTTGTTCCCTTCAATACCTATTTTGGAAGCATACGTTGATATCGGAATTTATTATGTATGAATTAATTGAAGTTCAAGGTAAGGCTGGCGTAAATACTAGTCCTCAGTTTATGTCTAATTATTCCGTTAATTTCAGATGGAAGTGTTCTTAAGATGCATGACACATTAACGCTCTGTTGAAATCAGCATTGTTTTGAAATATATTTAAAACAAATTATGTTTTAATAATGTCGATGTGTTCAAGGGAAAACGTGATGCTGCTATTCTTAATAATATTTCATGTTTCGCACTTTAAAAAAATGTATTAGGCTCCATTGCATTATTATACAATTGCATTGTAGCAACGACTACTGCAACGACTGTAGCGCCGACTACGGACAACAATCCATACAAGGCGGAGATGGTCGATAAAGGTCCTCTGACAGTGGGACCAATTACTGGAATAGCGTTTGCTGGCATCTTTGTCCTTGTTGGCGTCACCGTCGCCGTCATCATCATTCTCAGGTTATTTTCATTAATTACACATTGTAACTAGTATATAATTGTAGCCGCCATTAACCATTTATAAATTAACAGTTTACATTGGTACCAACTATATACTAGCGTTGTGTTGGTTCGGTGATTTCTTTATATTGAATATGTAATATCATGTGTCATTTGTTAGGTGAACATCGTGTTATTGTTTGTTGTTTCCCACCATATAGCGCCTGATACATAAATATTGTTGTCCTACTTCACACACTTCGCATTTCGCAGTAGGTTATCGTCTGATATGTACAACAACGTATAATATGCACAAGTATTTGGTGATTAATGTCAAATTGTATGACGTAATGTCCACAATGATGTCCATACTAGACCCTGCATTATGGCATGTTAAGAAGTATAAGTCAAGACACACTTGATACTGTATACGATATATTTCAGTAACATTAATAATGATGTGTTTCTTCAACGATTCAGAAGAAGGAGCTCTGGAGGTGAAACCACTGGCGGCATTCCAATGGGCTTATTTAGTCGCTTTAAGAAAGGTAAAATTGCACGAGATTTATCTACACTTGCTCTATATCATTATGCAAACAATTTAAGAAACAGAGCGAATATGAACATAATTACAAACCTAGAGCAACCTCAACAGGAAGTCCTAAAGGATAGTCATCACTGTTTTATTAATATTTGTGTTAATATATAGCTTAAATAATTTACTCTAAGCCACAACAGA
Organism: Escarpia spicata; assembly: GCA_963995525.1. Lineage (NCBI taxonomy): Eukaryota > Metazoa > Annelida > Polychaeta > Sabellida > Siboglinidae > Escarpia > Escarpia spicata. The sequence goes on along the minus strand of OZ023216.1, from coordinate 26,625,938 downwards.
ACAGCCAATAAACCATTGTCATACTTGCAAAGGTGCTGGAAAAGACAACGTTGGGCTAGACGTAGAGGAAGAGGACGCCGGAGACGAAGGAAACGGCGAATTTCTTCAAGTGGAAAACCCACAAGCTATCTATGCCAACATGGTCGACATGTCACACAGCGTCGCAGTCAGTGGCTTGGCCGCTTACGTTGAGGACAAAAGACGTCATAGCGGCTTCCAAAAGGAGTTCGAAGTGAGTTGTTTCACCAACAACACTTGCGACACATATTTGTTGAAATATGAAAATATTCAAAACCCCACATATTCCAACAGTATTTTGTGATTCAACATACTAATTTTAAAAATCATACTATTCGCACTGGATTGTTCATCCATTTATAAATATCTCAAATGACACATATACTTATTCTAGCGGGAGATCAGCAATCACACACCGTAGCCATGGTATTATTGTACCATTCCGTAGTCGTGCAGTGGTGCGCCGGATTGTTAACCGAGGGGACGGCGGTTCGATAACACTTTTCGAAACTTGGAAACGTTGTTCATTTCAATTACCCTGTGACATTTGGAAGATATATTAAAGCCGTTGGCCCCTTCTATCTGTTGTCTGTGCCAGGGTAGTAAAAGTTACCCACACATGAAAAAGATGTGTAACCTGCCATGAACTCACAGTGTGGTGGTCTATGTTTCTAAATCATTGAATCTTGCTCCCAGCGTCCGGAGCTGCTTCCCGGTCGCACCTTTGCAATTCACTTATACAAAAACTTACAGGCGCCTTTAAGCCACGCCCAAGGGTTTATGTCCGTACGAAGGTAGCGTCAAGTCTGTGGTTACTAGAAACTAGAGAACTAACCGTGCACAATGACAATGGCTGTACATCGCCGTATATAGTGATAACATAGGACTTCATTTCAACGTTTTTGTTTGCAATCTTGTTAATTTTGTTAAATAAAAATTATTACTTATGTTGAATTGGTCATATAGAAAAAGAGTCACAATGAACTGTAGCCATTTGAGTGTACATTTAGATTGTTCGTAAGGTGACGTGGTATCAACCATTGCTACCTTTATATTATGTACTATCGCTGCTCATAAACTGGCACCTGATATGTATATGAACTTCACCAAAACACTCTCCGTATTTCACTATTAACTTGTATTTAATTGTAATCAGTGAGGTTGTTTTGTAGCTATAATTAAATTGTTCATTACAGTAAAAATTAGTAAACCTTGATGACGCATATGAGTGATTTTTTTTACTTATTTCACAGTCAGTTTACATTTTGTTCTCGTGACGTTACGACTGCTTTCAGCAGTCTTCTTTAGACGACTACCTCTAGTCCTTCAGCGCAGACGTAGTTACTCAGGTAATGATATGTGTTTATTTATCATACGACGTGTCTTTGAGCTGTTGCAGAGAACATATAGGAGAGAACTTAACTTCTACTTAACGTTTCTCATTCAAGGAACTAGGTTCTGGTGCTCAGGCAAAGCATGAAGAGGCGAAGAAACCAGACAACAAAAACAAAAACAGATTTGTGAATATCATTGCATGTAAGTGAATAATATTTGAATAATATTATTGCATCAATTTAATTCACTTGGTAACTATGTCACGTTGCTAACATTTGAACGATTGTGTGGAAGCCGACATTGACCACTGTATTTTGTTTTGAGAAACGCTGTCAAGATGTAACGTAAGTTGTCAGGTGGATTTGAGACAAATTGCAGAAATGTTGTTACCAGAACCAAAATTTGGTTACCAGAGCCATATATTGGTAACCTGGTGAAATGTTACTGTTTGCGGAATGAGTGGTATGTTTACTTATTTCACAGTCAGTTTACGTTTTTGTCCGTGAAATTTCGGTTGCGTTCAGCAGTCTTCCTCAGGCTACTACCGTTAGATTGTGGTAGCCGTCTGCCGATAGAGGCGGTAGCCGTCTGAGGAAGACTGGTGAAAGCTGCCGAAAAGTCACGGAAAAAGGTAAACTAACTGTAAAAAATAAGTAAAGTTACAATTGGCAATACCTTATGAAGGGGTGGGTTCGCACGGTGTGAGTAGTAGCTAATTAGGCGGCTAAATGGCTTTTTTCTTAATTTGCAGCTAGTTCAGGTGATTCCATTAACCAAATATTTGCAATCATAAGTATCATCTTTTTTGCAAAACAACCTTTTTAGATATTATACAATGACGACATATATGAAACACCTGCGTTAGGAGCAGTCTATAAATATCCGTCATTAAGACGTAACTGATATCTATGTGAGAATATCATGCTTGGCATTTACAATGTAGTAGCTGAAATGTACTGACGTATATTAAGAGATTTACTATCATGATTTCAGTTAACACATTTTGAAGGACAAATACAAATATTCAGCTGGAAAGTCCCTCATTTATTTACAAGAACAAAGGTTATTTGTTATGTATGATGCATGTGACAGGTTGTTTTGCTTTTAGATGACCACACTCGTGTTGTACTATCGGAGGACAGCGGAAGTGGTGACTACATCAATGCCAATCACATTATGGTGAGTTATCAATTGTACTATCCACGGACAGTAAAATCGCTGACTACATCAGTGCCTATCACTGAATGGTGGGTTATCTCTTGTACAAGTGGCCGACGATGGAAGTGTTGACTACATCAATGCCAAACAGGTTATGGTGAGTTATCGATTGTACAATCCACGGACAGTGGAAGTGATGACTACATCAATGTCAATCACGTTGTGGTGAGTCATTTAGAATGCTACTATGATAATAATAGTAAATGTCGTTGTACATCTCTATATTAATATGCTAACCTTTAGACTGTCTCTCTCGCCAGGGGCGATGTCTACTCGTCACTTTGTGTGTTCATTCGCTTCGTTGAACCATTGGCCTTTGGCCTACCATTTGGCGATGTTTCAAAAACACACAGCAAAGCGAATCAATCAATCGATTTCAAACATATTACATAAATAACAAAGAATGTTTAAAACATCTCATAAATCAAAATCGTGCGTACGATATACAAAATATATTTTACATACTGAGATAATAAAATATTAAAGTTATTATTAAAACATTATTTGAGTTAAGAGTTAATTACTTACATGTACCGAACCTGTAGCTCTACCTATTGGCGAAAAAGTAAACTGGCCAATCGAGTGGTGAACAGTTTTCCAGATGGCGCCACTGTGACGAGTTTAATATCCAAATAGTGTATTGGTAACAACATGTGGTGAACCTAAAATGAGCATGTCCTCGGCGACGCACAGTTGTGTACAGCTGAGTAACCGAACACTAAATTATATTCACAATAGGTGCTTAAAATACTTGTAAATAAGATTTGTTTGCCGCATTATCAATATGCAAACCGGGCGTAGCTGGTTGTATCGCCCAAAACTTCGAATTGCAATAAAGCTCATTCTAATGCAATGTAGTAATACATTACCATTTAAGTGGAGGCTGTCAGTTTGTTTGGGTAAGTATTAGCCGGAAGTTCGTTAAATAGGGTGTACTGATTATATTAAAAACTTTGTATTTCCAATTTGAAAATGTTGACGGTGCAAATTTCTACTTGCGAAAACCTTCGGGTTATTGAAGGCAATTTACCGGGCGCTATGCCTTCAATAAATTTATTATAATATGTTCAGTAATATGATATAAACATGTTAATATTTAAGGAATGGTCCACGAGTTCGATGTTATCCGTATAACACGAATGAAACTTTTGTTGAGTTATATGTTCATCATCAGTTTGATATTTTGCTCGACTCGTTTTTGCAAAATGTTGAAATTAATCTGGCATTCACACACTCCCTAAGCACGAACGCACAAACGCACAAACGCACATGCATACGCGAACACACGCTGGCGCGCACACCCACCACACGCACTCACTCACTCATGCACGCACGCACGCACGCACGCACTCTAAGCCTCACTCTCTCTCTCTCTCTCTCTCTCTCTCTCTCTCTCTCTCTCTCTCTCTCTCTCTCTCTCTCTCTCTCTCTCTCTCTCTCTCTCTCTCTCTCTCTCTCTCTCTCTCTCTCTCTCTCTCTCTCTCTCTCTCTCTCTCTCTCTCTCTCTCACTCTCTCTCTCTCTCTCTCTCTCTCTCTCTCTCTCTCTCTCTCTCTCTCTCTCTCTCTCTCTCTCTCTCTCGCTACAAACAGCGACTAAGGCCATCGAGTAGAGGATGTCATGATGCTTATTTGTTTTCAGGGCTACCAACAAAAAGAAAATGCGTACATCGCTTGTCAAGGTACCACATGTTTCATATTGTCTGACATCAGCTAGTGGCACCCTTAACAGTCACCATTGCTGTCGTTTTCACTGTAATTCTATAAACTGACTCTGGTTGGAATTAACATTTACAATTTTGTTAACGGAATTGTACAGCTAGATTGTACCATTATCGTTTGTTAGCTTCAAGGCGATTTTACTAACAGTTGTAACATTGAGTGAATAAACATTTACCTTTTATCGGTTGCTTAACTACGAGATCCTATTAATAAGTTTGAAAATGCATTAGATTGGAGTAGCAGTTTTCTTGTTGATAGGTCCAAAACCCTGGACCATTGAAGACATGTGGCGAATGGTTTGGCAGGAGAAGACGAACACGATCGTGATGCTCGCAAACCTCTACGAAAATGGCAAGGTAGGGCCTCTCCGTCAGAATATCATTTATATTCAGACTAGTGTTCCAACTGTGTATAATGCTATGCGTTATGTACATGCAATTAATTATAATCAGTGATCTAATGTACAGTTACCCACTTGCTGTACAAATGAAACTCATGCACATATTATGTATAAAATCCTATGTTTCTTAGGCACTTTTCTAATAGCGAAATTTATACAATTTACATGAAGCTTTGGTATACCACACCGCAGTGTGGCTATAATAATAATAATAATAATAAGATAACTTCTATTGCGCATAAATCCTTGGAAACCAAGCTCAGATGTTGTAATACATATCTCAACCGGAGACTTTGTTCTTATGTATGATCTTTTAAAACGTGATATATCACATGACCTGTTTCAAAACCTGGTAAACTATGTCATTCTTGATGATTTTATCTAAGGTCAGAATTGCAGACTGATTGTAACTAATAATATTAAGATAACTTCTATTGCGCCTAAATCCTTGGAAACCAAGCTCAGAGGCGCATCAACACAAAAGGATTGGTAAATCTCAAAATCCATAAGCAGTATTCCAGTTGTCGACAGATGGGTCAAGGCAATAGGGAGCTATGGTGGATAAGCAAGGTTGTAAAGATAAGTTTTTAAATGACGACGGAACAGATAACATATCATTAGATGGATTTTGTCTGGGCAGGAAAAGTGCAGTCAGTACTGGCCGGAGAAAGGCAAAACGCTGTCTTGGGGCCACTACATCGCGGAGAGCGTCAGCGAGGAAAAGTTCGCCGATTACGTCATTAGAGAATTTACGTTGAAGAACGAGGTGCGTCGCTAAAACAAGTAATTCGTACCAATTTATGTAAATTTAATCGATTGTATGTATGAAAGTGTTTGTGTTTTGAAAGTTGTGTAAACACGAGTGAGACTTAATGATAGCCGTAATGGGTATCCTAGTGCCATGAATTAGTCGTTAAATGTGTAAATATGCTCCTACCGGATAACATCAGTATATGGCAACGATTGACAGCTGTTTAAAGTTTATGTTATTAGGTAATACTACTTTGCTTTACGCAGTGATATTGGTTGAGAATTCATTCAATGCAGTTTGAACCCAAACACCTTACTGTTAGTCAGCTTAAACACTTTGCTTCGGTGTGGCACGATCATAAGAAACTTTGTTATGATGAAAGTTAAACATTATCATATTATATCCCCATGTTTCATAGAGTGATTGTGTGATTGTGCCGCTGTCTTCGCTCTCACACAGGGGATGAAGAAGATGAGAAAGATTCACCAGTTCCACTTCACGGCGTGGCCGGACAAGGGCACTCCGGATAACGCCTACCCGCTCCTGGCCTTCCACAGAAAAGTGCACAGCTTCGACTCGCAGCGGCGCGGTCCGCTGCTCGTGCACTGCAGGTAACTGCGTGAGATTACACTTTTTTAAATTGCCATTTTCATCACAATATATAAGGAATATAGCAACCAAACATGACGGAGCCGGTGCCGATGGCGGTGGCGGTGGCGGTGGCGGTGGCGGTGGCGGTGGCGGTGGCGGTGGCGGTGGCGGGTGTGATGGCGTTAACAATGGTGGTGGTCAATGTATATTTCGATTACCAACCAACAATACAACATGTAATGTTCCCCGTTAGCGACATATACCTACATGTGTATGGGTAGCACGTATGGCATACGCTGGTGTATTACTTTTATAAATACTTTGTTATTGTGTTTTATTCCGACTTGTGTTTCTCAGTACTGCTGGCGTCGGTAGGACAGGAACCTGTGATACGTACTTTGTTACTGTATATTGTGCGTTTCTCCTTAGTATTGACGTCGGCCCGGAACCTTTGTGAATACTTTGTTATTATGTCTTGTGATTCTCGGTAGTGCTGGTGTCGGTCGGACGGGAACATTCATCGCCATCGACATACTGACTCAACAAGCAGCGGCCGAGGACTCGGTCGACGTTTTCGAGTGCGTCAAACTTCTACGAACTCAGAGGATCAGCATGGTCCAGACATTGGTGAGATTACGTCATCACGTCACATCATGCATTATCAACATTTCATAGTAATTGAACTGTTTATTTATTATATCGATTTAAGTTCTACGAACAGGATATATTTGTAATGTAATTTTGATCCAAAACACTATCGACTTTTAATAAAACACTACTTGTCAGATTGGATTCGTTCAGTGTAAGACAATGATACTTTGACGTTTTGTAATAGTTTGCGGACTGGCAAAACTACTAAAATTATTACAGTTTTTGCTTGAAATTTGTAGTCAATTATATTAACAGTACTACGGTAGTTGTATTGCGTAGCACATATAGTTTGCATTGTACGTATTTCATTGTTGTTCTTTGCCAGGACCAGTACGTGTATGTCTACCAAGCTATCATAGAGTCGAGTGAAGTCACCGTCGTATTATGCTCGCAACTGAAGGATGCCTTCGCTGAACTGTGCAAAGACAAGAAACTCAGCAAACAGTTTGAAGTGTGTTGAGTTGTCATTGCAATGCCGCAATGGAACCAGCTAACAGGAACATTAATTAAGAAAATCAGCGTTCGCATAAGCAGGCTGATTTTATAAGCATGTGTAATATCGAACACTCTACGTTAACTAGGCGTTGGCTTTCCAAAGAAGTTATGTTGGCTTTCTTTTAGACATGTATGTTACAGGTAACGTGTTTGGGTAGTGCTAATTAGTAGAACCGAAGCTATATAAGATCGCACATGATCATGCTAACTTATTTCCTAACTCCGCTTCAATCATGTCCTATATTTTGTAACATTTCGCACCGATATCAGATGGTAGCTCTTGTGTATGAGGCATCATCAGTATTGGCAAGAAAGCAGTGGTGTGTGTAGGGGCGAGTGGGTGTGTGTGTCTGTTTTGAGCTGTATGAGCACCGCCGTGCTCGGGGCCTAAACAAACATTTGTTTGTTTCATTGCAGCATCTTAACGCACTGAAGCCCCTGACAAAGAGAGCCCACTGTGCTGCTCTCGAACCAAACAACGTTGGGAAGAATCGCGTGATTGACATCATTCCCGGTTTGTTGACATGCCTTTATTATAATGTTTGTCACTTAGTTTGTAATGATTAACACATATGTCTAATATATTTAGAGATTCAATGCCTCCAGTTATATATGGATCGTTATCAAATATATTGATTCTGCTGAAATGTGTGGTCAGTTAGGCCTAAGTACTTGTGATATAATATTAGTTCCTTCAATAAAAATCAAGGATTATAATTTGTAACTTAAATATTTATATAACACCTTTCCTCACTGGAATACAAACATGCCTCGCTTTATTTCTGTATGCGTAGCATACTATTGTGAGCAAACAATTTATCTAATCAGAAGCACAGGCCAATGTTGTGTTGCAGTATAATCAAGTTACTTTTATTAATCTATTATCCACACATACAGACGATAAGCATCGTCCGTTCCTCACTACGCCCTGCAAGGAAGGAAACGATTACATCAACGCTGTCTACGTGCACGTAAGTAGTGTATAACAAAGTTGCAGCCAAGCAACCAAGTCCGTCGCATCTTGTAGCCTCCATCTCTGTCTGTACCAACTGGCGCACCTCTTCGATTATATTCTTAAACAATTGTGTACGTTGTGAATTGGTTGTTCATAGATCAAACCATTTTCTACACGTATATAACATGCACTATAAAAATACATAAATACATGTATGTGCCCGTCTGTCTTCACTAGTTGAGTAATGTTTAAAAAAACAAGTTCAGTAATGTTTAATAAAACCATCACACATGATAGTTTGCTGTGATATATGTTGTGCTGGGCGACACTACTATTTATTTTTGATTTATTACAGAATGTCAGTGTGACCATCACCCGATAATGCTGTAAGTTTTCACCGTTCCAGGGCTTCAAGGAGCGCAATGCCTACATCATCGCCCAGTCGCCAATGGCGTCAACCGTGATTGACATGTGGAGGTTATTGTATGATCACGTGTCTCGCACTGTCATCATGCTCGACGTTGATACTGACACAGATGACGTAAGAGCATAGTTTACCACTTACAAATACAACACTTCTTACCACATTCCCCTTGTCAAATCGCAAAACATTTCCATATGCATTCTTAAATTATCCATTGCATTCATATCGTACTATGTTCACATATGTGAATTAAATGACTTTTAAATATGTTGATATTAAAGTACCTATTATTTCTCTTCATACAGTGCGCCGCCTACTGGCCGGAAAAGATAGTTGAAAAGTGTCAGTACGGTCCATTCGAAGTTGAACTTCTGGAGTCAACCGCCACCGAGAACAACAACGTTACAATACGAGAGTTCAAACTCATCAAATCTGGTCGGGTATGTTGTATTTGGACACGTGTTAATCTGCTAATTTTACTGGTGAAACGATACAGCAAGCAACCACTATTTATGTTCAGGTGCTGCACATATATGCTCTGCCATGTGCTTTTCCGATAACATTCTCTCTACGTCCTCCAGCAAAGACTGTGCGTACCATAGCGGAGGACCCAACTCGCCTGGCGTACTTTATGGATGACCCCTTATACACATATACACCGCACAACTTACAACCATTTATTTATGTACGTCCTGTTTAATAGAGTTCGAAGAAAAGTTCATCGTAGCTACATTTTAGTCGGTTTATAATAATAGTATGTTGTAGTGATAAACATAATAACGTAGCGACTGTCTCTGTCAGTCGGCAAGTGACCCGACCGTGGTGAAACAATTCCACTTCAAGAATGGCTGGAACAAGGCCGAGTCGGTGCCAACCATCAAGGCGGTTATTCTAGACTTATTAGACGTCGTCGAGAAATGGCAGCAGCAGAGCGGAAATGGACCGATTATAGTGCACTGCTCGTAAGTAATTTCGTCTGTACTAATATGCTAGTGCACACTGCACGTTGCATTCAATACTATATTTCCGGTTATTTAAAATGCATACGCACAACCTTCCGAACAAAACTTCGAATGGTTATTCTACTGATGTAAAACAATGGCTTCACATCACATCAACTGTTGTCTGCAGCTATGTCCCCCGGATAACGGTGTATGTTTTGTTCGGATCTGCCAAGATATTAGATAGTGTTGCATTCCCAGATCATATGCCGCATGAAAATTCGACCTCAGCTCAAGCCAACCAATTTGTCGGCGGTATTGAGGTGTATATTAATATACAGCAGACGTCTAAAGAACCCACATATTAACACATGCATATCGGCCACTGCTAGGGATGGTGCTAGGCGCTGTGGACTCGTGTGTGCCGCCAGCTACATGCTCGAACACATGAAGGTGGAACAGGAGGTGGATGTCTTCCACGCCGTTCAACACATCCGCACAACCCGGCCTCAGCTCGTTACAGACCTGGTCAGTTTCGCGGTTGCAATCTTTCGGCCGTAGTTTAATTAATTGGTAATACGAATTGTCGTTAATATCTCGTGCCCACCACGACAAGAAGGTTCCATTTACGCTTCAACCACTCACGCCAATCTCTATATTGATTTCCATGTACAATACTGTAGAATCGACAGCGTGACCACCACCATCACCATTACTATAACACAGCTGCAACGAGTATTATGAAAATACTTCGTTACAATACTTAAATAGTTTTTTTAAGTAATCGGCATGTAACGAAGTACAATTTTAATAAAGTACTTTTACTTCTAACGAAGTAGTTTGATCAAAAGTAACAATACTTTTTACTTCGTTACTTTCAATTATTTCGCGAAATAGTTTCGTTACAATATTTCCGTGTCTAGTCGCCAGAGGATCCTATCGCCGAATCACCGGCCTGGTGGCAATCGTATTTGCATACAAACCTCGCTTTGGGATAGCGCGTCAACGCAGACCTCCACAAATAAGAGAACACTGCGCGGGAAGTCGTTTGGAATTATAATTTTTTGGACGGATGTTACTATTTATATATTTATGTTACGAAACGCAATATTTTCGTAACATAAATATGACTGGTATGATGTTGAATGGTGGATATAAAGCACTGAGCTTTCGAAGTTAAGCAACCGTGTAGTTCTATCGACGAAATTGTGGTGGGCCCGGATACTAAGCAAGTGCCCATGTTCGTAACTATACTGCTATTATCTGTATTATACTGCCTTTTACTGGGTATGACGACTATATCTATGGTCCCCTCATTAGCCGTTAATGTAAACAATGCCCTTTTCATAAAACAATCTTAAGAAACGTTTGTGAAATAGACCCCTATTGTAACTTCCTACCACTTATTTATTTCATGCTATGCAACCAAATTGTTGGACAAAATCGTCTTAGTGCAATTTTCGTAAGAGCAAATACGGTGGCGAGTAAATACTGCTATCGACGACTATCGTCCGACGGTTAGTATCCAGTGAAAGAGATGCTATTATTGTACGTGTGGTTGGATGGCACAATATTTACGTAAGGTCATACCCCGTCATACATGTATTTAGTGGCATAATCTCGCGAGATCCGATCCGATAATCGTAGATGAACAATAGTCGGCCACTATAATTATATAACTTCCTGTTGCAGAGACTGTTATTGAGTTAAGGTTCGTGTAGAGTAAAGTAGTTACTTTAGTCTCTCATTTTGTGTGCCTGCTGAAATGTTGAAATTAAAACGTTGAATTGTACTTTTACTATTACTTCAAGTACTTTTGAAAGTTACTTTTACTTTTTACTCAAGTTGGGTTTTTTCAATGTACTTTTACTTAAGTAGTTTTGAGGTGAGTTACTTATACGTTTACTCAAGTACAAGATAAAAGTAGTTCAGTCAACACTGATCACAACCACATCAATACAACCCACTACCTCTACTATACACCACCACTACCTTCCGCCATCTACAACAGCAACCAGTAAAATCGACAATACCACCAACACCACCACGACAAGTTGGTTTATAACTAGTATAACTATGTTTTATTGTTGCTACTGCGGCTGCTGGTGCAGTCGTTGTAGCATATGGTTGTTGTTGTTGTGGCTGCTGCTGATGTTGGTGCTGCTGCTACTACTGTTGATGGTATACCCACAATGATGTTCTCCATAAACTGATGTGTTATCCAGTCACTGAACAACATGATGTCATCCTTTTGCAGACCCAGTACCGGTTCCTGTACGAGTTGGCGCTGGCATACATGTCTCAGTTTGACACGTACGCCAATTTCCAGTAAGAGTGACACCGTACGCGACACGTTGGGCACGAGCATGTTTGCAATTCGACAATGTTGACAACTTGTGTTCATATCACAAATATGTAGTGCTAGTGCGACGCTTAATGGTCCCCGGTTATACACATTAATTTGAATATGTAGAACAAACCGTACGAATGGCGCGTTCTTTTTATGTGTACCCCTATGATATTATGTGACGTGTTGAACACTTACATTTGTATGCATAAATAACAGTAGGCACAATAGACAAGTTAAATATATTTTAGTTTGTTATTCTAGAATAGTAAACTGCGTCACGCAAATAATGAAACTAAACAGTTTACGTGTGTCGTCAGCGATAATGTAGTCTTTCATTTGGTAACTTCGTCAATTTCAGATTATGTATTTGCAGTAAAATAATTACACACATTCAGCATGATAGCAAGAACACGCGATTCCTCACAAGACTTGCCAATACATTCAATATATTTCTTAGAGAAAGTTGTTTAATATTTAATACACGAGGAATGCTATTCGTTGCTAGCTGCCCATCTACAAAACCGTCGTCAAATAAATTGCCACCATGTGTTGACAAAAGAAACAATATCCTGTACTAGAAATACTCATGCTTGATATTCACCCTTTTCATGCTCAACGAAGTTTGTAATTAGGCTCTGCACAGGTCAGCTTTCCTTTATAGTCTTACCAACATTGCGATCTGCATTGTTTTGTTCGTCGTTTGATATTTTCTCTTTTACTTTCTCTGTTTTAAGCTAACCATAACATTAACTGCATGATGTATTTGTCACCGGTAGGCACGAGATTGAACATGTAAGTAATATACATAGTGATTTTCCCGAGAACACCTTCCCTTCCCAAATGTACGTTCAAGCCCCTAATGCAACATCCACGATCACAACGAAAACCGGAAAGCATCCTTAACACAATTGGTCATGCGGATCGACATTTTGATTTGTCGTTCTAGTCAGCAGTGAACGCATGCGCGAGGAAATCTAAAATCACTTGAAGACAATCAACAGCACACGTTCCTAGAACGGGAACAAATTACATTGAATTTGACTTTCATGTTTCGCTTTACAATCAATATATTTCGTAAAACACAAAACTATACAATATTTTTAGACAAACATGGTGACCATGACACATATTCAGTACTCTAAATATAAAAATAACACTGTCTGCAATAGATTTTGTCACATCAAGCCAATCTATGTAATTAGTGACATGGTGTTCTATCGCTTAAAATGTGTTTCGTTTCGTGATATTGTGTGTGCATCTGACAAGTATGATGTGTAGTCGACGCATCTTAATCTGGGTCGTCTTGGCAACGCGTTAGTGTAACTATTGGGTCCTATATATGATATTTTGAACGTGAGCAGTTCCACACTAACCTATGTGTTTATGATTAATTATGATTGAACATTGTATTTTTTTGAGTGAAATATATTTCTAAAGAAAATGTTAAGCTTTTATATAATAAAAATGCATAGTTGTTCAATAGAAGTGTTGTCTTATGTTTGTACTAGAACGTTAGTATAACACTGAAACGATGAATCAATCTGACATTACTATGTATCTCCGAATCCATTCGACATCTTGTGTTTGAGTGATTCACAATGTATTTTTGTTCAATATGCGAAGGTGGTCTAACGTAAATAACAACAAAAACACAGCCAGTATCACTTTGGTGGGTGTGCGTACGTGCGCACGTGTGTGTGTGTGTGTGTGTGTGTGTGTGTGTGTGTGTGTGTGTGTGTGTGTGTGTGTGTGTGTGTGTGTGTGTGTGTGTGTGTGTGTGTGTGTGTGTGTGTGTGTGTGTGTGTGTGTTAGAATAAATGTGCGTGTGGGCACATTAACTCGTTCATAAATTAGTTTCCACCAGCCATATCATGATTTACTCTCTAAACTGTCGACGATGTAGCTTCATCGAGGAGCTGCAATATTCCGTAGAGTTCATCTTCACGCGTCACTGCATGGTCAATGACCATACAACGCAATGTTAGTGTCCATGCGTCACTGCATGGTCAATGACCATACAACGCAATGTTAGTGTCCATGCGTCACTGCATGGTCAATGACCATACAACGGAATGTTAGTGTCCATGCGTCACTGCATGGTCAATGACCATACAACGGAATGTTAGTGTCCATGCGTCACTGCATGGTCAATGACCATAAAACGCAATGTTAGTGTCCATGCGTCACTGTATGGTCAATGACCATACAACGCAATTTTAGTGCATCTGTTGTGATCTTGCTACTGATTTCTCAGAATGCTTAACACTTTGAAATGGACGTCGATAAATGCACGGATCACATCCACCCTTTCAGCGTCGTCAAACATTAGGCCATAGTTGATTTTATTGAGTTTAGATGTTGTGTTTAGCTGTGTTTGGCTGTGGAAGTCGTTTATGTAGGCAATTCATGTGACGCGTTCAACTCATCACGCCTTTCCCTGTTCCCGTGATCACGGCAAAGTACGTTTCGCACATTATTCCAGTAACGTTCCCTATAATTATGATAAAGACGTGTTGTTTGACGAAACATGTCGTTTGGGACATACTCTCCAGTATGCTGTCCTTTAACACTGAAAGGAAATTGTCAGTTTATAAAAAAGTTTTTATCCTGAAACTATCATTGTGGGAAACTTATCCCCAGTAGTCTGTCCATTTACAGCAGGATTTGCCTATTTCACAAAGGAACGAAGCTTTTTGGGTTTGCCTTTTATTGCAAAAAGTGCAGTTTAAAGGGAATAAAAATACATGTTGCTTGAATTCATATTAAGTTACATCCTCCTATATATTTCCATGTCCACCAAGCCCAAAAAAATATATAAAATTCAATGAATTAGAAATTCCACATTTTCGAATATGCATATTTTTGGCGATGCCGAGATGTGACGTCACAAATTTTATTTATCCAAACAAATATAATGTAATGGATATAACATTTATTAATTGTATCTATATTGTACGGTAATGTATTGTAATTATATATGTGAAAATAAATTGTGATATGTCTAAATAAATAACATGTAGAAACATCGTTTTATATAATATTACCATATTTTCATTTATGTGGCGAATAAATAATTACTACAAAAATATAAATATTTACAAACAGTGTAACACAGTATACAAAATGATTTGGTTTATGTTACTTCGTGAAAACATGAACCAAGAAGTGTAAAGGAAATCAATGGTTTGGTGTTAGGATTGAACCGGCGTCGCCCGATTGTAAAATAAATGACAAGAAACCAACGCGTTTACCAACTGAGCTAGCAGCACCGACGGCAATTTAATGACTGATTTAAGTTGTTATGATAAATTGTACAACTCCTCCTTCATATATCGATATTCCAGTGATATTATGAGATTATACACATTACTTTCTGTAGCTGGATACACTATATGTTGCTATGTATGTACATTGGTGTAGATTATCACCCGTTGCTTACATTCGATATAATTATTCTGAAAACGAGCCCAAGCTCGGCGAAACCTAGTCGAATTGTGTCATGACTTGTCACTAGTAGGCCCATTCGCATTCATTGTTTTGAATAACATTTTATTTATGTGGAACCGTAAGATAACTGTTTGTTCCTCTATGTCTATGATGACTAGTGTTTGTATTACATCGGAATATTGCACAATAACTCATTCTGACGCTCGTTTCGACCCATGCTCTGAATTCATAGAAAGGGTCGGCCTGATGCGAGTGTGGGTCATATGTGACATCA
>OZ023216.1:26510368-26605368 GCA_963995525.1 Escarpia spicata | reverse complement strand
ACTCCTAGATTCCGTACTGATGCTGCTGGTGTGATATTTTTACTCAGGATGCATGTTGGAAAAAAGTCATTAAGTTTACCTCGCTGCATTGGAGTACCAATGATGAGGAATTCAGTTTTGTATGCATTTAACTTTAATTTGCTATCGGTCATCCATGAGAAAACATCTTGGCGACAATCGTTGAGTCGGTTTAGGGAGTGACTTGTATCGGGCGTGGCCAAGAAAATGTAGATCTGTGTGTTATCTGCATAAAGGTGATGATCCAAGTTATGACTTTGGATTACAGAGCTGAGTGGCGTAGTGTAGAGAGTGAAAAGCAAAGGCCCAAGAACGGAACCCTGGGGAATGCCACATGAAGTGGGGAGTGAGGTTGAAAAGTAATTGTCTATCTTTATACATTGATGTCTATTGGTTAGACATGAAGAAAACCAGGTCAGAGCTGTGCCAGATATGCCATACCACATTAATAAACGTTTGACAAGAGTGTTGTGATCAATGGTATCAAAGGCGGCAGACAGATCAAGCAAGGTAAGTGCAGTTACTTTGCCTTTATCAATGTTTAATATAACATCATTGTATACTTTTAGGAGAGCAGTCTCTGTAGAATGAAATTGTTTGTATGCTGATTGAAGCACACTGGATATACAAGTTGAGCTGATATGACACCTTAGACGGCTTGCTACGACTTTCTCAAGTATCTTAGAAATAAAGCTAAGATTAGAAATTGGCCTATAATTTTTGAAATCATCTTTTGGCAGAGAAGTCTTCTTGAGAACAAGATTTACATGTGCGTGTTTAAAATCATCTGGGAATTTACCCGAACTCAGTGATAAATTTATGATATTTGTTATTGTACCAAGTAAAGAGTCAAGACATGCTTTTAGTAGTATGGTTGGTAATGGATCGAGATTGCATGACTTATTTGGGGAGGACATTATTATTTTCCTCACTTCATCATCTGTGGCTGTCTCAAACAATACAAGTGGAGAATTTACTTGTGGGGAGTCCACATTTACAGTACTTAAAGTGTGACATGGAAAAGCAGAACGTATAAGACTTATTTTATCTTTGAAATGACTAGAAAACGAGTAACACATTGACTGACACATGACTAGGCGGCCGTCTGGGTAAAATATGATTTATGCAGTTCCATAGCTGACGTGGGTTATCAGAGTTACTCGAGACCATGTTTGTGTAATAATCTGATTTAGCTCTGGCCATTTGTCTGTTGCAGTAGTGACACTGTTTGGAATATCGTGATCTCTCCAAAGGCGAGCGTGATTTGCGCCATACACGTTCAAGATAGCCCCGGCGCTTTTTAGAATTTCAGGAGTCATCCATGGAGCATGTGGCTTTTGGGACACAGATTTAGATATCAACGGTGCATGTTTATTAAGTAAATCTTTGAGTACTTGACAGTACTGTCGACACAGATCTGACAGATGTTCTTTGGGGTTACTGATGAGGTCGGATTTAAGGATGTTTGTCATTAATGCAGCAATGTCAGTCTTATGGATCGGTCGGTAAAACACATTTTGTTTGGACTCTACGGGAATTCTAGGAACTTTGAGATCAGCAATGACAGTGTGTCGGTCTGATAAACCATCTGAAGCAGTAGGTGTCTGAATATTGTTACAATCTGAACGGGTCATTAAGAGATCGAGCCAGTTGCCATGTATGTGTGTTGAGAAGGTAACGTGTTGTTTCATGTCATAGGATGCCAGAATGTCATTAAATGAACTTGTTGTTGATGAAGGTATGTCCAGATGAAGATTAAAATCACCGAGTATATAAAATTCTGAATAAATAGTTGCCAGATGTTCAAGTAGATCCTGGAATTTTTCAAAGAAATGGGCAGGGTGTCCCGGAGGGCGATAAATGCACACAAAATAAGCAGAGAAAGATTAATCGGAAATTTCGGCACAGATGGCCTCAAAGCTGGAGTAATCAGGGTTTGAATGCAAATTAACTTTGAACTGTTTTGAGACGAGAAATCCAACACCACCACCTCGCCCAACTGAACGTGGGCGATGATGGAAGGTGAAACTGGATGGAGAAATGTCAGCAATGCATGCAGCTGTGTTATGTGGTCTGAGCCAGGTCTCAGTGACTGCAAGGATGTCTATTGTCTTGGAAGTTAATAAATCGGTAAGCGAGGCTGTTTTGTCTCGAATCGAACGTTAATGGTGGCTACTCGAATATTGCGCCTGATAGCAGGTCCAGGATTAAGACTTACATCTCCTGCTAGTAGTAAAATAATTGCCTATTTAAACGTTGGCTTAGAGCGGGGGATTGGCAGTAACTTTCTATTAAAGCAAAGATTAAGACATGGCAAACTGTGAAGATGTGACAAGGAATTTTGTGTTCTCATGTACTGAGAAACTGTTAAAATGACAGCCAACCGTTGGGGACTAAGTGGCTTGCACAGCGTAAAATCGTGACCTCTCGAAGCAGTAGAACAGGATAAAAATAAAACACACACAAAAATGCTGGTTACATTGTCTTGGTTACAGTGTAGTTTCCTCAATTAAAATGGTGAAGAATAAAATGATAATGTCTCATAAAATAATTGAGAATAATAAAATATTCTAAAACTGTATAATTGTACTAAAAATAATGTAAATGTCTAGGTTATTAAAGAGTGGGTTGGCGATAATCAATTGCAATATTACAGGTCGTATGATTGTTCGCGCTCAGTAGGCCTGTGCAAAGTAACAAGACGTTTAGTGCCCGTGCAAAGAAAACTCAGAGGTCTTCACCCCCAGGGCGATTCTGGGTATAAACGAACGTCTTGTTAAAAATACCTGTTAGTATGTAGTTTATAAGGGGACTGCCCCTGCCTTAGTATGTTGTGTACGTAAGCCTGCTAGCGCGAAAATCAAATCGACCTGTATTATCGCCCAGATAATTTAAGTACAAGATTTAACAGCGTTGGTGGTGACAATTTATAAAATGTTTGTTTAAGCAAACAGTGCTATACGTTGACATTAATTCTACACTAGTGTCACAGACAAAATTAAACGTTAGATTGCAAAGATGATTTTGAATCACGCAGTGACAAAATAAACAAGTACCACCTTACGCCACCTAGTGATCAACCAATTGTTAGGAAAATGTAGTCAAAGTATGCTTTTGTTAAACACATTCAGACACAAAACTTGTACACCTGAAATCCCGCTATAAATAAATTCCACGCCATATTACTCTCTGACTATCTCCTTGTGTGTGATCGCGCGCGCGCGTGCGTGCATGTGTGTCTGTGCGTTTCTGTATGCGCCTGCTGTCTTTGGTAGGCTTGCGTGCATATGTGTGAAAGCATGCGTCTGTGCATGTGAGTGCGTTCGTACGTGCGCGTGGTGCGAGCAAACAGGCGAGCGAGCGTGCGTGCGTGCGTGCGTGCGTGCGTGTGTGCATGCGCGTGTGTCTGTGAGGTGTGGTGTGTATGGTGTCTGTGGTGTGTGTGTGTGTGTGTGTGTGTGTGTGTGTGTGTGTGTGTGTGTGTGTGTGTGTGTGTGTGTGTGTGTGTGTGTGTGTGTGTGTCATAAGCGGATCCAGGGGGCCTCGGTGGCACCTGCTCCCCTAGACCTTTGGAATTTGGCGTGCCCGTACACATTTTTGAATGGGCCCACATGACGGTGCCCCTGTAAACTCCTTTTAAATGTGCACCCGTTCCGATTAGTTACGATAAGTTGAAGTACGTCGACGCGGCGGCGAAAAAAAAAATTATAACAGTGACATGCTTCATAATACGATGGGGTACGGGGGCGTCGTAGTTAGTAGAACATCGGACTCTCAGTAGAGAGATACCGGGTGGTTCCAATCACACTGCTGCCGTTTCAAACCTTAGACAACGTCGTTTATCCACGTTTCAGTTCTCCCAGCTGTTTGAAAGAGTATCTGGACACAGAGGACACATTTTGTGCACGAATATTCTTCAGTAAATGCAGTAATGTCAGAGTAGCTGAATGCTATAAGAGATGGTTTTCGATTAAACAGGTTTGACGGATGGACCCCTGTCCTGTGGTCCGGGCAGCAGTGAAGTGCAGTGCCATTCTAGCCATCAATAACACACATATCTCGCCAGTTAGAGAGCCAGTGACTGTTGTCTCCTTCCTTTCAAACGACATAGTGGTATGTGAAACTTTCTTAGATACAGGAAGAAATTCAAAGAACATATTTAAAAAATAAATTGGTGATCTGTTTAAATCAGCATATAACAAGTATTAAGCATATTGTGGAGTCCTGAGGCGCAGTGCAAGAGCATCGGACTCTCATTCGTGAGAACCCGGGTTCGAATCCTATGATACCGTGTCTAACCTTGGGCAATTTCATTCACTCTACATTGCTCCAGTTCACGAATAGTTTTCACGCATTAATTTCAGCGTGGCATGTACCTCGCGCGACAACCTTTCATTGATTAAGCTACGACGCCTAGAATAGGACATAAAACCTTTATCCTTTCAAAATACCCTATATAGGTGCATATTCTGATCTTTATCTTTATAGTTGTTCTGGCCGTGAAACGTATAGTGCGCATAATACATAAAAACGTAACTTAACAATTGGAGGAAGATTGCGCGCGCAGCAAATGTTCCGGGAAAACGGCCCTTACGTCATAAATTTGAAGTAGACGCTGACATTACGACGCTTGTTTCTACACATATATACCAATAGCATAGCAATACGACTATTATTTCACAATTATACACTACTACGCCTAGGGCCTATCGATGGACGTAAACATCACATTCTCTCCGACCTTCGTCAGACCAAACACCGAGTAGATGCGAGCGCGTTACATGTGGTAGACATTACTATCATGACTGTCATCTACCAATGCACCCCGTCACTCCAAGGCATTTTTTTATAGTTGACCTAATTGAGTGTCATAATTAAATTGTTATAATTAAGTTGTTATCATTGTTTTAAGTCATTCTGTTTCCCATTTCGCAATAAAGGTTTAATTACAGCAACACAGTATGTCTCCAAATTACACAGACGTAATGTTGTATCAGAGGTACAGATAATATGTTCCTGGTTGATTATGCTACCAATCAAAGCTGAAAGAAACATATAAATTTGTGTTCATGCCTCTTCAGCAAATGCGATTTTTGTTTTCGCATTTGTAAAAACAGAATAAACTACACCGTTTACCAAAAACATGCTAAATATTAAGTAGTTGTGGTATACCGGTCGTTATAGCTAAGTACGACGATAGTATCAGAATACAATAAAAGCATAAAGTTCGTTACTGTATAACGTTCAAATCATCCATACAAATATAAAACTACAGTTCATATTGTATCCCAATAATCTGGTCGGAAGTCTCAGAAATAAGCTTCTATAAAGTACTAGACGTATTTTATTTGGAAAAGTGTGCAGACAACCTTTTGAATATAATTTGATGGTCCTGAATCCGATTTTGGTGTCCGACTCCTTGTAACACCGCTTTAAGACCTGGAAAGTAGCAAAAGAGAAATGTCTGTCACACATGTCATTTCTATCACACGTTGCATATCTGGTGTTTAAATTGAACACGAAGGATTCGGGGGGTTCGTCCGAACCCCCTTTTTACGAATTCACCTTCAAAAACGAACCCTCGCCTATACCCTCACCCCACCCTTGTTTGTCCGCTAAACCAGTTTGGTTTGGGATGATTTAGGAGCAAAAGAAGTTTTCTTATTATTGTTACCTCCATTTCGAACCCCTCATAACCACCTACGTTCTTCCGCTAAGCTAGCTGCATAGCAATCAATAATTAGTTATAGCTGTTCAGTGAAATTCGCACAGAATTAAAACTTGCAAATATGATACATATTTTGTTTGGGGTTCGGATTAATCCCACTTTTACGAACCACCTCCAGTCCTCCGAAAACGAACCCCTCCGGTCGGAACCCTCATACCCACCTGCGTTTTCCCGCTAAACCAGCTGCATAGCAATCAGTAATTACTTTTAGCTCTTCAATGAAATTTGCGTAGAATTAAAACCTGCACATACCATCACTTTTTAGGGAGGATTTGAACTAATCTTACTTTTCACGTACCCGCTGCGAAAACGAACCCTCGTTCGTACCCGTCTTGCTGTTCAGTGAAATGGGCTTAGAATCTCATAATTAAAAGCTGTATAAATGGTAACTTTTGGGAGGGTTCGGACTACCCGCTCCGAAAGCGAACCCGTTCGAAACCTTCACGCACACCCACTTTTTCAATTGAACCAGCTACATGGCTATCATTAATTATCTTAAGCTGTATAGTGAAATCTAAAACAAACCCTGCAAGCAATGGGATGAGAATTCGGACTAACGTCATTTTGATGTACCTGCTCCTAAAATTTGAAACAACAAGAAATTTACCTTGAAATCTAAACTCCGCTTTTATAATTCAAACGTTATACCAACCCTCCTATATGGAGGTGACGAACGTAGATGTCCGGATACGATCAGGATAACCTCGAGCATCATCTACTTTCTGCAGAAGACGAATGAGCTGGCTCGGCCATGTCATAAGGCTTCCACCTACTAGACCTGCCCAACAAGCGCTACGGTGGATACCAACTGGCCAGAAAAAGAGAGAACGACCACGAATGAACTGACGCCAAACAATCGACCGCGACCTACAGCTGGTCAATAAACGTTGAAGCGACGTCAGAATACTAACAAGCGACATATAGATCTGGATGGCATGCTTTCACTGCCTCGTGCGTCTCTAGACTCGGGAGATGCTATGTCTAAGTAAGTCTAAGTAAGTAAGCTCCTAAAAACCAGACGATCCAAATTTACGAACGCCAACAGCGCTCCGCTCCCGAAGAACGGCTCTTCCCCAGATAATGCGATCGTTCTGCCATCTAGCAAAAAGACACCGTCCTCGCCATTTTGGAACGAAAATAAAAGGAAAGAAATATGGTCAACGCATTGACTCCTTTTTAGCCAGACATGCATTCTCTTGAAGTAATTACTAGGGGTGACTATCGGGAGTAGTTTTAATATCGCGATAGCATCTATATAGATGTAATTACTTTTGCGATACTATCGCGATAGTCTCATGAATATTGTGATACTCTCGCGATAGTAGCAGACGCTTATGTTCCAGTTTTACTTGATGTGAGTTAAGTAACATATCTCATGGACCCAGCCATATTATAACTGCGCGCAACAGGCAGACAATGAAGTTCGCGTAACAGCGACGTGGCGTTGTCACTAGGTGGACGACGCAGGATCAGTCTGGCAGCCGAGTTGTGTATTCGTTGCAGACGTGCGATGTTAACTTCAGACGTGCCGTACAAGAGTGCGTTGCAGTAGTCAATCCGTGATGTAGTGATGGAATTGCCTACGCGTTCCTTTGTCGGTTTTGGTAGAAAACGGCTAATCTGATTTATGTGGCATGCGCTGACAGTTTGTGACACTTGCTTTTTCATATTAAGGTGCCTGTCAATGAAGACACCGAGATTTTGAACACACCGTGAAGCTGTAATTGTAGAACTACCAACGCGAATCAAAGTGCCATCAACGACTGCATCAGCAGACTTGGGTATAATCGGAAGTTACTGTGTCTTGCCATCGTTCGTGCACATATAATTCCATGCCATCCAGTTATTTATTTCATCCAAACAATCCTCCATTTGCTGAACTGCAGCCGTTAACGTGGAAAGATTCAGGTTAAAATGTGAGTAGATATGTAAGTCGTCAGCATAGTAGTGGAAGAATAGTCCATGGGCTCGAATGATGTCACCGATAAGTTGGAGATACAATGACAATAGCAGTGGTCCAAGGACAGAGCCTTGCGGGACACCTGTCGTTAGAGTAGTAATACTCGACGATTGGTCACCGATTACTATTCGCTGCGTCAGGTCTTGCAGTGTTTTTCCAACAAAGCCATAGCGCAAAAGTAGACGCCTAATCAAGATGTCATAGTTGATAGTAACGAAGGCGGAACTAAAATCAACGAGAACCAAGATGGTTCCTTGTTTATTGTCCATGGCTGTTTTGGCGGCACTTGTAACGTACAATAGCGCGGTTTCAGTCGAATGTTTTTTTCGATGCGTCCACTGAAATCACTCAACCATTTGCTGGTCAGAAACATGCGTCATTATCCTAAGGGTGAATTTCAGATTAGACTATGTTTGTCTCCCGAATCCTCCGGCACAGCAAATAAATAATGGCGGCTCCCTTACAAGTACTTTTCAAGACTTCGTACAATGTAACAATGTTTATGCCAAGAAAATGAATTCAATAAGTAACGTGTGTGCTACCATAGCCATATGAACTAACAGTTGATCAGATTGACAAGATGATATAAGTTGTAACACAGGCAAGAATGCCGACTCAAAACGACGTGTGTACATGGTACTTATTTATCATAAACAACGTAACATCATATATTCCCAATATTAGATGGCAATCTGGTAACATCAACACCGACACCGTCCAACCCGCGGTCATCGTACTGACATACAATGCGAATGAATGATACATTGATACAAAATAACAGAAATAATACAGCGTGACCAATCTGGCAATAATGTTACTAATGATTTGACGATATTTTATATTTTAAATTGTCTTGTACCATGTTGGTTCCATCGTGCACAGTGAGGTACGTTCCTTTAGCATTATGTTATCGATCTTCCTCTGCGCATTTCACCACAGAATCAAAACATGTCACAACGGCGAAGATCTTCGCCTGTCATCGTTTTATAATGGGAAGTTGATTATGTTTATAAATAAATGTAGGTTTGTTATCTTCGTCAACGAGAGAGTTCCATCTGGCCGCTTGTGTATTTGAATAAAACGGCGTCATTGCGTCTAAGGAGCTCTTTCTTTCGCTCTCGTACTCAAGACGGCGTACTCAGTTGAGCACGTACTCAAGAAGTTTTATAACCACCGTGAGCACGGATTCGCCGGTGAGCATGAAATCTCGAGTCTGAGCGAGGAGTTGAGTATGAGCACCGAGTACGCTTTTTAACCTCGGGCCCAGGTCTCACATTCAACGGCCCAAGCGTGGTTATTGACCTAATACGCCTCGTTCCGGTTAATGACCCGCGTCTGGTCGGTGATCGGCACAACTTCAACGTCCGTATTGTTGTTGTCCACGGTTGGCTAGGCGGTTGCTGGCAGTGTCGTAGGCCGAGAAGAAACGTCCTGGACAACGACATGCTTCGCCGGTCGCTGGCAGGCTGAACGTAGACGTCCAGGTAATGTAGGTTGGTAACCGGTTCCGGTCAAGCTTGGTTAATCACATTCACAGCTGCAACGCCTCAAGAGTAAAAATCAACATAAAAGTCGATAAAAACTGAAGATCCACGGCACGAACGATTTGCAAATGTCCCGCATATATTCCTTGGATATTCACAATTCAGTATATAGAAACACGAACACTTTATACAATTCAAAACCATGAAATATTTGACTACATTACACGCAGAATCCGGGAGCAGCTACACTGCGGCGCATCAACCGTGTAGAGAAAATTAAGTAAAATGCAATGTTGAACACAGAGTAAGTAAATAGCTGTCACTGGGGCCCTTGTCACTTATTGAGTGCGGGCCTGTCACAACGGTTGTGGGGGCGGTGTGCGGTCATGCACCGGTATGTGTTAGTGCCCCGGCTTACCACAACAGAATGAAGGAGCGGTCGGGTTATTACATAATAACTGGTTCTAATAATATAACGAGTCACAACATACCGCTGCAATTTAATTAAGGCTTTATGTGAAACGCGCGCGCGCCTACAGACCCATAGTTACTGTAACTAGCTACTCGTTTGGGTGGATACATGATATCCAAAGAAGATAATCGAACATCGTCAATCCTGCACGGTTTCAGCTGGCGAAGGTTAAGTAGCCGACAACAGAACGTTATTGCTTAGATTTCGCTCTAACTGAGCGGAGCTCAACACGACTTACGTTGACCCTATGAAATAATAGATTTTCAAATATAAAATATAAGTCCAAAGTTCCGTCTGAATTTAATGCTTCTTGTTCCAGTTCTAATGTCATTAGCTGATTAAGAATAACATGGACCAGGTGATTTGGTGCCGTTGCCTGGTTGATTGTTGTACGACTAGTATGTCAAGTATAGTAAGTGGTCTTACCAGTCCGGCGTGGCGCACAGTGAACGTACAGAGGTGCACCGTACACACACAGTGGCGCAGGTTGTTGCATCACTTGTCAAGAGTGTAAAGGAATTGTCTGGCTCCGTCCCGTGTGCGTCTTTGCGATTCACTGATAAAAAAACTAACAGGCGCTTTTAAGCCACGCCCCTTTACTAATCATTGGTCCGTCTATTAATAATTTCTTGTATGCGCTACACTGCAGACTACAGGTTACACCTTTTTCAAAGACTCTTACTACCGGTACAATAGTATAATGCATACTCGTCAACTAGAACAGACAGAGAAAGCATTACAACCTGGTGTATCTTAGTTAATAATTATTTTTGTATAAGATTGCTAAAGTACGCATTCTCTGGTGCTCCGTCAGTTAGTTCACAATAAATCACTTAAGCCTCCCTTAAATTACATTGCATGTCCTCCACAAAAACTTTATAAATGTTAATTAGTACAACGAATGTGTCCACGGAGTATTTAACTAAAATTCAGATTTCATTATAATAGGAGAGACTCAGAGAGACATCACTAAATTTTGTGAACAACAGGTGCTTAGGAAGGCACGCTCTATTTTAGCCAATGATAGATATGCTCTATATCCCATGTTTGAGACTCTGCCGTCGGGCCGCCGTTTTAGGTGCCCCTCGTACAAAACAAGCCGTAAGAAATTATCTTTTATTCCTGTTGCAATCAGTCTTTTTAACGATGTGAAATGAATGCAGTGTGTGTGTATGTTCTACATATTTAGTGGTTACAATGTGAAGAAATGCACTCCAGGTGTTCATGTGATAAATTATTCTTTTTGTGACCATGATGAAGTGAGCCAGATTGGTCCCGAACCATAAATAATTAAACGCCAACTTTTAATGAAACGCCAAAAAAATGTGCTTAATGCAATGCCAACGTTCTTATTAAGGTCATGCAAATATCTCATTTGTCGTATATAATATTACATAGCATGATTATGTAAACACATAAATCGTACATGTGTTTACTGCTGACATGAGCAAACCGGCTGCTCGTGGACCATATGACTCAGGAAAAGAAGTGTTTGAGTCATTATGGTAAAATACAGCCTTAGTTTCGTTTTGTGTAAGGGAAACTTTCAAACGTTGATGTATAAGGGGAATTCTCAAACGTCGATGTGTAAGGGAAACTCTCAAATGTTGCTGTGTAAGGGAAACTCTCAAATTTCGATATGTAAGGGAAACTCTCAAACGTCAATATTTAAGGGAAACTCTCAAAAATTGATGTGTACAGGAAACTCTAAAAAAATCGATGTGTAAGGGGATCTCTCAAACGTGCGCGTATGTGTGTGCGAGCGTGCGCGCGTGTATGGGGTGGGTGGGTATTTGTATGCGTGTGCGTGTGCGCGCGCGAGTGTATACATATGTATGTTTTCAGAGTGACTCGCTCATCGGCGTCTTTAAAAAAAATCGTGATACGGTCAGTAAGTGCAGTCCTCAACACTGGCAGAAACGAGCCAGTTTAATTGTTTGTTGAAGAGGGGGAGGGGTAATGAGACTATATAGTGTCACACTGGTCGGCTGATCGCGCGCCACTCCTCATCATGTATCCACTGTTTTGATGGTCTCGAGGTGTGTGTGTATATTTTACATTATTTGAATGTTCTTTTTAAACGGTTACGAGCGAAGCGGCTGTTCCTGGATCACATGACTCTCACGTGACCTGAGTTGCGCTTAGTGGCTGCACCTATTAAGGCTCTGCGTTTCAATGTTGATTTTTAATAGATTTAGACGTTTTACAGTACTGTAACTTCACGGACAGTTTTGGGAATGTGCAAAGTCTCTACTTAACTGCTGGTTTCGGCAAGTGTTTATGACCTTTTTATACGTTTTGACTACAGTTCCTGTGATACTGTCATACTGATTCGGTCAGCCGTGACTGCTGCAGCCAGAACAATGTGCCGACCAAGCATGACCACATGACACAGCATGGTCAGGTACACTGCCAGCCAATTGCTTCGCCATTCGTGTGCTTCACGGTGAACGCCAATACTCGGAGGACACTAGTCAATCACACCACTGCCGAGCCGGTTGCCTATGAGACGCGGCTGCCGCATCCTCGCGCGCCAGGGGTCGCTGCTGCTGATTACGTCAGTGCCAGCTAGCAGTACCCCTGGCTGATCGCTTTGCGAAACTCTGAATTTAAGCTCAGCCTATGACATCGCTCACTATATTAGTGGTTTGCGGCAGATCAGATGGTCGTAATAAAACTAATTTCAGCCAACCGTGGCTCGTGTTACATGCAGTGTTTAGATTTAACAAGATTTAACAAGATTGCCATCCAGAAAATTACTCTGGATGGCAGGTGGACAAGGAAGCCTTTTGGCTTATCGAGAGTCCAATACTTTTTATCTACATGTATCCCGCCTTTTTAAGGTGTGTGTCGATTTTATTTTTAAACATATTCACGCTACTAGCACCAACACAATCAGGAGATAATCTGTTCCATTCATTTACAGTCCTTTGTGAGAATGAGAACTTTCTTATATCTAATCTACACTGCTCCTTTACTAATGTAGCTTCATGTCCTCTGGTCCTTCTATCTTTCTTAACTGAGAAAAAAATGTTTCTATCAATATTTTCATAACCATTCAATATTTTAAACACTTCTATGTGATCTCCTCTCAATCTCCTGGTCTCTAGTGTTGTTAAACCACATTCTTTTAGGCGTATTTCGTAACTAAGATCCCTCAGATTTGGTATTATTTTAGTCGCACTCCTCTGTACTCTTTCTAGCATATCTATGTCCTTCTTGCGATATGGCCTCCATGCTTGTATACAATATTAAAATGAGGCCTCACTATTGTTTTGTACAGCGGTACTATTAATTCTTTTTTCTTATACGCTATATTTCGCCTAATTAATCCAAGGATTTGATTTCCCTTTGACGCTGCAATTCCGCACTGCTCTGAAACCTTCAGGAAGTAGAAACAATTATTCGAATACACAATACCGCTCAGCACCTCGTGCTAATGGGCGAACGGGTCATTATATATTGGGATTCCCAGAAGTCGTTTATCTGTCTTCAAATTGGGGCGGGTATTTGCGCTATTCTCACCGGTGACGCAGTCGCGACTGGCGAAGTCAATTACTAGTTTGACTCAGCTAATTTTCGCACTTAGTGTAGGAGATCTGCCAGGGCTAGTTTTGCATGGTGGCCGGCCATGCACACACTATTGTGACAACAATTTAAGACACATACGTATAGAACAATGGGTTTCGCCCACTTCACACAGTACTCCATCAGTCAATGGGGCTCTGCGATATGTCAGATCACCCGTTGTGTTGGGCCTCGTCAACGCCTGTTCCATTCGCATACAAATATACGTTTTTATTGACCACGTAATTGACGTCAACTTTGATCTCGTGGCAGTTACCGAGACGTGGCTTAGCCCGGGCGTTAAGGACACGAAATCAGTGAAAGATTTAAAACCGATTGGCTATGATTTTGTGCATGCACCCAGAAAGAACCGGCGAGGGTTGTCATTGGCTTCTTATACAGATCGATCTTTAAAGTTACCGTCAACAATAACAAACATACGATGCAATCATTCGAATTTATGGACATTGATCTCATGTAATAGCTTTATCAAGCTGATCATTATATATCGCCCACCTTGGTCAAGCAAAAACAAACTCTCTCATGCCGACTTTCTTGCCAAGTTTGCATCCTTCGTTAAAGGTTATGCCGTGATGTCGTGCCGTTTCATGATGATCGGAGACTTCAATATACACTGGGACAGACCGTCCGACTGCACTGTGAAGCATTTCATCGATATAATTTACACCTTTAACATAATCCAACGCGTTCGTGAGCCTACACACATCGATGGCCACACTATCGACCTCTTCCTCACACGGGCGGAGAACCGCGGAATTGTTTCCACGAACACTTTGGATCGAATGCGTTATTGTCATCTTAAACCCAACTGTCCCTAGGAAACAAATAATGTATCGGAAATATACGAGCATCAACAAGCCGGCGTTTCGCGACGACTTTGTATGTCGGCACTTGTTGCAATGCTCTCTGCCAGAGACGCAGATGAACTTATCAGTGTATACAACACCTTGTTAGTAGTATGTAAGTCCATCTCGAGGGGCAGATGTGGATCCGAGAAATTGTGGCATTGAAGATGCTGACTCGTTTTCGGTTAGGAGCGCCCTCTAGGTGCTATTAGCGTACTTAATCTGATGACGTTATATCCCTTCATTATCGCCCACCCCCTAGCGACTGTTTGTGCGTGCGTGTCTGTGCGTGTAAGACTAAATACCGTGTATGAGATGCCCTTTTAGAAAACAAAGAGTTACTCGAAGCGTTGGTCATCACATCTAGTTTCCATTACCGTGCGGTTTTTTAATGTGTCTGTTTTATACAGACTTTGAAAACGTACAGCCAACCAATCAGTTTTTTATAACTGATATATATACATATACACATATCTTAAAGAATATGACTTTTCTTTCTTTATTATTAATGAATAAATTATTGAACGTTAATAAACTTTATTAATTATAGAAATATAACTCACTTTTCAGCATCTTCTCTCTCATAATTTACTTCTTCTTTTTCTTATATTTCTTCATCTTCTTTTACGCACTGGAAAGGTATTCCAAAATGAAATACCCTATCATAAAACTATTATTAGCGCATGCGTGCATGTACATGTAAGGGAAGAAGGGAGTGGAGGGCGTGTGAGGACTACCGTTTATGGCGTATAACATCGTGTATGTGCATGCGTGTGTATGTAAGGGAGCTTACCGGGTATATGATCTATGTATACCATGGAGAAACGCAAAACATTTGAATAATTCCTGTGAAAACACAATATACTGACAGTCACGTTAAAATCATGTGCCTACGTTTGGTTTATACACCCAAAACACAGTGTGTACTCGGTGACCTAATCAAAACCAGATGTAGTTGACAGTAGTGAACGACGGTATATTATCAGCAACAGATGTGAATTAACGCGGCGGTAGTGCCACTAATATCAAAGCGTGATGTCGATAAACGTTACCACACTTCAAAGATTTAACAGTTCTTTGATGTTATTGTGCAACTAGCCACTATTCCTACCATAAAACTATCATTTTTGAATGAGTCTTTCCTCTATGCAGACTTTAAAACATACAGTCAGGCAACACATATTTTGAGCGAAATCTTTAAAATACTTTTCTAACATTCTGTTGACATGCGTACCTTTAAAAATATTGACATGGAGGGTTTTTAAAAATGGCATTTTGTTAGCGTTGTCAACAACAACACCTGAATTCAATCAAAACCACACAGGCACACGTGTTTTATTTTTGAATGTGGACTTTGAAACCGACCAGCTTGCTATGCAGTCGCGACTATATAGGTCACCAACAAGTTGAATCAATGAATAATTATTGGTATTTCATCAAAGTCAATCAAACGATAGAAATTAACATACTACCGAATGACTCCATTTCCCCTTCTTCTGTTTCATCTCCTTCTTCTTCTACTTCATCATCTTCTTCTTTACCCAACTCACTGTAAAATCGTTTTTTCTTTTTCATAATCGTCTGTGTGCAGGCGTACATTTTTTTGAATGAGTCTTTCCTCTATGCAGACTTTAACACATACAGTCAGGCAACACACATTTTGAGCGATATCTAAAAAATACTTTTCTAACATTCTGTTGACATGCGTACCTTTAAAAATGTTGATTTTCAGATTCAGATTCAGACTGTTTATTACCAAGTAGCATTTAAAATGTACCTGGAATTCTTGGTGTTGTGGCGTCAACATACATGCACGCTTGCCTCCCCTGCCCCCCATCATGCACACGCAAAATATACAATCAGAAACATTATGAAACTATGCTAAAACTAGTATAAATTTAAACCAAGGCCAACTGCCAACATATTTTAAGACAGTCGTACATCTATTGACATAAAGTGAACTTGATAACATAATATTAATACCGTCTGAACATTACCTAAACAGTTTAAAAAAGTATACATGTATTTAAATAAATAAATGTATAAATAAATTAGCTGACGATATCCAAACTAGGCTGATAGTTAAAAAATATGTACATACATGTAGTCAAGTTAATAAATAATAAATAAATAAATAAATAATAAAAATAAATAAATAATTAAAAAATAATAAATAAATAATTTAGCATGGCGACATTAAATCTAAACCGAAAGAAAACAGTATCATGGCATTTCGCGGTTCAAGTGACTCACAGCATGCGAATAAAAACTATTTTTAAGTCTAGTGGTCCTTGTCTTAATACTTCTATAGCGCTTGCCAGAGGGAAGAAGTTCAAAGAGATGGTTGGCTGGGTGGGTAGTGTCCCGTACAATGCTCTTGGATTTTCGCGCACAGCGAGCATGGTAAATAGATTCAATGGATGGCAACTCGCGCCCAGTGATTCTAGATGCGCCCTTCACGATAACTTCTAGCCGTTGTTTCTCCTCCTGACTGGCGCGGCCAAACCACACTACAATCGAGAAAGTGAGGATACTTTCAATGATTGCGCGGTAGAATCGTATCATAATCTCCTGAGCAAATCCGAATCTCCAGAGCTGCCTCAGGAAGAACAGGCGTTGTTGTGCCTTTTTTGTAATGTACAGTGCGTTTGTGCACCAGCTGAGATCGTTTGAAGTTGTTGTTCCAAGGAATCTAAAAGATTCAACCTGCTCGACTTCCACGCCATTTATCGAAAGAGTGTGGATGGGAGTCTTCTTTTTACGAAAATCAACAATAATTTCTTTAGTCTTTGAAACGTTCAATGCGAGATTGTTATCCGCACACCAGCCAATCATTCTCTGAACTTCCTCCCTGTATGGCCCATTCATCATCATCCGCATTCTCAATGCAGTCCTCCACAGTGGTGTCATCGGAAAACTTGATCACAAGGACCGATTGGTCCACGGAGACACAGTCATTTGTGAAGATAGTAAA
This sequence comes from Escarpia spicata, assembly GCA_963995525.1. Lineage (NCBI taxonomy): Eukaryota > Metazoa > Annelida > Polychaeta > Sabellida > Siboglinidae > Escarpia > Escarpia spicata. Next base: position 26,588,299 of record OZ023216.1, on the reverse strand, counting down.
CAGGAAGGGGGATAGCACACAACCTTGTGGGGCACCTGTATTTAGGATAAGAGGTCTGGAGATAGAGTTGTTGACTTTGACAGATTGAGGCCTGTGAAGAAGAAAGTTAAGGAACCAGTGACACATGGCAGGATGTACATTCAACAATGAAAGTTTATCGAACAGCTTGAATGGGATGGTAGTATTAAATGCTGAGCTGAAGTCATTGAACAGGATTCTGGCATAGGTTCCTGGCCTCTCTACATGCTTCAGAACGTGATGCAGACCTAAAGCTACCGCATCGTCTACTGATCTATTTGTTTGATATGCAAACTGGTGCTAGTCCAGGAGGCCGTCGGTGGCCGACTTCAGGTACTTCAGTACTATGCGCTCGAACACTTTCATGGCGACTTAGGTCAGTGCCACTGGGCGGTAGTCGTTCAGCCCGGTGATGTTGGACTTCTTGGGAATGGGTATGATAGTGGAAGTTTTGAAGCAGACTGGAACTCTGCACTGCTGGAGAAAGGAGTTGTAGATGTCCGTAAACACCGCAGAGAGTTGGTCGGCGCAGTTCTTCAGGGTAGATGTGGAGATGTTGTCTGGACCCGAAGCCTTCCGCGTGCTCTGTCTCTTGAACAGTTTCCTCATCTCAGCTTCATGGACTATGAAGGGCGGAGACAGAGAGGTACCTGCTGGAAGTGGGCTCTGCTCTGGTGAATAGTTGAGTTTGTCAAATTTGCTGTAAAAGTCATTCAGATGATCAGGGAATGAGGGGTCATTGCTGTTGGTGGCCGCTGCGTATTCCTAGTACTGCGTAATCTGCGGCAGGCCATTCCAGACAGATCTGGTGTTGTTGGAACCGAACTGGTCTTCAAGTTTGTGTTTGTATGTGAATTTGGCCTTATTGACCGCCTCCTGAATTCTTCCATGCTGCCGCTGATGAACGCCGCGTTCTTCGCCGCCAGTTCCTGCTTGATGTCCCTGGTGAACCAAGGTGTATCGTTGCCGTACAGGGTGACAGTCTTTGTCTCCGTGCACAGCTCCTCACACCAGTTGATGTAGGATGTCACGGTGTCAGCGTACACGTCTGGGTCAGGACATGCCTCTTTAAACATGTCTAAATCTGTGCACTCCAGGCATCCACGAAGAGCTGCAGTCGACTCGTCCGTCCGCTTCTTCACAGTCTTCTTTGATGGCTTCAAAGTTTTCAGTTTCTGTCGGTACGTGGGGATGAGGACGACCGTTGCGTGATCGGACTCTCCAAGGGGATCCCTGGTATTGGCACGGTACGCATTCTTAAAGACTGTGTAGCAGTGATCCAGGACCTTGCTATTGCGTGTGGCACAGTCTACGTGCTGCTTGTACATGGGCTGTACCTTCTTCAAATTTGTGTGATTAAAATCACCCAGAATGATGACTACGCTGTCAGGATAGGTCAACTCTGTTGCCACCACCTGAGCAGCCAACTTGCTGACTGCCTTGGTAACACTGGCATCAGGGGAGGATGTAAACACCCAACAGCACGACCGAAGAGAACTCTCTCGGGGAATAGAACGGCTTGCAATTGATAGTTAGAGTTTCCAGTTGACGAGAAACGCTGCTTGTTCGTCAGTTCGCTCGATCGGTCCGCTCTAAACAGAGCGTGACCAAGGGGTGTCACTGCCGCGTCAGGGGTCGTAGCATCATCCACCGCCACAACGTGTCGTCATGCACCGGCGCCATCTGAATTAGTCAATGACATGGAGGGTTTTTTAAAATGGCATCTTGTAAGCATGGCAACAACAGCACCTGGATTCAACCAGAACCACACAGGCACACGTGTGTTATATTTGAATGTGGACTTTGAAACCGACCAGCTTGCTATGCAGTCGCGACAATATAGGTCACCAACAAGTTGAATCAATGAATAATTATTGGTCTTTCATCAAAGTCAATCAAACGATAGAAATTAACTTACTTCCGATTGTCTCGATTTCCCCCTTCTTCTGTTTCATCTCCTTCTTCTTCTACTTCATCATCTTCTTCTCTACCCAACTCACTGTAAAATCTTTTTGTCTTTTTCATAACCGTCTGTGTGCAGGCGTACACTTCCTGTATGCAGACTTTAAAACATACAGTCAGGCAACACACATTTTGAGCGATATCTTTAAAATATTTTTCTAACATTCTGTTGACATGCGTATCTTTAAAAGTGTTGACATAGAGGGGTTTTAAAAATGACATCTTGTTAGCGTTGTAAGTTTTTATTCGGATTCATATCCTTCATCTTCTTTGCCTATCAATATCCATAATTGCACAGGAGACAATGGTGGTGGCAGCGGACCGTTGAAGGTTTGCTTCAGTTCAACCATGACAAAATGCCATTGCAATCTATGCTCGCCACCCCATTCGTCTAAATGATGTGCTTACGTTTGGCTTATACACCAAAAACACAGTGTATACTTGGTGACCTAATCATAACCAGATGTTTTTGACAGTAGCGAACGACGGTTTATTATCAGTAAATATCGTTGACAGTAGTGAACAACTGTATATTATCAGTAACAGATGTCAATAAACGTGGCGGTAGTGCCACTAAGATCAAAGCTTGATATCGATAAGCGTTAACACACTTCAAAGATTGAACAATTAGTAGTTATAGATGAACACGTATTATAGTTGTTGTAGTATAGTTGAATGGTATGTTGTAGTTATGACTAGGTTGTTCTTAGTTAGTGACTAATACGGCAGTTTATTATACAATACTAGTGGTGTTGTTGTTCGAAACAATACCTGTTTGATGTTTAATAATTATTTAGTGCGTGATATTGAGACGACACTTTTATAGGTAATTAAGGGATAATTAAGGGAAAATATGCATAGGACGAAAGTGGGTGGGTATCGGATATATCATCGTGTGCCGCATCGTATGGGTGCATACATGTACATCGTATGGGTGCATACATGTATATCGTCTGGGTGCATGTGCCATCGAGTGGTTCTGGCCGAATAATCGGTCGAATTTATATAGTGCATGGTTGTATGTCCTGTTGAGTGTCCCGGGCCGAATAATCGACCGAGTCAATATACTGTATGTTGTATGCTTCATCGTGTGCTTCGGGCCGAATAATCGGTCGAATCTATATAACGTATGGTTGTATATCCTGTTGAGTGTTCCGGGTCGAATAATCGGCCGAGGTATAATGTTCTATGGGTACATCTGACATCAAGTGGTCCGGGGCCGAATAATCGAGTGAGTCGTGATAGCGGATGGATGCATGCAATAAATCCTGTGCAAACACAATGTTGTAGGAGTTATGTTAAACATATGTGCTTACATTTGGCTTATACACCAAAAACACAGTGTGTACTTGGTGACCTAATCAAAGCCAGCTGTTGTTGACGGTAGCGAACGACTGTTTATTATTTGATGTTCTTACATATAACATATTTTGTTTTTGTCAACTATCAAACAACATTTTGTTTTTCAGTTCAACAAATCCAACAGGAGTACTACCCACTAAACTGCAAGCTATACTGCCCACTAATCTGCAATGTATACTGCCCCTAATATGTAATGTATACTGCCCACTAAGGTGCAAGGTGTTCTTCCCACTAACATGTAAGGTCTACTGCCCAGTATTCTGCAATATATACTACTCACTAACCTGCAAGGTGTACTGCCCACTAAACTGCTAGGTGTACTGCCCACTAACCTGCACTGTGTACTGCCCACTAACCTGCAATGTATACTGCCTACTGACCTGCAAGGTGAACTGATCACTAACGTACAAGGGTAACCACCCACTAACCTGTAAGGTGTACTCCTCACAAATCATATTACATAGTTAGGGTATGTTTTTTTCTAGAAAGAGTATGTGTGTACGAGTATACGTGCATGAGTGTGGTACGTGTGTATACGAGTGTACGTGTGTCCAAACGCTCGCACGTGTTTTGTGTGAGTGTGGGTGTGCGTGTGCGTGTGCGTGTACGGGTGTATGCGGGTGTGTGGTGTGGTACAAGTGCGTGCGTGGTTGTGAGCGTGTGTGTATGGGGTGTGCGAGCATGTGTGTGTGTGAGTGTGCGTGTGCACGTGTGTGTGTTGCGTGAATGTGTTGTGTGTGTTACGTGTGCGTTTCTTGTGTGCGTGTTATATGTGTGCTGTTTGTGTGTTGAGTGTGTGTGTGTTGTGTGGTGTACGTGCATGAGTGCTGTACGAGTGTATGCGAGTGTACGTGTGTCCAAACGCGCGCACGTGATATTTCGTGTGTGTGTGTATATCTGCGTGTGTGGTACAAGTGCGTGCATGGTTGTGCGCGTGTGTGTATGGGGTGTGCGAGCATGTGTGTGTTTGAGTGTGCGCGTGCATGTGTGTGTGTTGCGTGAATTTGTTGTGTGTGTTAGGTGTGCGTGTACATGGTGCGTAGTAGCACAACGGTAAGACTTCCGGACTCTCGACTGAGAGGACGCGGGTTCGAATCCTGTGCGGCGGTGTCGAACCTTGGGCAAGTTCGTTTACTTTACATTGTTTCAGTTCACTCAGTTGTATGAATGAGTACCTGGCTATGGACATGTGTGTGTGTGTGTGTGTGTGTGTGTGTGTGTGTGTGTGTGTGTGTGTGTGTGTGTGTGGTGTGTGTGTGTGTGAGTGTGTGTAGTGTGTATGTTTGTGTGTTGCATGTATGTGTGTGGTGTGTATGTGTGTCTCTTTGGTGTGTGTGTATGTGTGTATGTGTGTTCTGTGTATATATGTATTGTGTGTGTGTGTGTTGTGTGTGTTTTACGTCTTGTGTGTGTTGTACGTATGTTATATCTATGTGTGCGTTGTATGTATGTGTTTTTGTGTGTTATGTGTATGTGTGTGTGTGTGTGTGTGTGTGTGTGTGTGTGTGTGTGTGTGTGTGTGTGTGTGTGTGTGTGTGTGTGTGTGTGTGTGTGTGTGTGTGTGTGTGTGTGTGTGTGTGTGTGTGTGTGTGTGTGTGTGTGTGTGTGTGTGTGTGTGTGTGTGTGTGTGTGTGTGTGTGTGTGTGTGTGTGTGTGTGTGTGTGTGTGTGTGTGTGTGTGTGTGTGTGTGTGTGTGTGTGTGTGTGTGTGTGTGTGTGTGTGTGTGTGTGTGTGTGTGTGTGTGTGTGTGTGTGTGTGTGTGTGTGTGTGTGTGTGTGTGTGTGTGTGTGTGTGTGTTGTGTGTGTCTTGTGTGTGTTTTATGAGTTTTGCGTCTTCGGGGGAAGGGCGGCGGCGAGGGCCTGGTGGGGGCGAATGGCGCAGTTTTAAAACACCCACGATTCAACACACGCAAAACGCAAAACACACACTAAACACAAGCAAAACACACATAAAACACACACAAGACACACAAGACCCACAAGACACACAAGACACACAAGACACACAACACTCACACATACTCAACACACATACAACACGCACACTAGAAACGCACACACAATACACAAACACACACACACACACACACACACATATACACAACACACACAAACACATACCTACAACACACACATACATATAACATACGAACATCACAAACAAGACTTAAAACACAAACAAGACACACAACACATATACACACAGTACACACATACACACATACACACATACACACATACACACATACACACATACACACATACACACACACACAATACACAAAAACACACCTCACACATACATACACACACACACAACATCCAAAACACACACACACAACACATACACAAACACACACACACACAAAGCACATACAATACGCATACAACACACATATAACACAAACAAACATACACACAATACTGACACAAGACACACAAGATACACAAGACACACGAGACACACAAGACACACACACTCAACGCACGTGCAACACACATATAATACGCACAAAAGAAACGCACACATAACACACACAACACACTCGCGCAACACACACACATTCTTGCACACCACATACAAACACGCGCACAAGAACGCACACATTTATACCACACCACACCACACACGCGCATACATATGCACACGTACATGCACATACACACAAACACACACAACACACACAACACACACAACACACACAACACACACAACACACACAACACACACAACACACACAACACACACAACACACACAACACACACAACTCACACAAAAACACTAAACATATAACACGCAACACACAACGCACGCAACGCACGCAACGCGCGCAACGCGCGCAACGCTCACAACGCGCACAACACGCACAACACGCACAACACGCACAACACGCACAACACGCACAACACGCACAACACGCACAACACGCACAACACGCACAACACGCACAACACGCACAACACGCACAACACGCACAACACGCACAACACGCACAACACGCACAACACGCACAACACGCACAACACGCACAACACGCACAACACGCACAACAAACACAACACACACAACACACACAACACACACAACACACACAACACACACAACACACACAAAACACACAATACACACAACACACACAAATCACACAAAACACACAAATCACACAACACAACACACAAAACACAACACACAACACACAACACACAACACACAACACACAAAACACGCACAACACCCACAACACGCACAACACGCACAACACGCACAACACGCACAACACGCACAACACGCACAACACGCACAACACGCACAACACGCATAACACACACAACACACAATACACACAAAACACGCAAAACACACAAAACACACAAAACACACAAAACACACAAAACACACACAACACACACAACACACACAACACACACAACACACACAATACACACAATACACACAATACACACAAACATACATACAACACACACACATGGATACAACACACGTACAACACACACAAGACATATAAAACATACGCACAACACCCCCCACACACACACACACACACACATACACACACAACACACATATAGTCTGGTTTGTTAAGGCAAATTTTTGGCCGAATCGTTACTTGCCTGATAAAAGCATGAAAATTGGACCATATATGTAACATTTCATGGCGAATCTGATTACAGGGGGGTCCACGTCAGATGTTGTGTCCTTGACCTTGAATTTCAAGGTCAAACGTTACTGAACGTGAAATATGTCCTTTTCAATACCATCACTGTTTTATATGTGTACGAATGTGTGTGTATAATTATGTATGTATGCATGTATGTGGGCATGTATGTATATATATATATATATATACATATATATATATATATATATATTGTATGCAGAATATCAGACATTGTAAATCAGTCGAGATCCGCAAACACTTTACCATTACTCTTGGTGTTTTTTGCAGTACATCATAGCATTCAATATTACACACACACACGTACGCACGCACGCATCCACACACACACGCACGCACACACGCACATACATATACATGTCATCATGTCATAATAGTCACTAGTCGTTGTGTCTAAGGCAGGCGTAGTCGATCAAGTCTCACAAATTTTCAAGGTTTGTGTCCTGCAACAGTTCTGCTGCTCTCGTACCAAGCTAACCTGCAACAGCGGCAGCTAGTGTTAGATCTGTGTTGACCAATACCTCTGTTTACCTCAGTCTTTACTGTTGTCACATAAGTGTGCAAACTCTAAGCACACATGACACCTCCATGATGTGCTAATACTGCTATCGTTATTGGAATACGTTAGCCGTACTGACATGCGTATCCAACTTTGCTAACAGAGAAGCCAACTTTCGAGTCATCCGACAAGCCAGTCGTCGCAGACATCACCGAGTCCTCTGTGACTCTGAGTTGGCTTAAAGCCAGGGACATGACACCCAACGTAGGCGGAACACACTTACGTCTATATAGTGCTGTTAATAGCTGATGGAGAAGCAGAGAAGAACGTCAGACAGGTAGCACAGGACTCTGACAAAAGTCTGATTACATCACAAGTTCCTGGACTGATGTACAACAAAAACTATGAAGTCAGAGTGCAGCCGTATCGAGAGCACAACGGAGAACAGGACGGAGGAACAGCCACCGGAGTCACCAAGTTCAAGACTAACTGCAAAGGTTAGATCTAATATACTTGAGATAGGGCTTTATGTTGTCAAGAAGTTAAAGAAAATATGACGGCCCGCTACACGGAATGTATAAAAAAAATGCATGACGCATTTACTGTAAACATATTTTGATTCCCACTTTACTTTTGTAATGTTTATGCGTGAGGATTTAATTTTAGCATAGCATAAATGTGTGTGTGTGTGTGTGTGTGTGTGTGTTTGCGTTCGTGTGTTTTTGTGCTCGTTTGTATGCGTGTGTTTGTGCGTGTGTTTATGTGTGTTTGTGTGCGTGTGTGCGTGTGTGCGTGTGTGCGTGAGGATTTAATTTTAGCATAGCGTAAATGTGTGTGTGTGTATGTGTGTGTGTTTGCGTTCGTGCGTTTTTGTGCTCGTTTGTATGCGTGTGTTTGTGCGTGTGTTTATGTGTGTTTGTGTGTGTGTGTGTGTGTGTGTGCGTGTGCGTGTGCGTGTGCGTGTGTGCGTGTGTGCGTGTGCGCGTGTGTGCGTGTGCGTGTGTGCGTGTGTGCGTGTGTGCGTGTGTGCGTGTGTGCGTGTGTGCGTGTGTGCGTGTGTGCGTGTGTGCGCGTGTGCGCGTGTGCGCGTGTGCGCGTGTGCGCGTGTGCGCGTGTGCGCGTGTGCGCGTGTGCGCGTGTGCGCGTGTGCGCGCGTGTGTGTGTGTGTGTGTGTGTGTGTGTGTGTGTGTGTGTGTGTGTGTGTGTGTGTGTGTGTGTGTGTGTGTGTGTGTGTGTGTGTGTGTGTGTGTGTGTGTGTGTGTGTGTGTGTGTGTGTGTGTGTGTAGTTGTGTGTGTGTCTGTTCGAGCAATTTTACGTGTATGTCCGCGAGCATTCTTGTAGTTATTTAAAGGGAATACAAACACATATTGCTTGAATTCATATTGTATTACATCCTGCTATCTATTTTCATATCCACCAAACCAAAAAAATCAAAAAAATTCAATGAATTAGAAATTCCACATTTTATGCTGTGCAGCCGGATATTTTCGAATATGCATATTTATGGCGCGCTTTTCGGGATGCCGAGATGTGACGTCACATCTGACCCATTCTCCCATCAGGCCGACCCTTTCCATGCATTCAGAGCATGTTTACAAGGATAGATTTCGGGTCGAAACGAGCGTCAAAACGAGTTATTATATTCCGATGTAATACAAACACTAGTCATCATATAGGAACAAGTAGTTAACTTACGGTTCCACATGAATCAAATTTTATTCAAAACAATGAGTGCGAATGGGCCTACAAGTCGACTAGGTTTCGCCGAGCTTGGGCTCGTTTTCATAATAATTATATCGAAAGCAACCAACGGGAGATAATCTACACCAATAAACATACATAGCAAACATATATTGTATCCAGCTACAGAAAGTAACGTGTATAATCTCATAATATCACTAGAATATTGATGTATGAAGGAGGAGTTGTACAATTTATCATAACAACTTAAATCAGTCAGAATTTATGTCGGTGCCGCTAGTTCAGTTGGTAAAGGCGTTGGTTCCTTGACATTTATTTTACAATCGGGCGACGCCGGTTCAGTCCTGACACCAAACCACTGATTTTCTTTACACTTGTTTGTTTATGTTTTCACGAAGTAATATAAACCAAATCATTTTTATACTATTATGCACTGTTTGTAAATATTTTTACAAATTTGTGTAGTAATTATTTATTCGCCACAAAAATGAAAATATGGGAATTATATAGCAATGTTTCTAAATTTTATTTATCCAAACAAATATAATGTAATGGATATATAATTTATTAATAGTATATATATTGTACGGTGATATATTGTAATTATATAAGTAAAAACAAATTGTGATTTGTCTGGATAAATAAAATTGAGAAACATCGTTATATTTAATTATCATATTTTCATTTTTGTGGCGAATCAATAATTACTACAAAAATTTAAAAAATATTTACAAACAGTGCATCATAGTATACAAAATGATTTGGTTTATATTACTTCGTGAAAACATCAACAACAAAAGTGTAAAGAAAATCATTGGTCTTGTGTCAGGATTGAACCGGCGTCGCCCGATTGTAAAATAAATGACAAAAAACCAACGCGTTTACCAACTGAGCTAGCGGCACCGACAAAAATTCACTGACTGATTTAAGTTGTTATGATAAATTGTATAAATCCTCCTTCATACATCGATATTCTAGTGATATTATGAGATTATACACGTTACTTTCTGTAGCTGGATACAATATATGTTTGCTATGTATATATATTGGTGTAGATTATTTCCCGTTTGTTGCATTCGATATAATCATTCTGAAAACGAGCCCATGCTCGGCGAAACCTAGTCGAATTGTGTCGTGACTTGTCACTTGTAGGCCCATTCGCATTCATTGTTTTGAATAACATTTTATTCAAGTGGAACCGTAAGATAACTGCCTGTTCCTCTATGTCTATGATGACTAGTGTTTGTATTACATCGGAATATTGCACAATAACTCATTCTGACGCTCGTTTCGACCCAAAAGCTATCCTTGTAAACATGCTCTGAATGCATGCAAAGGGTCGTCCTGATGCGAGTGTGAGTCATATGTGACGTCCCGATACCACGTGATCGCCTAGCTCATTAATTTTTTATTTTCCGCGGGAATCGCTTCACAGACGGGCTTATGCTTTATGCTACAAATGTATTTTTCTGTATTTTTTAAATGTTCTCGAATGTTATCTACAATGGTAAACGTTCTGTACACATGGAAAACGATTTTAGCTAATGACTTGTTTTTATTTCCTTTAATACTGAAAGAAATGCGTTTGTGCATATCTCCCGAATCACCTTCATTTATATTAATTTATTTGCAGCACCCGATATTCCTGTAATAAAACAAGTCTTTACATCACCTCCCGACCTATACGTTGTATTTAAGGTTAGTAGTTTTTCTATTTCTTTGCCTACCTAAATAGCCTGCAAGAATATGCTTTTTTCAAAATATATGAAGGTCATACAAATAGCATACATAAGTATACCTACTTTGATTATTTAATCCTGCAACATTATAGCTTCTCCGTATTTCCTTTAGCTAATAGGAAATCAGGCTCGATGATGTTCATATGTGGTACTGTCTCAGTAATACGTAAAAATAAGCTGCCGATTTAATAAACAGAATGCGTACTCAGCATATACATATTCCCGATTTGTTTAATTCATTTTGAAGGCATTACGAAGATAGTTCCGGCGAAATTCTAAAGGGAATTTATATATTTTCTTCAAAAGGAATGCGTACTAAAGGAAAAGTTTGACACGTGATAATAATAATAACATAATTAATATAAGAAAAATAAAGTATTTTGATAAGGATGATATTTTATAAAATTAAAGTGCGTATAACAGCCTGTGTTTGAGACTTTATGATGCACTGCAATAACATCTTGCCGCTTTATCTGCAGCTACCAAGTGAGAGCGGATGTGACGACATCGTGTCCGTGCGGGTGTGGTACAAACGCCAGGATGTTGTAACATCTATCTGGACATATAAAGAAGTGCAGGAATTCAAGGATATCCACGTCACCATTTTTCGTGCAATGTATGGGGTATACGAGGTCAAGATCACCGCCACCAACAACGGGAACATCACCGCCACTAGTGACATTGTTACGAACCTTGACACAGGTCAGTACGCAGGCCATATAACATCACTGCTGTTACAAACAGAGCAAATAGGACGTGTTTGCAGTGGTATTGTTTCATTTGGGTGACATTTTGACAAGACGCATTTACAATTTACAAAACACATACATATTTGTATAATTTTTATAAATAAAATTGCTGTGTCTGGCAGTAGCGCATTCATGGACAATGTAGACGTTTCTGAAAATGGAGGAAATAATCAAGAGAATTTAGTTATGATAAGCAACGAAAATAGTAGGTGCTAATATTAACAAGAAGCGGAGATTAAAAGGAGATCGCGCACAACTGTTTATATACTGATTAGTTATAAAACTATTGTTAGAACAACGTTTCGTTCAGAAACTAGGGAAGGTAGAAGAATTTAGAGATAATGTAACGTTATAAAAAAGAACAGTTCATTATGAATATAAAATGTACGTATGTGTATATATGCATTCATTTAAAAAATAAGAATGGATGGATACACCAAATAATCCATTGATTTCGAAAACGGTAGACGGATGAGAATAATATCCTTCATGACGAATTACACACATATGAACATGTTGGGACTGTCTTGGCCATTGGCCATCAAATGTGACGAACGTTGTATTAGTTATATATGTGGATGATGAGTTTGAGGTGGCTATTTACGTTCGAGTAATGTGTACCAAATAAATAGCTTGGTACTTGTATGGTTTCGTTTACATTTCTGAAGATATGTACTATTACATTACGTCCGTTATGATTCACATATCGATATATATATATATATATAATATATATATATATATATATATATATATATATATATATAATATATATATATATATATATATATATATATATATATATATACTACCTCAACAAAGTGTTTAATATGTCAAACGATGACAACATTACCTTTATTTTTGGCTTAACCGTCATAATTGGTGATCTTGCGAAGAATAGCTATGGTAAAGTTCAAATGACGATAAATAATATGAACTGGCTGACTCCCACCCACTCATCAACATTACGGTATTCCTTGAGTAAATCTCGACACCTTGGAGGATATACTGATACAGAGCCTACAGGGATAGTGTTAGTATATAAATGCCGCCAGCTTTTTAAGATGACGATACATACTCTAATATCTCATGGTAATTATGTTTGCAGGTTCAACACCGTTGCAAACAACGACCCCGTCTAGCGGGTCCTTCAATTGTGGTGCTACAGTCATCACCAAATATCAAAATTCTGCAGCTTTGGGGACTGGTGCATGGATTGGGGTTGCATTTGGAACATTAATACTTTGCATAGTGATAATGGCCGTCATCATGCTAAACATTGAGAGGTATGTGGCTGGTTCTTAACATTTGCCGGTCGTAAATCTCTATAATAAAAACTGGACAGTAACATTGCACTAACGTCTGTTAAATATCCAAAAGGGCAGCGTGTGACAAACAACTTTCATCAACCAAATATCAGGTGTGATGGAAGTCTCGAGGCTATATTAGGCGGAGATAGATCGTAGAAATTGGTGGTGTAAAAAAGTTGATAAACAAGTGGAATTACTGATTGATAAGTATTATTCTTGCCTTAATATCATTCATAAAGTTGCAATAAACATATATTGAGTAGCAGTTGTGCTTAAAGTTAGTTAGTTAATGTATTTTAGAACACCTTAGTATAGTGAGTGATAATAGGGTAACTCACTTAGGCGGCTTAGCCTTCGATAAGTTGTAAACAAGATTTAACAAACCTGATTATGTGGTAGAATATATAGGAGATAAAGTAACAACCATCAAACTACTTACATAAGATAATATATGTGTAAGCCAGTACTTGCTAGATATTTTGATTAGGTAGCATTGTTGTTAAAATTAAGCAAGGGCGATAGTCGGGCGGCGTAACCTAAATAAATAAAGCAGCCTAACATAACGTAATTGATTGTATTTAAATTAGGTCACTACCGGTAATGTTAGCGTTCGTGTTAGGATAAATAGTCGGCTGTGTAATTGAAATTTGTAACCTAAAGTGTGCTGTAGTACACAGGAAACAGTCTTTATAAAGACTAAGTTAGTTAAGTTATTAAATAAATTCTGATCGGGATATGGCGCCTTGCAAGCGGCAAGTCAAGGCAAAGCGACACTTGGTGTGCGATCACTGCCACAGCTGGGTAGATTTTGCATTGTCCGGGTGTGGAAAGTCATGGGCAGAAACCATGGAGTAAGGATTCACCTTTCAGTGCATTGGATGTTGGAAGGTGGAGTGTCTGCAGAAGGAGATAGTTAGGTTGACAGATATTGTGAAGGGAATGGAGATGGGAATTAGCAAGGAGGCAGGTCGAATGGAGAGAGACGACAGGGAGAGAGGGGAGAATACTGCAAGACTGAAGGAGAATAGCAGTGGCAAGAAAACTGAGGAAAGGAGATTGAGAGGAGGGAAGGGGATTGGAGGGGAAGAAATTGGAAAATCGACAACAGAAAACGTGACAAGCGTGAAGGTGACAGGGAAGAAAGTGACCGTAGAGAAGGAGGGAGGGAAGATGGAACGGGAGAGGAGAGAGGAAAATGAGATGGGACGAAAGAAGAAGGGACGAAAGGAAGTGAGAGCAAATGTGATAGAAGAGAAGTCGATAAAAGGGACGCTGACAGGAGGAAAGGTGACAAGAGAAAAAGCGACAGGAAAGAATGGATCGGAAGAGAATGTGACAGGGGAGAAGACGACAGGGGGGAAAGACAACAGCCAGACAGATGCAAACCGAAGAAGGAGCTATTCTAAGGCAGTGATTGAGGGGGCAATGAGGAAAGAGAGGGTGTTTATGGGTGATTCCATTATGAGAAAGACGGACAAGACACTGAGCGAGGGGAAGGACGTCGTTATTTGTTTACCGGGGGCTAGGATTGAACATGTAACTGACAGGGTAGAGAAAGTATTGGGACATGGCAAGGGGGGGTCTATACTGGTACATGTAGGAACAAATAATGCAGACAGGGAGGGAACAACTGCGATAGTACAGAAACATAGACAATTAGTGAGGTAGCTAAAGAAGACGAGAGTCGAACAGGTTATTTTGTCAGGAATTTTGCCAGTAATGGGAGGAAGGGGGGCAACGTATAGAAACTGCAAGAGGATGGAGATCAATGCACTAGCTGAGCAGATGTGTGAAGAATAGGGGGTGGGATTCACAGATTTATGGGGATACTTTGTTGGGAGGGAAGATATGTACATGAGAGATGGCCTCCATCTTAGTGGAAAGGGGGCAGCAGTTTTCTCAGAGAATCTGCTGCAATCTGTTGACAGTGGGACAGGTTGCATCTATTAAAACTAGATTCGCAGGGGGGACTCACAGAAAAGCCTGAAAATGGAGGCATAGATAAAGACAGCACAAATATATCAGCAAATAACAGTCTGGAAAACTCTTCTGAAGCTGGATATAAATGTGTTTGTTTAAATGCAAGGAGTATAGTAAACAAAAGAAATGAACTAAACATTATGGTAGAAGATATTGACCCTCATATAATAGGTATAACCGAATCTTGGACCACCACCGATATATCAGATGCTGAATTGGGACTGACAGGATATGTAATGTTTAGAAAAGATAGAATAGGAAGAAAGGGAGGTGGAGTTATTTTATATATTAAAGAATCTATTCAGGCTTATGAAATAAAATTAGAAAGAGAAGCAGATTGCGAAGAAGCTGTTTGGTGTAACATAGTTACAGGAAACTCAACGTTAACAGTTGGGTTAGTTTATCGAAGTCCAAACATAAGCATAGAAGAGAATGAAAAAATACAAAACGCTATAAGGGAAGTAAGCAAACGGGACTGTATTATTATGGGGGATTTTAACCATGGGCATATACAATGGAAATATCTACAGAGTATGGGGAGAGAGGACCACAAGTTTTTAGTTTTAGTTCAAGATACATTCCTTTCTCAACATGTGCTAGAACCAACCAGGGGTGAGAATGTGTTAGACATAGTTTTGTCCTCACAGAATGAATTAGTTGACAATGTCAAGATATGTGAGCCACTGGGGAGTAGCGATAACAACCAGATACAATTTACCATCAAAGTAAAATCAGAAAGGAATACTAAAAAGCAGTATAGGAAAAATTTCCACAAAGGAAGGTATAAGGACATGAGGAAATATTTAGCAAAGATAGACTGGAATAAGACACTGAAAAATAAGACGGCAACAGAATGCTGGAATATATTAAAGAGTTAAATTAAGTGCAAAGTCGATCAATTTGTACCCTTCAAAAAACAAGGAAAACGGTCCAAAAATAAACACTTATCGAAAGAAGCCATTAGAAAAATTAAGTATAAACAAATGATGTGGAAGACATATAGATGTACTGGAAATTATGAAGACTACAACAGTTATAAAGAAGCACTTAACCAAGCTACAGTTGAAATTAGAAATTCAAAGAGAAGCTATAAACAACAATTAGCTAGTAATATAAAACATGACAGCAAGAGTTTTTATGCGTATGTTCGAAGCAAACAGATAGTTCAAGATAAGGTTGGTCCTCTAGAAGATAGTGCTGGAAATATAATATCAGAGGGATTCATAATGGCAGAAGACCTGAATGAGTACTTTAGTTCAGTGTTTACCAGGGAAGATATTAGTTCACTGCCAATACCAGAAGCTAAGTTCAAAGGGGCAGATTCAGACTATTTAGGACAATTAATTGTAACCCCGGAAATGGTAGCTAAGAAAATAAGGGCTATGAAGCATAATAAATCACCTGGAGTGGATGGTATTCCACCCAAACTACTATTGGAAATTGTAGAACAAATTAGCATACCACTTGCAACAGTTTTCAACTTGTCATTAGAAGAGGGAGTGGTTCCTTTAGAATGGAAAGAAGCAAACATTATAACCCTTATTCAAAAAAGGTTCGAGAAACAAGTCAGAGAACTATAGACCAGTGAGTTTAACATCAGTGATTTGTAAATTATTAGAAAGACTAATTAAAGATCACATGGTGGATTTTCTTGTTAAACAAAACTTGATAAACCCATCTCAACATGGTTTTTTTAAAGCGAGGTCATGCATAACAAATATGTTATGTTTTTTGGAAGACATCACTAATTGGGTAGATGAGGGATCACCAGTAGATATCGTCTACTTAGATTTTCAAAAAGCTTTTGACAAAGTACCACATCAAAGATTACTGCTTAAACTAAAGGCCCATGGCATAGGAAATGGTATAATAAACTGGATGGAACAATGGCTGATTGACAGAAGACAACGTGTAGTAGTTGATGGGGAGGCTTCAAACTGGAAATCGGTATTGAGTGGGGTACCACAGGGATCAGTATTAGGTCCTATATTATTCTTAATATATATCAACGATTTGGATGATGAAATAACAAGCAAGGTGTTGAAATTTGCGGATGATACAAAAGTGTTTAGAAGGATTAAAAGTGATGGAGATAGACAGCATTTACAAGATGATCTTGACAGGTTGATCAAATGGTCTGAAAAGTGGCAAATGCTGTTCAATTTTGGGAAATGTAAATGCCTTCACACAGGACACGGGAACGAAGAAGTAGAATATACAATGGGGGTACTGTACTAAGTACTACTGTAAAAGAAAAGGACTTAGGGTTAACCATTAGTGCCGATATGAAGATTTCAGAGCAGTGCGGAATTGCAGCTTCAAAGGGAAATCAAATCCTTGGATTAATTAGGCGAAACATAACGTATAAGGAAAAAGAGCTAATAATACCGCTGTACAAAACAATAGTTAGGCCTCATTTAGAATATTGTATTCAAGCGTGGAGGCCATATCGCAGGAAGGACATAGATATGCTAGAAAGAGTGCAGAGGAGAGCAACTAAAATTATACCAAATCTGAGGGATCTTAGTTATGAAATACGCCTAAAAAAATGCGGTTTAACAACACTAGAGACCAGGAGATTGAGAGGAGATCAGATAGAAGTGTTTAAAATATTGAAGGGTTATGAAAATATTGATAGAAATATGTTTTTCTCAGTTAAGAAAGATAGAAGGACTAGAGGACATGAACTTGCATTAGCAAAGGAGCAGAGTAGATTGGATATAAGAAAGTTTTCATTTTCACAAAGGACTGTAAATGAATGGAACAGATTGCCTGCTGATTGTGTGGGTGCTAGTAGCGTGAATATGTTTAAAAATAAAATCGACACATACCTCAGACGGGCGGGATACACATAGATAAAGGGGTCGGACTCTCGATAAGCCATTCCTTGTCCACCTGCCACCTAGCGTTAATTCTCTGGGTGGCGATCTTGTTAAATCTTGTTAAAAAGTTCGGCCAATAGCCACACAGCATGACATGATGGCGTGGTTGACATTGTCAACTATCGTTGTTTTTAAACTGGTGTTCATAGAGGCACGTGTATTTAACCACTATCTCACAAAATACCGATAGTCTCGAAGTGGCGGTATTGTCCGGGGAGCTAAGTCCTTGAGCAGCGGTATTTAACATTGTTGGCACTGATACACATTGGACGAGCCAACAAAACCGTTAATACCACTCCATTTTAAAATATCAGACTTAAGAAAAGGAAATTGTTGAAAACATATTTAGTTGCATAATTAATAACATTAGCTCTGCCATGAATCAAACGTGTGACAAGCAATGTCGTACAGGTGAAAGTATTTGTTCACGTTGAAATTGTATCTTGTTAATGAGCTTTGAGATGCGAGGCTTTGTCACATCTAAAGCACATGGCAGGTCATCAGTAAGATAATATATATATTTTGTCTTGGTTTTAATTTAATGTTGATCCTTGTAGAAATGCCAGTTCTCCACAGCAGTATATCAGGATGAGTACCGTCAGAACTCTGTCTGACCGAATTATGTATCTACACCAGCTTTTTGTTAGAGAATTACCAGGTCAGAGTCTCTAGTCTTCTTTCAGCGTGCTGTCTTTTCGAAAGCCGAAGAAAGCGTCTTTCATACTCGACAACTCCATCGTCCACTGTAAAAGGTGTCACTATTCATGCTTTCTTCTGACAGTGTTCCAGATCTGGAAAATATCCAACGAAGGCCTCACTCATGGAAAGTATGCACAGCATGATATAAATTGAAAGTATATGCGGCATGATATCATCAGCAAACGACACTATTCTTCGTTCTCTTCAAGTTGCGTGGACAATGTTGAGAACATGGATACCTCATTAGCCTGAACCTGATGTTGGTAAAACAAGACGTTCAGTCAAACATTTTAAGAACCGCCGCTCTAACGACTGAACTGTGCCAGAAAGAACGAAACTGGTGTCAACCCAATGTCCCACAGTCTACCATATTTGTGAAGCATCTAATCTTGTTGTGACGAGAGCCCAGAATGGAACCGTGTGAACTTTTCATGTGTTGTTCAACGTGATAGTTTGCAAGTATCGTGGACAAAATGCAATGCTGCTGAACCAAGGAGAGGGCATAATACTGGTGAAAATAGATCTACCAGCTTTGCGAGCCAGCGGTCAGCAATGAGAAAATCGAAGAAGTACCAACGTTATACAGTAAAATAAAAATGCGTAGGTTATTTACTATTCAGAATGATTTTGTTTGTTGCCCGCCCTTTAGATCCGAAGAAGTAGCTTAAACATTGGTATATTGCGTTGAAGGCTCATACTTTCAATGGTTCGGTCGCTGCATAACATCGGGATACCCCAAAAACTAAACAACTCCGAGTCCACAATGAAACAACCGTATGCAGGCTCATCTCGAATCGACATTTGCAATTACAAACTTGATTAGTGTGGTTATTGCGCCAGCAATATACGACACATACACGACCGTTGCCATCAGTTATTTTGTTAAGCATTGAATTGTGTTATCATTAACTGTTTTAATGTATATCAATGATGTATTTCAGAATGCGAAGATGTTCAAGCAAGACTGACAACCAACGGCAGGACACGGAGATGTCACCGACACAGAACACAGAGGGTAAAATTAAAACAAATGCAAAATATTGATATATTTTGTTATATATTTTATAGTGTATGTATTTGCGTGGTTTAGAACCTGGTAACAACCTGTTTATAACCAGGTTTATTATTTCACTAACGTTAAATATGCACCTACTCGTTGGCAAAATAGTTCGACTTTGATCATCCCCCATATTCTCTATTCAAAAGTGTGTGTGTGCGCGCGAGTGTGCGGTATGTGTGAGTGTGTTTGTGGGTGTGTGGGTGAGTGTGTGTGTATGTGTGTATGTGCGTATATGTGTGGTGTGTGTGTGTGTGTGTGTGTGTGTGTGTGTGTGTGTGTGTGTGTGTGTGTGTGTGTGTGTGTGTGTGTGTGTGTGTGTGTGTGTGTGTGTGTGTGTGTGTGTGTGTGTGTGTGTGTGTGTGTGTGTGTGTGTGTGTGTGTGTGTGTGTGTGTGTGTGTGTGTGTGTGTGTGTGTGTGTGTGTGTGTGTGTGTGTGTGCGCGTGTATGCGTAAGTGTATTTGTACATTTTGTTTGGTTCGTGCGTTTATATGAATAAAACTATACTTGAGCATCACAGACGTTAACCTTCTCCGCAGACATCGTTGATGATGCACAAGGCTACGTTGTAACATCGAGAGGGCCCAACGAACAGGAAGGTAAAACGACTGTTCCAAGTAACTGCTCTGATATCAGCTTTATTAGAAAAAATAAAATAAACGTAATTTACATCCTAGAACAACGGACATGTAATATAAATAGGGAGCGAGGGACAACGCTTAGAATGATGAAACGCAACAATAAGTATTACGATATATTGTATTCATAATGCATAATATATTATTAAGAATTAAGAACATAATATAAATATATTTATTCAAATCGATAAACGTTTTACTTATTTTTACTTATTTTTCTGTGACGTTTCTATCTCTGTCAGGGAACTTCATCAGACATCTACCGGTAGGCGGCGAAACGGTAGACATTCTCGCGGAAATTAACATAAAATAACACAACTACGATGCAGAGAAACCATCTGCAAGCAGACACTACGCCAGAAGCAACAGAAACACATTGGAAAAGGGACGTATAAATCAACCATCACATATGATTAAAACAATACATTGTTGACTTGGAGGGGGCGAAATGTGTAGACCGGGGGTCGGACTGAAGAACACGTGTCATCAAAGAAGCCATATGGATGAGGAAACTAAAGACAACAATAATCTAGATGAGGAACGGTTCCGACGCTCACGTGTATGTGACGATATCTTGAAGAGGCCGCGGACGTGTGACACACCAGCGTGACACGTCTGCGCAGAGTAAATAACAAGTAGCGGTAGTTATCTGATGACGTTGGCTGATAGCGATCGAAATGTCACTGGAGCAAGGTAAATGAAAAAAACAAGTGTACCAATATGAACACTTGTATTATTTGCGAGGTTCATAGAAACAATTTCTGAATAGTCGATAGGTAAGATAAGTTGATAAAATGCTGAGTTGTTACGCACGCGTACACAAGCACACACATACGCACGCACGCACGCACGCACGCACACACCCTTGCTCTGTTTTGTTAACCTTTATTAAAATAGTCAAAAGTATTCGTTGTGAAATGTTTGTATTATATCCACGTATTTCGTCAGGATTCATCGAGGATGCGAGTGACTACGTTAAGATACAGCGAGACTACAGCCAACCTGAAGACGGCAACCAGTATGCCGAGATACAGACCTAATTGCAAATGCCACTGCAGGATTATCTTTGGAAGATTGAAGCAAATAAGAATGACTAATTTTATGTGTAATGTCGCTTTTCATGTTTAGTTTTGGTTCAGCTTTCGTTAATCCAATGCGTAAATTTAGGCTTAGCTCGCGATAATATTGGTATTGCACAAATCGACTACTTATATTGAATGAGTTAGTAAAAAACCGGCCGCACTACATAGATTGTTGAGTAGAATACCACCATAATTTACGTTAGCGCCGGATATTAGTAACGTAGTTTAGTTATATTCTTGTTTAATGTATTTGGGTCGCAGAATGTCAATTTTGTCGTCGCCCCCACAACAAATTAAAAATGAGTGAGCCTATGACAAGAATCTGTTCAACAACGTGGTTTGTCTCTAAAGTCGCTACAAACATATTATAGACCGTATTTGTGTAGCCGACTCCTGGCCCGAGGCTCCCATAACGTTGGTCAAAATGTGTATAGCGTTGTGACACGGTGACAGCTGGACAACATGTCCACACGCCTCTCTTCATTTATATATACATTCGTTTCCTTGCACCCTGGTCCTCTGCTCTACCAACATGTGCACTCGCCTTTTTCCATATACATTCGTTTCCTTGGACCCTGGTCCTCTGCTCTACCAACATGTGCACTCGCCTCTTTCTATATGCATTCGTTTCCTTGGACCCTGGTCCTCTGCTCTACCATCATGTGCACTCGCCTCTTTCCATATACATTCTTTTCCTTGGACCATGGTCCTCTGCTCTACCAATTGACGATGTATTTGAGAGAAAAATCAATGAAAAGTACATATCTAGAGTTAATTACTTTTTAAATGAACAAATTTAGTGATCAGTCATTCCCCAGGTGACGCCATGGAATATTGCCTCGCAGGTCGGTGTAAGCAGTTACAATGGCATTTACCGAACTATTATCGATTATCCAGACTCCGTGAGGTGGCGCCACAATACAAAACGATAACTGTAGCCTAGCAACAGCCGAATCTGTCTTCAGTGGCGTATTACCAGAGATGGCGTTTAATGACGTCAGCACTATGCGTGCATACCACCTCCCGCGGTCATATTGGAGTACAAGCGAACCGCGTGCAACCGCCCGCATTGTGTATGTGCACTGAGCCGCTAAATTGTTATCTTTAGTCATTGCACCGCGCAGTATGGCTTCAAAGGCATTTAGAGTACCGTACGTTGACACATTAGATGTGTTAACAAAGCAGATAGATTTAGACAAGATACGAATCGTAGATAAATTTGATCCGTATTCTTTGCCGAATTCGGCATGGTCTAAGAAGGAAGCATGATTCACAGCGGTGTCTTACCCAGACATAGTGAACTACTTGATTTTTAACAAGACTTTCTACCCCATGTATGACATGAAGGCGTGGAAGAGCCTAGATGCTTACAACCAGCTAACGTCAGGATGGATCAGCGATGTGGCCGTTTTTTTGAAAAATGGCTACCACATTGTACGAGCGAAAGTAAGCTTAAATTTTAGTTTTGATAAGTAGGTAGGCCTCCAATAAATTATATTACAATAGGCTTAGTTTAATGAGAATGACTGTAAAATTAATTGTCATAAAATATGTACGCAGTTATACATGTCCCCTTTTTCCTATGGGGCTATGCCTATTGTGTAACTAATTAAATTTGTAGGCCCCCCATAAGTATAAAAGGCTAGACATGTTTTTATTAAGAGTAAGTACTATTTTTATTATTCATTGTTTGATGCACCAATTTGACAGAATATAAGTAGGTATAGCCATGATATAAGGCTTTATAGTTATATATGCATTTTAATGCCATAATTTTTGTATGTATGACATTACCAATAATTCTAAATTTAATTTGTACCGTACTAAAATTTTACACTGTTTGACAGGTTCGCAGTGACTTCGCGAAAAGCCACTGCAGCCATGGATCATCGCAGATAAAGTGGGGACTGCAACGTCCATTGTGACTGCATGGCTGGGTTGGGTGACGCCTGTACCCACATCGCCACTTCTCTTTGCGGTGGATACTACCGTAAAGATCCGCGACAGCAAGACAGTGATTCAAGAGCCAGCTTATTGGCTGCTGCCAGCAACTCACCAAGAGATTCGCTACAGAGAGGTTGGCGAAATTGTTTTCACCTCAGCCTTAACGAAGAAAAAACTCGACGAAGCTAGTGCTAATGGGTCGCCGGTCCCGTCTCGGGTTCGTCAGTCTAAGAACATTGCCACACAAAGTCCTGCTGATAGAACTTGACAGCTTTTTCCGTGGACTTAGCCTGGGTGTCACAAAACCTGTTGTGTTGTCCTTCTGTCCCCGTACAGTGATGGATTTGTTCCCAAACAGGCCCAGGTAGTGTTTCCATCTGTGCTTTCGAACATGTTCCAGGATGAGCTGTACAAACAGCCATTCCACGTCGTACTGGAGAAGTGTTCGTCCGTCGCGTTGGCTGTCTCAACAGGCGGAGGCAGTGGAGATGGTAACAAGGGATCAGGCCAACTCACGACTGTGGCCCAAGTTCAGAGCTGGCAGGGTAATTGCATCGATAATTTACAAAGTGTGCCACACAGACCCCTCTCAACCAGCACCAAGTACCATCAAGGATATCTGCTACCCGGACGGACACCTGACCACGCCAACCATACGATGGGTGATCAAACACGAGAGCATTGCGAAGGCAGCTTATTTCAAGACGATGACCGATCATGCCAACTTCTCCATGCGGGACTCTGGGTTTGGTATCCACAACCAACAACCAGAGATTGGTGCTTCTCCCGATGGAGTCGTCCGATGTGACTGCTGTTGGGAAGGCAGTCTCGAAGTGAAAGGCCCCTACCTCGTGCGTGACGAGGTTCTGAGTGAGGTGAAAGAAGGCGCCACATGTTTGGGAACGAAAGCAGATGCCACCCTACACTTGAGAAAGGGACATGCCTAAATAATATAAATGTGTACTTATTTTATAGCAGATTTATTTAACAAATGTAATTTCAAACGTTTATCGCTTTCCATTCAACATTTTATTTTAATTAAATCATTAAGTACTATTGCTACCAGAAGCTTTAGCCTTTACAGAAAGGTATAGCTACCTGGTGCTACACAACAAATAAACTGATATTAAACAGAATTTGTTGTCCCCCCAGGACTCATCAATACAGCTAAGGTTTTCATGTGAAATGAAACACTGCAGACATGTCAGACATGCTATGTTTTTCTTGTTTAACATTTCACTCATACCACTGCCATCTCCTATCATCGAGCCATCTCACTAGTCAAATGAAGCGATGGGCCCATTCAGGTTTGTAAATGCACAGCAGACAGTTGTCAATCGTGGTGATTCCCTTTCCATCATTAACGAAGAGATAGTAAATCGACACTGCTTCTCCCAGAAAGGTGTACTTCTGTCGAAGCAAGCAAATGATACGCTCAACGTGAATTCGCTGATGAGCGAGTTTTCGTGACCGTTCAAGCTCCACTGCTGGTATCTGGCTTATCCCGTTTGTGAAGGCAGGCATTTGGATGGTTGCCATCATCGGTCCCACAGTGTCATTGGCACCAAACCCCCTGTGGGCCAGCACAACGTCGCCTGGGAGGAGATGGTCGAGGATAGCACAGTGTTCGGTGAGGTACTTGTCACTGACTCGGCCAGCCAAAGTTCTCGACAAGAAGGAAATGGTCCCTTGTGGCGTAATTCCTATCAGGAACTTCACCGTATTGTGATGCTTATAGGAAGACCAAATCAGTGACCTTGCCTCCAGGTTTGATGGTGTTTCGATATACACCTCGAAACAGTCAATAATCCGCCATCGGCATCGTCTTCTTCTACTCGTCTCGTCTTGGCCATATAATATCAGTTGCTGCATCGCGATGTACAGAACGTCGAGTGTGTTCAAGAAGATCCTTAAGACGGTCGACTGTCTGATGTTGAACATGAAACCAAACAGTTCATTCGACACATTTAGGCGGAGCTCCATCAGTGTCATCAATAATTGCTGAAACTTCATCAGGGACGATCTGTATGTTTCGTGTAGACGCGATGACACAAAGTTGTACAGCTTTTTGAGGAGGTAGTAAGTTGACAGGCCGGAAAGAACATTCACTTTGCAGTCGTTGCCGGCTAAGCTGCATTCGTTTAAACTTTGCAGATGCAAACGCCACCTTTAAGCTGGTGTTCTCTAACGTTAACCTCCTCAACTCTTTCTCCATTCCACGCAGCACATCCCACTCATGTCAGTCTGACACACTTTTGAATCATCGTCAGCTGCTGGTGGTTCCACGTCATGTGTCCGGTCTTCCACTAAGGAAGTCTGCATGGGCAGTAGTGTGTTGGCCATGTCTACGCGGGCTCTGTTTGCAGCACGATCAACTGTTCATTTGTGTCATGACAAACTTGCAGCTCCGTGTGACGGTTTGAGCTTGTCGTGACCAAGGTTTATAATGGGCGCCCAGTCACAGTTTGTTTTGGCATACATGCAGACTGGCAGGCTTGCCTGCAAAATAATATATAAAACATTAAAACATGCACTGAGAATATTTAATAAATATGTAATGTGTATTGAAATTGTGTTACTGCCTTGTGGCTTAAAGCCCACTGTAGCATTGGTACACAATAAGATTTGTTTTAAATAAATATGACTAATAATCCATAAATATGACTAATGCATCCATAACACTATCAACAGGTATTTTACTGTTTGTGTTATTCAATGTTGTATTTTTAATTATTTTGTATTAACAAAAGCAGTGTATCATTCTATGTTGATGAATTTGCTAGTCAATCAGTTACATAGGCTATGGTTGTTATGGAATTGATGGCATAACTCAGCCAAACATAATGTAGGCTTAGTCATAGGTGATAGGCAAAGCTATGGACGCATAGGTCAGCAGGCCACAGACAGGCTGTAGTTAGACAGGCTGTTAGTTACGTAAACCTGACTTAATTTTATGTATGCAGCATTTAATAATGTACACGGCCTTAACATTAATTTTATTTACCAGTCAAAAAGTGCAACGACCACACACGAGTGTATGAGGATTTTGGAAAGTTTAATGTCTGACCGGCCTGTGTTGGAAAGCCAGACACGCTGTCGTTCCTCCGAAAGTTGTCGAGTTTGTTCCCCCTGTGTATGACGAATTGTTGGCAGTCTGTAGGGCGACAAATGACTATCTCTGTCAGCCCGTTTGTCGCAAGCAAATACTCCGCAAAAGTTTACCATCCTTCGCGAATAACGGTGCAACGCTGAAAAGAAAACTATTTACTGCATCAGTGAACGTTTACAATGCTGGTGCGCGCGGGGCGGTCTATACTCCAGCGCTTGTACCTCAAGATGGCAGACCGTTTGCTTCCCAAGATTGTCGCACTCGATTAATATGAACGACGGACTTCCATTCTCTGCTGATCTATTATCAGGATTCATTATTTATATATTTCAGTTGCGATAATGTGCGTTCACCACAGTTAAGGATACATACACACACTCCTACAATAGTACAAGTTCACAACTCACTGTATATGGTATCCCATTATCCTCTATATCGAAAACCTATCATTATCACTACCTGCAACCTCCTATGGGAGACGACCTGTCCTGAGAGACCGTTTTGGCCGTGCAGAACGGGTGATCGCTAAAGACACGGTCTACTGTACCTGATGATGAGGCAAACATTCAGCTAGCGGTAAGAACAAGAACAACTGCCGAACGGTTGAATCTAGCGGTGAAATCCGAATCAATGAAAGGCACGTTGTCAATATCGCTGATGTGTGTGTGTGTGTGTGTGTGTGTGTGTGTGTGTGTGTGTGTGTGTGTGCGTGTGTGCGTGTGTGTGTGTGTGTGCATGTGTGTATGTGTGCATGTGAGCGTGCATGCGTGCTCGGGTGTGTTGTGTGTGTGTGTGTGTGTGTGTGTGTGTGTGTGTGTGTGTGTGTGTGTGTGTGTGTGTGTGTGTGTGTGTGTGTGTGTGTGTGTGTGTGTGTGTGTGTGTGTGTGTGTGTGTGTGTGTGTGTGTGTGTGTGTGTGTGTGTGTGTGTGTGTGTGTGTGTGTGTGTGTGTGTGTTGGTGTGTTTGTGTGTGTGGGTGGGTGGGTGGGTGGGTGCGCGTGTGCTTTTGAATGTGCGTTTGCTAGTGATGTGCGTGCGCGTGCGTGTACATACAAGTCTGCATTTGCGTGTTCGTGTGTGTGGCGTGTGTGCGTTTGATGTGCGGGCGTGTGTGTCCGTGTTTGCGCGGTCGTGCGTTCGTGTGTTTGACAGCGTGCGTGTGCGGATAAGTGTGTTTGTGCTTTGGCGTTTATACGTGTTCGTGTGCGAGCGTGCGTGGTGCTTGTGTGCATGCGTGCGTGCATGTGTGTTTATGTGTGTAGGCCTACACACAACCAAACATAAACCGCCCATACGCTATGTGTACCTATCTGATACGACACGCCTGACTGGCAGCGACCGGGTACGACTGTCAAAACACATTGTGTTAAAACACTACGATAGTGTGGGCAAGATGTTATGTTAGATATATTTGAAAATACACGATGGGATTGCATTATAAAATCATCAAGATTGTGTATTAAACCAATCATTGTTGAACTTAGGCGCTGTAATGTTTGAACCATTGTTGAAGACACTCGACAATTGTGTCTAGACCTATGACTCACTCACACTGCTCATATCCCCACCCGCGGTAACAGACACAGTTGTCACGTCGTGCGAGTGCTTGGTATTTACTAGGCCGTCAGATATTGTTACCCTGTCGTGCGCCGATGTGGCCGGTGGAACTGGTATTGTAATAAATAGCGATGACTTACTTGGAAGCAGCGTCACCGCTTCTCATGCGTGACTGCAAGTGACCTGAATCGGGCTGTGCCAAATGATTCAATATCTCGACCCCGACTGACTGACTGACTGACTGACTGACTGACTGACTGACTGACTTATTAACTCTACAATTATTTAAGATGTGTTATTTTCTGATATATTGCAGACTCTTTGTGTTCTTCTGACTCTGTATTCCATACAATTGTCGGAGACCAAAAACATAGTATACTGGGCCGGTTACTTTGCGTGGTAGAAGCAAATAGCTGTGCATACATCTATGAGGCTCATTACCCGATTCCTTAGCATTTTATTAGGAATATTTTGAGGAATGTGAGAGTCATGACAATATAATTAATGTTGATGCAACAGCAGACGGCGACATGATTATAAAGATCGAGGGCAGGTTTAACGAAATTTTTTTTACAAAATGGGCCTGTTGTTATTACAAAATGGGTCGATATAACAAAACGGGCTTGTTTTTATTACAAATTGGGTCGTTATTGCAAAATGGGTCGATTATTACAAAATGGGTAGTAATCCCTTGACATATTATGCGTGGTGCCCCCGTCAGATTGTGTGACTGCATCCGGGCCTCTTCAACACGTGTCTTATATCATCAGGGAACTGTTACCTCGACTCGAACGTGCAGTAAAATCTCGCTTTATAGTCACCTCGGCAATACAGCCACCTTGTAATTAAGGTCACCATTATTTCCATAGCCGTAAGTTATAAGAAACTAGTTCGCCTAATACGGTCCCCTCCGTATTCGGGTCACTTTTGGCTCGTCCCGAGAATTACTGTGATATTGAGGTGCCATTGTAGTGGCTTGGTGAATTTATAAGTACTCGATCGGGCAAAAACTTATCTTTACAACCTTGCTTATATCCAACATAACTCCCTATCGCCTTGACCCATCTGTTGACAACTGGAATACTCCTTATGGATTTTGAGATTGACCAATCCTTTTGTTTTTATGCGCCTCTGAACTTGGTTTCCAAGGATTTAGGCGCAATAGAAGTTTTCTTAATATTATTAGTTACAACCAGTCTGCAATTCTGACCTTAGATAAAATCATCAAGAATGACGTAGTTTACCAGGTTTTGAAACAGGTCATGTGATATATCACGTTTTAAAAGATCATACATAAGAACAGAGTCTCCGGTTGAGATATGTGTAACAACATTGTATAAATAGCATTGCATAGATGACTGGTATTATTAGCATTTTGAAAAGTGTGTGGATTTGACACGTTAGAATGGGAGGTATTATTACAATTTAGAGAGGACTACACTAACATGAAACTAAATGTTTTCCCAGAACACTATAATTGACCAACCAACCACAAATTGTGTACGCTTTCTTTTAGATGTGATTAATATATAGACATGTGCCAGTGCGAGTCAGACGCAGAATAATGTGTACGAGGAAAGAGTGAATGAATTAATGTAAATGTACAAGGCTACTTAAGACAATGACACCCTTGCTCACATACCGTCTGAAAACTTTTCTTAAAATGAAGGTTTTGTCAAACCAATGCTTTGCTCCACAATCCAAAAGCCATGATCACGTGAATAAACACGTAAATTCAGCAGAATATCACATTTTGGTGAACTGCCCCAGTTCACAGAGAAGCGAGAAGGTGCGACTAACTGGAGCGTGTCATTCGGCAGGTCACGGCGGATGGTGTCGCTGCTTACACCTAGGTGACAGGAGCAAAGTCGAGTAAATCGTATTGTCGGCGTGTTAATGCAGGGTTGATGGCCGGGTACCGGGCGTGCAGCGGCGGTAACGCTACAACCGTCTTACAGGCGGCTTTCATAGTCATTCTGCTGACAATTTCCAGCGTTTCAGGTGAGTTTGTACGTCCAACCTTGTTCACTTCGTTGTTGGCAGTCAAGCGTGTCGTGCCAGTCGTTTGTTTTTTATACGATTGTTCAAAGACTGTAGTTTACGTCCTGGTCTGCGCAGCTGCTAGGAAATACTGATGGAGTGCGCATATCATAGACTTGCACCGATGACATATACCTTGTATTTTACAGGCGGAATACCTGTGATGTTTACGTTGTTGCGCCTACTTGCTAATGCAGACTAATGCACAGTTGACGCACACTATTTCAAGAACTCTCTCTCCTGGAATTAATTCAGTTGTCCTTCGGTGTGTATTGTCTTAGTTGTATATATATTTTAGCAATTTTAAAATGACTTACAAAAGGTGGTAATTATCTATACGTTTGTTAATTCTCCTAATTAACCCGGCAAACTGTTTACTCTTTGAATCCGAAGAACCACATTGCGTTCAAGATGTTGCGTGGCAAATATTACTACTCCTAATTTCTCTTCGTTCATGATATTACCTGATATATTCCATAGTTTACATTCCTCGCAAAATCCTACTAGTGACATATAGTGATCTAGTTTCCGCAAATATCAATACACATTTTATTATACCTTTACTGTAGAATACATTATGTAGATCACCTGTGTCCATCTACTTTAACTTTTAAGTCGTTTTGCTATTGAACGACTACGTGACTCAGTGAGTAATCTTCCAAGTCAATTGCGTACAGCGTACATTAAGAACAACATATGTTTTAATGATTTAAAATGACTTTGAAATCTTCCCATCTACTATATATATTATACTATTATTTTCTGACTGTAAACCATTTTATTCTAAATATGTCACTGCGCTATCCACATACAATATAAATAACACAATCTGAATTGGCACATTATCAAAAGTCTCCTGGAAATTTTAAGTATACAACATCGATCTGCTGTGCCTTCATCTGCCCATTTATCATCTTTTTTTCAAACACAAATATAATTCACTCAAAGCTCACCAAAAGCCTCCAAGTTTGAGTTTCACCAAAAACCTCCAACTGCTCCCCTTGAGGTTACCAAAACCTCCAACTGCCACCCTTGAGGTTACCAAAACCTCCAACTGCCCCTCTGAGGTTCACCAAAAACCTACAACTGCAACCTCTTGCCGAAATATTGGGGAACTAAATCTATTTACACCCACCCATAATATTGGGGGTTCAGCCCTTCCACAAACCCCCGGTACCTCTGCTTATGTGATTGGTTAGACAAAAACTTTCTCTTACGGACCTATGTTGAGATTGATTTATTAATGTGTGCTTAACAAAGATTTTTACCACACATACTCTGTTTAACGGTTTAAGTAATTTAATAATAGACCCAGTACGGGTCTGTGCTTTTAACCAGTTCCATGATACCGTTTTAAATAAACGTTTTATTCTCATAATACGTATACAGTTAGTGAATTTGTAATATAATACGCTATCACGTTACGGCATACCAGCATTTACACATCTATTTCGCCAAATCTGATATGCCACATCAGCCAACCAAACTTTCCTACTTAATTTATGTATAAAATAAACACTGCATAAACATTGCAGACGGTAGAGATTACTTAGATTTATTTATAGCATAAAACTGTTACGTAAAGTTACCGTATAAAAAACAAGGGAAAGATACCTGTATGCAGACAGTAATGAATTATATTGAACGGGGCAGAGTCATTCCGTATCCTCGCGCTGTACTAAAGTGTTCCGCGAAGGAGAATCAGCTGCTAATCAAATTTTGCCCGAAGATATTCCGTGACCTTATCTTACAATATACGTGAACACTGTTTCTTGTTTCCTTTATGCAGACTAGGTTTATTTTCCAATCTGGTCGTATGACGCGATAGGTATTAAAACGTGCATACAAACCGGCGTATATCGGCCAATGTGCTTTGTACCCGACTATTCATTACATTGACTAGAAGGTTAGGGTTAGTATCCCAGTATTGTGATTACAGAAATGCTTGTGCCAACAACGCGTCGCACGCTACCCGTAAATGTTGATGATCGGGCCCAAAGTTTCCGTTTCGACAGTTTCATCCGAAGTCTTGTATTCTGCTAACTATATGGGTTACACGACTGGTGTAGATCTACTAACCCAGAGGCCACACTGTATTTCGTATATTGACGAATGTGGAGTCGGTAGAACAATGGACTCCTTTTCTACGATAGGCATAAATGTCAACACAAAGTTGATTATTTATAAAGGTAATTAATTAATTGAATAATAAACGTAAAGTTAATATAAAATAGACCAAATCTGATCAAACAGTCTTACCAGGGGAAAACAATTGATTATCTACTACCATCGGTACACTAGCGTACATAACAGCGCCCTGAGGTGCAATCCTCAGAGAGGTCACTTGCACAATAACACGGCCGGACTAAATAACGACGCTCTGTTGTATATTGGTATCTAGATCGCCTTCGCTCAAAACCGTGCCGCAGACTACGATCAGCGATATATGCACGTAGCAAACATGACCAAGGTCAAACGTAACCACTATTTATGGCTATTTCGGAAATGGGAACAATCTCATTAGTCGAGTTGCCATTTTTTGAACCTGGAAATGGTAGTCTTAATTTTGTTTTGCGGAATCATGTAGGATATGGGTCCCTCAACTCAAGTCAGTGGGATGACAACGCGTCATCCTTGGGCAACTTGTGGGAGCCAGGCAAATCCAAGATAGCTGCCGTGAACCTAGATCAAATTAGAAAATGTGTTACATCTTTACACTGGAGCATGCTACTGCTAGGAACATGATTTTGGTGTCTATAAACATGTTTTGGCACGTGAGGAATGCAATGGAACCATTTCCAATGATGCCCGACTATGAACACCTGACCAAAATTCAAACTGGTCATCATTTTTACCGAAAATAACCAAAATCGACCATGATTTTTGCTTGGATGATGCTGGAAACATGATTTTTTATGCATAATGAGTTCATTGGAATTTTTTCCAATGATTTTGTATTGATGTGACAACAATAAAGCTGTTGTTAAAATTGGGACGTTTGTAAGATAACATTTATTTACAGTTCTTCATTTGCAATGATCAGTCATCATGACTGAGCTACGAGTATGCTAATAGCTATACATACATGTACATGCTATATAACTACTTCTGAGAAGAAACATATAAAAGCTTTGCAAAATTGCATGCAGTAATCACGAATTAATCTGTATCATACATGTACAACATTTAAAAGTGCAAAACTCAAAGTTCAAAGTAAGAAGTACTCAATTATAAATTTGCTGAAACACAATGAAACACAATTTGAAAGCATTTTTTTAATGACAGGTTTCATTTGGACATTGACAATGTGTATATCATTAATCAATTGAAAACCAACGGTATATGAAAGGGACGCCATTCACATTACATTCTCATAGAAAAGTTTAGTCCCGCCATACTCTCTCATCCTCCTCTTCTATTTCCTCTGTACTGTCACCTTCTTCCTCATCATCATATCTAGCGTCATTCTCATGCTCATCATGTTTGGTGAACGGGTTGAGGCACATGGCTTCACCAACACAGAAGCAGTACGGTGTGCAGGACAATCCTGCAGAATGATAGCTATATGCATGACTGCTGTTAGCTTTCCCTACAACTTTACACTGACAGTTGTTGACGTCCATGAGGGCGGGGGGGGGGGGGGGCTGCTGGTCTTCTTGCGATGCGTGGAGTTGGCACATCCCCTGCACCAGTGAAAACCAACTCCCATCCATAATCAGCGATATCAACCACGGGCGGAGTCTGCTGATCTGCTGCCTTCCAGAGCATGACTAGGTAGTGAGCTTGCAGGATGTGGTAGACCAGATTAGCGTCTGTCGGAGGAAGAGTCTTGATACATACAGCATTCCCTCTGATCCTTTTGGAGTAGAGTGCATACCTGGCAGAAGCCATGCTTATGCCTTCAGCAACACCATAGAGCGTGCAGAGGAATTTCCGTCCAGTCTCCGTCTACTGTTCGAGAGTAGCACCATCTTCACCGAAGACTTTCATTGATGTTTAGGATAGCCCCACTCAATCGATCTAGCTGCACACGGGCTATCAGCTGCGTACTCCTCACCCAGAAGATAAGCAGAACAAAGACGTTAGTGTCATCGCTGATCACTCGTACAGTTTTCTTACCATTCTTCACAGCATCCAGAAGATAACTAATGATTGTAATATCTGCTTCATAATGGCTGTACACGCCCTCCTCTCTTCCAACCATCGTCACATTGTTGCCCAAATTGAATGTGGTGAGAACCCTGATGAAAGCCTTCTTATTTGCCTTGCTCTTCATGATGGCATCGCGGCATGGGAGCTTGCTGGGTATTGTGATGTTGTAGTCAACAGCCCCTTCACCTGCACGCCGGATTCGTTCATGGTCCTTTGCTGACGGGTCATCATAGCGATCGAAGATGACCAGCACTTCTGTTGATTGGTACTGGCTGAGTCTGTCCTTCATACTGTTGGCGAGATCTGACGCAGATCCAGCACAGGGCCAAACAATATGATATAGAAGTTACTGGCCATCGACGATCCCTATGTATGCAGCTGTTGGTTGAAGATCATTCACTTTCAGTTTAGAGGCAAGAGTGGATTTTGTCCCAGTCCTCAAACATCCATATTCATCAATGATTGACGCAGGAACAGCGCACAGTTCATAATCAAAAATTGTTTGAAGTTCGACTTGCTGGTGCTGCCCTACCGTGATGAAAAATCGGACAGATAAAATAAAAAACGTGCCTGAACAGTTTTCCGCGTCCATGGTGTCGTATATGGGTTCTCGTTGCCGTAAATGAGTTCCTGTTACATCGTCGTATCCATGATGTTGTATAATGGTGTATAATTTTATTTTATGGGACCACATTCATTGGAGGTGCGTAACTGATAAATGGACACAACAAAAGTTAATTTATGTTAGGTCGGTGTCAAAAACTTGTAATTTATACTTCTTGAAAAATAACTTCCCAAATTAAATAGTGCCAATGCCAAGTCAAAGAAAACATTTTCTTTTATTGTACAATATTTATTTCACTTTTAATTAAGGCAGTGTAAGTGTGTACCAGTACTATGTTTTTGCCCATATGCTAAAACATAGGTATAGACACCAAAATCGCGTCTCTGGCATATATTTGGTAAAAATAGCGACCATTCTTGTTCAGGTGTTCATAATCGGGCATCATTGGAAATGGTTCCATTGAATTCCTGATACGGCAAAACATAGGTATGGACACCAAAAGTGCAAAGATGTAACACATTTTCTAATTTGACGTAGGTTCACGGCAGCCATCTTGGATTTGCCTGGCTCCCACAAATTGCTCAACGATGGCGCGTTGCCATCCCGCTGATATTTGAGTTGAGGGACCCATAAACTATATGATTCAGCAAAAAAACTTACACTACCAATCATTTCCGGTTTCCACATTGAACATAGTAGGGCGGCAACTCGACTACATAATATTATAAATATCAATCCGACAAGTTTGAGGGTTTTCAAGTGCATCACCCCAGTATGCCGATGTATCTCGCGTCTTTATGTTTACTCATGTCCTGGGACAGTTTTTTTTGGCCTCCGATCTACCAACTGGCAGTGTTTTTCAAAAACACAACAAAACTAGTTAAAGGGTATTTTAGTTTACTTGGGTGTTTTATGTATATGGTGTGCCTTTCTGGACGGCCTTTCTTCTATCTAAGAGAATTGAGGGGTGATTACTTCTCCAGATTGCGCCACCGTAAACGAGTTTATTATTAAAATACTGTAATGGTGATAATTGATGCCCTTGGTGTAATTAGTGGGTGTATGCCAATAGTCAAAATACTGTAATGGTGATAATTGATGCCCTTGCTGTAATTAGAGGGTGGACGCCAATAGTCAATATACTGTAATGGTGATAACTGATGCCCATGGTGTAAATAGTGGGTGGACACTAATAGTCAAAATACGGTAAATGTGATAATTGATGCCCTTGGTGTAATTAGTAGATGGACTCCAATAGTTAACATACTGTAATGGTGATAATTGATGCCCTTTATATAATTAGAGGGTGGACACTAATAGTCAAACTACTGTAAATGTGTTAATTGATGGCCTTGTTGTAATACGTAGCCAATAGTCAAGATACTGTAATGGAGATAATTGATGCCCTTGGTGTAATTAGAGGGTGGACGCCAATAATCAAAATAATGTAATGGAGATCATTGATGCCCTTGGTGTAATCAGATGGTGTACGCCAATAGTCAAAATCCTGTAATGGTGGTAATTGATGCCATTGGTGTAATTAGTGGGTGTAAGTCAATAGTCAAAATAATGTATTAGTGATAATTGATGCCCTTGGTGTAATTAGTGGGTGTACGCCAATAGTCAAAAAACTGTAATGGTGATAATTGATGCCCTTGGTGTAAATAAAGGGTTGACGTCAAAAGTCAAAAATACTGTAATGGTGATAATTGATGTTCTTGGGTTAATTAGTGGGTGGACGCCAATAGACACAATACTGTAATGTGAGAATTGATGCCCTTGTTGTAATTAGAAGGTGGGCGCCAATAGGCAAAATACTGTAATTGTGATAATTGGTGTCCCTGGTGTAATTAGGGGGTGAACGCTAATAGTAAAAATACTGTAATAGTGATAACTTATGCCCCTGATGTAATTAGTGGGTGTTCGCCAATAGTCAAAATACTGTAATGGTGATAATTGATGCCATTTGTGTAATTAGTGGGTATACGCCAATAGTCACAATACTGTAATGTTGATAATTGACGCCCGTGGTGTAATTAGTGGGTGTACGCTAATATTTAAACCACTGTAATGGTGATAATTGATGTCTTTGGTGTAATTAGAGGGCGGACGCCAATAATAAAAACACTGTAATATTGATAATTGATGCCCCTGGTGTAATTA
This sequence comes from Escarpia spicata, assembly GCA_963995525.1. Classification (NCBI taxonomy): domain Eukaryota; kingdom Metazoa; phylum Annelida; class Polychaeta; order Sabellida; family Siboglinidae; genus Escarpia; species Escarpia spicata. The sequence continues at coordinate 26,551,392 of OZ023216.1, read as the reverse complement.
GAGGGTGTACGCCAATATTCAAAATACTTAAATGAATATAATTGATTGAAGGATCAATTACATTTGAAGGGACAAACTATATAGGATGAACGTTCGTGAAATGATGAATTCACATACCTTGGCCATATTACGTAGACGTTAACGATCGAATAGCAAATGCGGCACTCGTGACTCCTGGCGATACCAACACGCCGTGCAATATTTCCTTAATGTTACAAGATAACTTGTGATTCGTTTCTTGATATAACAAGAAATAAACATTTTAATAGTTTCAATGAAGTATTGCAAGTAAGTGGCGGCAATTTCCCGTTGAACAAGTTCCTTGATTTGTTCATCCACATGAATATATATTTAATTTGTATTGCAATCACATTGAGCATTATATAGAAGTAAATTTTGTTATGAAGCATTGCACTTATCTCTGTGCATCAGCAACCTTGTTGCTTATGCCATCGTCACCGTCATTAGATGTGCAAGTTGAACTGGTGGATCCACTCGCATGTTCATGGGCAAAGCTCGGCAAATTCCCGCATGCGCCCGGCCATTTGGTAGATGGGACAGTATTCGCCGACAGTGTGGTCGGCAGTTTGGGATGACCCACAGTCGCAGCGTTCGCTCTTGGCCAGGCCCAGGCGTAGAATGAAGGCACCGAAGCGTCCCACGTCTGACCGTAGTCTGTTGACCTAATATAGAGCGGGAGCCCACCACTTTTATTTATATAAAAAGTTCCAAAGTATTTGACCCCATGTATTAGAGGAACCATCCCCGGACATCACAATATTGAGTTGCTGCTGGGTCGTGGGTGGTAGAATGCCCCCTAAATCAACCCCTGAAGTGTGGGTGATTTAGAACCTTTATTCATGTGAACAGCGCCAAAGCTAAAAATAGTTTCAAAAGTTTCCCTGGTGTTCTTAAATATGGAATGGCCAATGACAGCAACTCCGACATAACAAATTAACTTAGTGATGCACGTGACTATGCGACAGGTTAGCTGTTCACAATTACATCTTCAGCACGTCCATCATTAGTACAGACACGACAGGACAACTGTTTACACATCTTCAGCACTCTCAACCGACGCAACAGGACAACTGTTCACTCTGCTTATCAGTACCATACAAACGCGAAAGGATAACTGTTAATATTATATCTTTACCACACACATCATCAGTACATACGTGACAAGGTAACTGTTCATATATCTTCTTGCAGTAGGAGAGGGGGCTGTTCCCTCTGGTAGGATCGTTACCTGTAATGGGACAGGAGACAACTACTTGTTGTAGGAGAGGGGGGAGTTATGTCTGGTGGGACAGTTACCTGCGGTGAGACGGGGACAGTTTGCTGTGGGGGGACAGTTACCTGCGGTGGGACTGGGGATAATTACCTGTAGTGGGATATGGGACAGTCACTTGTGGTGGACAGGGATAGCTACCCATGGTGGCACAGTGGAGAGTTACCTGTAGTGGGACAGTTACGTTTGGTAGGACAGTTTCCTGTTGTGGTGCAGGGGACATTTACCAGTGGTGAGATATTTACCTTCGTTGGGACAGCTACCAGCGGTGGGGCATGGGACAATTACCTGTTGTGGGGCAGTTACGCACAATTTGTGTTAATGACCACACCATGCAAGGTAAGTACGTGTACTACAGTTGCCCAAATCTGTCCATCGCGAAATTCTGTGGCATCAGGTATTGTGTTGATTTTCTCAAATATAATCGTTTATGAACACAAACATAACATACAAGCCAGGTTTATTGCCTATTGTAGCTGCAAGTTCAACATAAATGTTCACCGGAGCAGTCAAACAGAAGATAAAACACGAAGCATTCCTAAGGTGACACTGAATTGGACGATGAACGAACTTAGGATATGCAACGATACTAAACAATGATCACTACAAGACACATATCTGGAAGTTTGTACCGGGATCTCTTTTAATCTTTTTAAACCACACCTTTTGAAGACCAATATCCTTTGGGGAATAATGAAATTATACAATGGTTTCTTTTCTGCAATCGGAATAGCAACAGGGAAAACAAGACTAAACCATGTTGCTCACACACACAGGACTAGTGTTTAGATATTTTCGTCGCTCTCGTTACTGTCATCGCCTGTCTAGACGTCCGAATCTTCACTGTCCATCCCTCCGACGACGTCTTCGGCATCAACGGGAGTTGCTGACAAAGATTGGAGCAGTGAACTCCCTTGGAACCACTCCAGCTCCAAACTGCCTGACTTCTCTATCCACCCACAGTCAATAGGCTTCGCCTCGCAAGTCGGGTCAGGCTGGTCGGCCCTCTTCCACATCCGTGCAACAAAGTGTGCTCTCATTATGTGGTTGGTAAGAGTCTTGCAACAAGGAGGAAGAGATGCACAGTTGATTTTCAGGATCTTGGCCAGTGGCCCCTTCTCACTCCCACTACTCATTCTGATGAAGGCTCTGTCTCTCGCTTCGTTGGCGTCGGTACACTTAAACCCATACAAAGAGCAAACAAATAACGTGATGGCTGTTAGGTCGACTGCTTCTGAGGTCAGGAACCGCAGTGCCATCACATGTTAATGTACTACATCCGTTTCCACTAGTTGGAAGGGCTTCACTTTGCCCTTTCCAAAGAAGCAGGATCACATCTTTGGCAGGATGTGACTTCACATCCTGCCAAAGCATGCAGACCCACGAGTGCATCTTTGAATCCATGATTTCTCTTGTCAAGGTTGGCCACTAAATTTTTTCACATCAATGTATCTACGGTTGTCACCAGATTCATAGTCCAGGATGATATTCATCCCTTCTGACCTTCCAACAAGCCCGATACGAATGACGAGTACATCTGTGTCAGTTGACCTCACCAGAACGTTTCCGGTGGAGACGCTGCTTGCATGAAATAAAATGAGTGTCGGGCTCCTCGTGCTGACCTTGGAGATGATTCGGTTCCTCAGTTAGTACAAGTACTTCCTCGTTGGTCTTCATCGCCAGGCAATTACCACCATGTGATACGAACAGGGTCATCCTCCCTAGGAATGACCTGTAGTGTGGTTTTTTCCATTCCTTCATGAAGAAATTGGCAAATTCTTCCTTGAATGCAGCGTTCTTGAGGAGCTCCGCCCCACTGTGTCGGTGGGCCTGGTCAGGTCCAGTGATGGTGAATGTGAGATGATTTCCGCAGTTTCCGCTCTGTCGCTTTGATCGATGGTGAGTGGTACTTGTCGAGTACCAAGTGGATTTGTTCACCGCGATAGGAACACACCTTCACCAAGATATCCCTGGCCATGACCGCATACGTTGATTTGCTGTTGTGAAGCACGGTTTCATGGAGGGGGATGCCCCATCAATCACCGTGGCTGCAGTTGGGGGAAATGTGACATCGGTGAGTACGACATCCTGTATTTTCTCAAGAACGTGGTAAGTGCTGCTTTGTCCGTCTTCAGTGGAGTCCCGTCGCTGTGGGCGAGAGAAGAGGGGACCTCTGTCATAGGGTAGCTTAGTAGGTGCTGCAGGTTAACGGCATCACTTGTCTTGGCAGCGACTGCCAGAATTCTCCCAAAGACGTACCTGACTCCCTCCGCTGCATTTTGCCTCTGCACCATAGTCTTCGATTCGTTTATGTTCTCTGCAGCGAAGTTCAACATCTTGGTCCTTGCCACTGTCTTCAGGAATCGTGAACCATCGATCACACACTACCCCTCGAATTTCCGTCGAAGTGTTCTCCCCCGTGCCAGTGTTCCAAGGAGAAATGTCTTGGTCTTTTCCTTCGCCGTCCTCCCCGATGACACATTGACAAACTCAGCAGGGGAGTCCGCGGCGAACGGATTGCAGGTGTTGTTTATGCTCTTGGCGAGGGCATCCATGTCAGCATTCTTCCCCCGATCGAAGACCGCCCATTTCCCATAGTTCTGACAAGGCCATGCCGCGTTGGGTGAGAGTGACTGACCACCTTCTGAAGGCACTCTCAGAGTTCCTGAAAGCCGTTATGCTTCTCGTTGGAGATGCAGCGTCCCTGTTGACAGTCGGTGTCAAGCTCAAATCAACCGCGGACTTTGCGTACGATTTGTGTGTGCGTAGAATGGACAGAGCGCCATCCTTCAAGATTTCGCGTGCACTGGAATCCATCTGCCGGAGTTTGTCATCTATCATAATCAGCTTACAAAATACGTACACCTACAAACGATATTTGTGTAGCGACTAAATATACATTTTGCCGCATATCGATTGGTGCCATCTACCGGACTACGAAATCCGCTAGGTGTTTCCGCGAATAAATACTGTCTCGTCAATCTTTGGGGGTTGCTGTCATGGGGATTCCACCACATAAAGTTGCTGGCATTAGTCATTCCGTACTCGGGGAACACCAGGGAAACCTTTGAAACAGTTATTAGCCTTGGCGCCGTTCACATAAATACAGGTACGTTTTTGCCCACTTCAGGGGGTGATTTGGGGGCATTCCACCACCGAAGATCCAGCAGCAACTTATTTTTGTGATGTCGGGGGATGGTTCCTCCAACACATGGGATCAAACACTCTACGCATTTGCTAGTTCATAAACACAGCAGCTTCGCCTTGTCCACGTACTGCTCCTTTGACAATGATGATGCTGCTTCTGGACTGAAAGAGTCCTTCTCCATGCCACGTTGTGTCGCTCATTCCGGCAATATCCACGTCAGCGGTCTCCAGTTCCCTTACAAACAGGGACAATTTACCTGTTTTTCGTAAACAGTTCTAATGATCCACGTTCCCATTCGTAGTAAGACTTTCTTCTTCTTTCTCAAGAGTTTTCGGTGCGTCTGATTCGAAACATTTTCAGGTGTGAGCTTTCCTTCCGTCTTTAAGATCACAACCTCATTAAGTATGTCCTCCACAGGCGCGGTATCCTCCGCTCCAGTAGCTTGGCCAGCCGCGATCTTGGGAGACCAATCACGGCTGGCATTTCGGTAATCGATGTTGTTGTGCTGCTTTTGGATTTTTAGAAGGGTAATACGCGCAGCGGGTGACAGTTACCTTCTACACGTGGCAGTGTTCAACTGACGCACGCATGCACGCATGCTGATGCCCACGCACGCACGCACAAGCACACGCACACGCACACGCACACACACAATACGTAGTGGTAGTTTTTGTGAAAACAATATGATTGATTCGTGTCTTGTAGGTACCCGATGTAGATTCGCCAGCAAAGCAACAAGTCAGGGCTCGTGCATTTTTCCATGTCGATGTACCAAGGGCTGCAACACAACCACCGGCGAATGTATCAACAGCGGAACATGTAACGACGGACCACCGCGCGGCTACCGTTGGAGCGGGACGGCCTGTCAAATAGGTTCGCGTGAAATCCTTAATTGTGTCCAGTTTTAGGACTTTTATAATACATGCAACGTTTGTTCATTGTCGGTGATTGCATCGTGTGTACTATTTCTTATGTAATATATCTATGTTTGATTAAAGGAAAAGACGTGTTATAACTTTTCGTATTAAAAAGTACTGTCTGCCAGGACAGCTTCTTTATGAAAACATTTGATCGAGATTACAGTACAATAATAAACAATTATATTCGTAGAACATCAATTGATATTAATGAACTGTTGGTAGACTTTGAATTTGTATTCGTTGTTAGAGTTAGTTGTCTTAATATATTATTATATTATACATACACACACACGCACACACTCACACACACTCACACACACTCACACACACTCACACACACTCACACACACTCACACACACTCACACACACTCACACACACTCACACACACTCACACACACTCACACACACTCACACACACTCACACACACATGTATATATATATATATTGTATATATATATATATATATTGTATATATATATATATACATATATATATACTTCTAATTGCAGCTTACGTCGACCGTTTATACTTATAGCGCCGCGTTATGCAGACCGCTGTTTTAAGCAGACCAAAGCCGGTCTGCCTAAAGTTTTGACGTGTTAGTTCGCAACTAACACGATTGAGTTTACCATTATCTTTGTTAGTGCACACAGTTCATCCGAAAATGAAGTAGTATGCATAATTATATCAAAAATGAACAACATTTTAATTGATTTTGAGCATGTTTTTTCCAGCGCCGTGTATATTTGAAAGTACATACCTAGAGGCGTTATGCAGACCGGGTAAAAGTGCTTATAAATTTATATTTCTGCTATATAGTGAATGAAGTGTTGGCATTTCGTGTTCAATGTATTATGAACTTCAAAATAATATATAAAGTTTTATAATTATGTGTAGATTAAGAAATATGCATATGTTATGACCATTCGAAGCATTCGCCCTTCGCCGCTTCCACTTGTTCATGCCGCAAACCTTGCGACATTCGCTAAATACTCTATTGTATAACATTGAAAATGATGCGCTTACTGTCATTTGCTGAACGTAAATGCTTAATTAATTTGTATAATGTTTGTTTAATTCATCAAATGTTATGCGATTTTTTGACAAATTATGTTTGTCGTAAATCAACACGGCACGATTTTCGTCAATGACCTGGGTGGCGTGTTTGTTGGTTGCGAAGTTGCATGAACTGAGTATTGGTAAGTATTTCACTCAACATCATACTCAGTAAATTCAATAATTAATTCTTCACACTGACGTTTACTTGTATTTAGAAAAATATTCTGATTTGTGTCTTAGTGCACTTTTGAGGCCGCTGCGGCCGTTCAGTTACTATAAATCTGTGAGCATGAGCGATAATACTACTCGGTTTCTGCCCTATTTGAGTTTCTGCCTTATTACGATTATATAGCTGGATCTCATATTAAATACATCTTTACTCAGATATATATCTGACACAATGAGCAAAGGACGTCTACAAACTTGCAACAAAATTATTTGTCTCAAAGTAAAACGAGGCAAACAGGTTGTTGACAGATATTTTGATAGCGAACGCAGACCACGTGACTACAGTGCACCATATTGGTGACGGTGATGTAAACAACCGTAATATTAAAATTTATCTGGCGAAATTGTATGCAACTATTCACCCTAATTACCACAAGAAAGTTAAGCCCGTGGAGTTTATACAGTGAATGCGTTGCGATTTGTCGCACAGTGATGATTTTGAACACGATGGGGCAGAAACCGAGTGCTTCCGTATGGCGTGTGAAGTGATTATCGTCTTACGAATATTGTAAGTATTTCACTAATAACAACTTATTTGATGCTTCGGTTGCATACCATTGATGAAATAAGTGGTTCTGATTAATAATATTGATACGTTGCTGGACGATTTCAAATTTTTTTGGTGACAACTGCATATTATGCTTGTGTAAGGCAGAAACCGAGTGGTCCAGTATACTATAGCGGCGTATGTTGTGGCAAACACGAGCACTATTTACGCCTCAAAAGTGAGCTAAGATGCAATATTTGTAAACGTAAATATGTCTGGGATGATATTGAATGATGGAATTAACGCACTGAGGTATCACATTTAGGCAAAAGTAGTTACAATGGCAAAATAGAGGTGTATGCCCCGGATTGAATAATTATTATGGATACCGTGTAAATAATATATTATGTTGATATTGTCAAGATAATGTAGCACTTCCAAATGAACACATTAATGCACGTCTGACTATTTGTAACAACTGTGCTTTAGGAGAATAAGAATGGTATACATTGCCATACAATGATACATTAACTGTTTTATCCATCAACCATTGGCATGGTAAACATGGTAGTATAGGATTTCTATAATTATAGTGCAAAAGTATACCAGGTCATACCTTGTTTAATATAATGTATCAGCAAATGAGTTTTGCTGATAGGTTTGTAATAAGTTGCACTATTAAGAACCAAAGAAAGTACACAAACCATTGAAATACATGAATTTCAATTAATTAAACACTAATGTATGTAGATCACATATATTGGTATTTGATAAAGTCAGTCCTACATAATATGCTTTTGATGCATGTATCAAATTACAAGAAATTTCAAATGAAGGACCTACAACAGGTAGCCAGCAAATAATTGTGTTCATTTATTGATACAAGTACAATGTATGCATTGTCTTCCTCCCTGGGCATTCTTTAGAATGCATGTCACAGAAATGTTTATGCCATATGTTTCCTTAATTATTGCTGGAAGCTTCTTTTGTATATATATACCTTGAAAACAAATAAGGACAAAGGGCGTGAATACCTCCAATCTACATAGTATCCACATTATTATGTGAAAGGAGGTTGTCCCATTCACAATGGCCACTATGTCTCATGACTCATGAATTCATGACTATGACAAGCATTACAATTCTGCTTTGATGTCATCAAATATAGAATTCACAAAAATGACACAATTTTAGAATTCTTGAAATTGTGACCTAGTTAATTTTTTTATTTTGAAACACTAATTCATATATTTTGCACTACTTAAATTACATTTTTAAGACTCAAATGCATTTTAAAAACATGTTTACACAGTGCATTGAAATATCAGATTAATTACAAAGAGGATGGTGACATTAAAACCTTATCAGTTTAACAAGATTGCCATCCAGAAAATTTACTCTAGATGGCAGGTGGACAAAGAAGCCTTATCGAGAGGCTTATCGAGAGTCCAATACTTTTTATCTACATATCCGCCCTTTTAAGGTATGTGTTGATGTTATTTGTAAACGTATTCATGCTACTAGCACCAACACAATCAGGAGATAATCTGTTCCAATCATTTACAGTCCTTTGTGAGAATGAGAACTTATATATAATCTACACTGCTCCTTTACTAATGTAACTTCATGTCCTCTCGTCCTTCTATCTTTCTTAACTGAGAAAAATATATTTCTATCAATATTTTCATAACCATTCAATATTTTAAACACTTCTATCTGATCTCCTTTCAATCTCCTGCTCTCTAGTATTGTTAAACCAAATTTTTTTAGGCATATTTCGTAACTAAGATCCCTCAGTTTTGGTATCATTTTAGTTGCTCTCCTCTGCACTCTTTCTAGCATATCTATGTCCTTCCTGCGATAAGGCCTCCACGCTTGAATACAATATTCTAAATGAGGCCTAACTATTGTTTTGAACAGCAGTATTATTAGCTCTTTTTCCTTATACGTTATGTTTCGCCTAATTAATCCAAGGATTTTATTTCCCTTTGAAGCTGCAATTCCGCACTGCTCTGAAACATTCATATCAGCACTAATGGTTAACCCTAAATCCTTTTCTTTTACAGTAGTACTTAGTATAGAACCTCCCATTGTATATTGTACATCTTCGTTCCCATGTCCTGTGTAGAGGCATTTACATTTACCATTTTTCAGACCATTTTATCAATCTGTCAAGATCATCTTGTAAATGCTGTTTATCTTCATCACGTTTAATCCTTCTAAAAAAATTGTATTATCCGCAAATTTCAACACCTTGTTAATTTCTAACAATTGTACTTTTTGCGAATAAGACTTGTATACATTTTCATACATCAAGTTCGTTCAGTGGCATAGAAAACTTGGTAGTGTAGAGTATAATGGCATTAATGTGCACAGTAGTTTCCTAGAGCATCGCTTGTTTAATATATCAGCAACTGCTTGCAAAGCTATGCAGCAAATGAGTCCCAACAAATTTGTGATAAGAATAAACTTAAGATGTACTTATAAGGATTAAATAAAATACACAAACCATATAAAAATTTAATTTCAAGTAATTTCATCCAAGAAACAAAATGATTAAAGTAGATCACATATATTGTTATTTAAGAAAGTTAATGTTAGTCATACATAATATGCTGTTATATGTTTGCTCTACTGAAATTACATTCTTTCTGACATGAAACACATATTTCTCACAGGACTGTGATGACATTGAAATACCAGATTGATCACAAGAGGAGTGTCACATGGATACCTCATCAGTTACTCAGACAGGTGATGATTCTCTTTTTGCATCTGAATCAGTGGTAACATGGTACAAACATGCTGCTCATGAAATGATAGGTAGCATCAACTGATTTGACATATATGTTTAATCAAGATTAGGAATATGCATATTAATGGCATTGTACCCACACATGCTAACACATGTCAGACAACCTGCACCAGTACTGTATCCTGCCAGCTTGCAGTCTGGCTAAAGAAGAAAGGGGATGTTGAACCATGGACCTTGACAGGTTCTAATCCAATCTTCTAAGGAATAGTATTTGTGGCTGTTGCCACCTCTATAATTAGCACTGTTGGATGAATGACATGTCCACATTAGTGTCACAACTCACAATGTAACTCTGATGGTATTGGGATATTTGCATGACTGAAACAAATATGTGATATAACTGTTTTGGCAGTATTTTAGATAAGGTTTGAGAAATCAGAAAATGCAGTAATTGATTGTAATTTGTGTAATTGTTTCAATAATACAATGTACATCAGTTACAATTATAGAATATAAACTGATATGCATTTAAAATAAATATATGTCATATCATCAAGGAAAGTTGAAAGTCATAAATATGCACCACAATGTACCATTTTGAAGCAATACAATGCAATAAAACTTTATTGTGCCATGGAGGGAAGTTTGCTTTGCTACCATTTAAAGAAGGATACAACAAGTTGCATCTCTTATCCCCCAGATATGCTTTGTGTCCTTTCAGCACTCCCCTTGTCCACCCCACAACCTTGCATATCAATTTACCCCCATGACAACACTATTTAAAAAATAAACATTACTTCTACATAATATGTTTTTACATGCTTGCACTACTGAAATATATTCGTTCTGACACTAATGCATGTGAAAAAACTTTCCACAGGTTTGTGATGACATTGAAATACCAGATGGATCAGAACAGAACTGTTACATGGAAACCTCACCGGTAAATCAAACACAGGTGACAATTCTCTTTTTACACCTGCATCAACATGCTATAAAATAACTACTTTTAAAATGATAACACTAGTTGTTTTGAAGTATGTTTAATTAAGATTTAAAATATTAGGAAATTGAATAAACAGGATTGTGTTATTATTATTTAACCACATACATTTACAGTGGAAGTATCTAGAGAGTACAGGGAATGCGGACCAAAACATCCACTTTATAATCCAAGATCACTTCCTTTCTCAGCATTTGCTAGAACCAACCAAGGGAGAGAGTTTTATATATGATTTTGTCTGCACTAAATTAATTAATTGGCAATGTTAATATATAGTGGCCCACTGGGTACCTAGTAGTGGTCATAACCAGATACATGTTGCCATCAAAATAAAATTAGAAATAAATAATAAATACACAAAAAACACTACAGGAAAGACTTCCAGAAATGTAGATAAATATATGAGGAACTACATAGCAAAGATATACTGGAATAACACAAATTGAGTTATTGTTTTATTAGTCATTGTCATAATGACTAATATGACAGCAATATAATGCTGAAATATTTTAAAATGTGAAACAGTATCATTTATCAATTTGTTGCCAAGGAAAATCATGAAAAACAACCCAGAAAAAAACACTTATCGAAACAAGCCATTAAAATATTTAGTTCAACCAAATGAAGTGAATTCAAAGGTATATAGACATACTGGACATGATGAAAGCTACACTAGTTACAAAGAGGCACTTAATCACGCTACATCTGAAATTAGACATTAAAAAGACGCTATGAACAAACATTAGCATATATTATGATATAGTATAAAAATGACAATTAATTTTCCATGTAGTTTAGTAATAATTGCCATTTTATGAAGCCACAGCTAAAAAATCACACGTCACTGTCATGCTATAGTTCAAGTAACATAATCGCAGGATCTTATGAATTTATGATTTAATCTTTTGAATTGATAAAAAGGGAGACGCAAATAATTCAGAATAAAGCAGGGTGGCATTTTTCAGTAGACCCTGAATGCACAGAGGCTACTGAAAAGTTGCAAAATTGAAACATTTCCTTTCAAGCAGCCCTGGTGGAGAATCTGTAACACAACTTTACATTAATTTCAGCAATCTTTTTTTACGTGCTTAATAATAAGTCCACCATATTTGCAGAAATTGCTGTACTATGTCATTTATTGAATAAGGCAAATTATAGTTGAGACTTTTCATTGCAAATTTTTGATATTTTGATCTCCTGGTTTACACAAATGTCATGTTATTTTGAAACACAACTATTGCATGTTTACGATACAGAAATTACATTCTTTCTGACTCTAACGCATTTAAAAAATGTGTTTTCACAGGACAGTGATGACACTGAAATACCAGATGGATTACAAGAGGACAGTGACATGGAAACCTCCAATTAATCTATCGCAGGTGATGATGATTCTCCAGTACACCTGAATCAGTGGTATCCATCAACATGCTATAAACATGTTACTTTTAAAGTATTACAAACACCCTTTTGTCTTATTACAAACAACATCAGTTGATTTTATGTTTGTTTAATCAAGATTAAGAATATAAGGGAAGTGAGTAAACAGGATTGTATTATTACTTACACATAGGCATATACAATGGGAATATGTAGATAGTAGAGGGGTGAGGGCAACACATTTCTTAATATAATACAAGATAGTTTCTTTTCTCATCATTAAGTAAGTAAACGATTTGAATTGTGGACCCAGCCCTGAAGCAAAGTGGCATTTACCAGTAGTCATTGAGTGCTCAGAGTTTGCTGAATAATCGGAAAATTGTTGAATCAGTGAAGAGAGTTTATTACATAAAGTATTGTCCTCACAAAATTAATTAATTGATAGTGGTGAGATTTGTTATATCTATTCAAAATCCCTTCATGATGAACTTAATTCTTCAATTTATGTACCAAACCGATTATATACTAGAAGGTCACAAACATTATTAAATTAAGAAACAACTAGAAGTAGGAAGCAAAGATACATAGATAAATGTAATAACTGTGATGTTAATTAAACTGACAGTTAATTTAATTTTGAGGCTAATTTAATTTACCAGAATTGGTGTATGGTAAATTAATTTTATTGAGAAATATCTTAATTAATTGTAATTTAAATGACTTTTCAAGTTAATTGTTCTGTGTCTGATACACTCACCCCCAAATTCAAAACGACACTTGCACTGACAATTGTGTATGTCAAATTGAATTAATAATTTTTATAATGCAATAAAAAGCAGACATCGCAGCATGATTCACAACTTTATTTGGGCTACATTAGATACTACAAATATGTTCATGTATTATCTTCACAGATGGTGTCTATGCCAAATCAGTCAAAATACAGTTGCTTTGAAAATTACTAACCTTGATACCAAAACCACTGAACAACTATTTATAAACAAAAACTTCAATCCCTAAATTAGCACATTATAAAATTACTTATATAATTTGTACCATTTCATTTCAAGAAATATCCTAGTACAATGATGGGAAGGATGCAACAGGAAGTAATTCTAACAAACTAAGCATCACTACTACTTTATGTGCAAAATGTATGGCAAACAATTAACCACCTTTTGTATAAATACATTCCAGGCACCTGTACACCAATTCCGTCAACTTCGGGCTTGGAAATGTGCAGAAAATCAACAATCGGTAAGTATTTGAGTTTTTCAAGTTAAATTAAGAATTATGTAATAGCCTATATAATTGTTCAGTAATAAAAATGAACATTTAAATTTTTGTTGTCATTTTATGGCACCATTGAGCACCAGATCCTTCTCATGATTCACCTCGCAATTACATTTTGCTGATCACATTAGGGATGGTTTAATTCATACGGACTGCGCATAATGTATTATGTGCTATATCTTCTTAGTGTTTTATTTTATTTTGCAGCATGTAACAATTTGTGATTTCACATATTTTGGCATATTTCTGAGAAATAATGGGATGGTTTTCATTTCCCAAAACTTATTTAGTGTAATTAATAGCCAAAACACACTGATCACATCAATATCACCATCATTAATTTTACAATTACAATATGTTGTAGCTGTGGCAGACAACAACAGCAGCAGTGTCGACGATTCACCACAACCAAGAAAGAGAGGTGACTTTTTGCATTATGATTGAAAGAAAGTAATGAACCACCAACATATCCATATAAATTCATTGACGTTTCACATATATATGTATGTATATATGTGATAGGGTAGAAGGGATGATTTTCAAAACTTATTTAATTGATAGCAAATACCATAGTACAATTGCAATAAGTTGTTTCTTGGGATGTTATTAAATTCAAGAAAGTGGTTATGGGCTTTGACTTTTTAAGTGTTATGCATGACCATATATAATATATACCTGTTTAGTGTTTTATTTTTATTTTGCAACATGTAGCAATTTGTTTTGGCAATTCAATCGTTTATGACATCAGTAATAACTGATTATTGCATCTATATTGGTTGTCAATTAACAGTAATTTATTTTGTAACAGCATCGGTTGACACCGACAGTGACAACGAGGTAGCAGTGCCACAGCCAAAGAAAAAGGTACACATGATTTTGTAAGGAATTACAGAAGTTTTGCAAATTCATAAGTAACATCTGTGCATAGAAACATTTTAAGTCATTTGATGAAGAATGAGTATATTAACTGTTTTGTATATCAAATAAAACAATTTGTTTGATATGATGCAATCTATAAACAATAATCACTGCTAGACCAGTCAATCAGAATTTTTGTCTATGTTATTATTTCCTTTTCAATGCTTAAAATAATAATGACAGCATGTATATTGATCCTGGATTATTTTACATTCATTATGAACAAAAAGAACACACCTCAAAAAGTCCTGACAGCTCTGTTGTATAAGAATCAGGATTTTGAGAGGTCTCTGCTATTCTTTCATAATATTAATAATCTTTATTAAAATTCAGAAACTAAAATATGTCCAGACGTTTAAGATACAACATTGATAATGTAAGTTCAGTTATATATTTACTCAACAAGTCACAGACAGGGTGAATAAATAATTTTCCTTTAGCTGTGCAAGTTTAAAAGAACAGGCCTATTAATTATGTAATATGTATATAAATTACGTAACATGTTTTCCTGATTTTACTGCTACAATGGTGTCACTTTCAGCAAAGAACATCCATTGGCAGGAGGTAGATAACGTTATGCTTGTGGAGCATTTCCAGTCTTTCTTCAATGGACAAAGAGCAGAACATGGCACAAAGGGCAATTTGCCAAGTAAGAACAACCATGCTGGCAAGATACATACGTACTTGGAATAGATGATGAAACTTAACATACTTTTCATGGAATCCAACCATTAATATTATGTAGCAGATCATTATTTCATTATCCTATTAGACTACCTTGCATTATGTAATAAGAATACCGACAAATTTTTAAATACATTACAAATAAATGTATTACAAATGTGAGGTTGTTAATGCATGGAGAGAGTAATACAGAACAACAATGTAAACATGAATGATATCACTTTAGTATTACCAGAGATGTGTAAATTACAAATACACTAAATTGAATATTCTCTAAATGACCATTAATAATAGAGAAGCAGGATATTACTTTATAAATACACTTTTTGTGAACAAATGTGATTTAGAGATGTGTTTGTTATAACTGTGAACCATATTGATAGTAAAAAAATCTGTCGGACTACAGCAAAGACACGTTTAAAGTATTTTTTCAAGACTATATTTTCATGGATAGCCTTAACAATAACAGTTACGTCGCACTTTTTTTGCAGTAGAAAAATTTTGTGTTGTAATATAACGTTTTAATGTTTCTTTTCAGACAAAGTGGAAACCATGGCTTTCATCAGTGCGTCGATGCCACCATGCTTAAAGCATCTGGATGATCATTCCGTCTATTTGAAAACAAGAGCTCAGTTATTCAACAGGAAGAAAACAAAACAAAGGCGTCTCAACAAATGCATGGTGGCAATGTCACTCTGAAATGGCAAGCATCGATAAAGGGCTGTGTGGTCTTGTTGTAAAATGTAGTTTCAACCTTTCGTCTATTTCTAGCTGTATTTCCCAGCCAGTGGCAGTAAACACTGACATGGTAGGGTTTGTCCTCTATATTATTTTCCATGCATAAATAAAATGTTAAGACTCGGCATGTCCGGGTTTGTTTCTACTTTGATGGTATGCAAGAATTATTTTTAAAATGGGTTTACTTAGGCCACAATATTGGTTCTAACACTAACCAGGCTATGGTTAAAGGCTTGTCATTGATGTATAATTATGGCATATACATTTATTATCTTCTTGTGTTGTATTTGTACTCAACCTAGGCATTGTAATGACAGTCATGTTCATGTCACAGGGATAACGTAGATTACCCAAATGCTGAGTACCGCTGTTTTTGTTTGATGACACCTATGACCTAGTCAAGCAAATACACATACATGACTATGACACAACTGGAAATACACATACATGACTATGACACAACTGGAAATGTTGTATACCTTTACATATAATCTAGTCTATATCTGATACTAATTTAATATAAATTTATACTTAAGAATACTCTTATTTCACTAAACTGAGAGCTGTACTATATTTTGTTTTCATGTTATGTTGTGCTACTGTGTATGAACTGGGTACAGTGCAGTTAATTCACTCTTGTAAACTAGTATATGCATAGTATCAGTACGTTAGTTTTATTGTATTGATACATTGGACAAGGTCACCATGATGTTTATTGCTGTACCGTTTTGTATTAAATAAATTTCTGATTGAATTGATAAAGAAAAATGTCATGCCATTGTAAATGAAGGTACTAGAAGCATGAATTTGCTGGTTGAAAGTATTGGAAATAGGTATGTGTACAACTCCTCTGTATTGTGCATGAAATGGGTACTTGCAGTTTATACACACCTGTAAGCTTGTACATGCATAGTATTGTTATGTTAGTTTTGTTTTATTGATACTTTAGAAATGATCATGATGATGTATATTACTGTACTATTTTTTATGAAATAAATGTCTACTTAAACTGATATATGGCTGCTTGAATTGATTGAAAATAATTTGCTCTTAAATAGTTTACTTAATTAATTCCCTTCCATTGAAAATTGTACTAGAAGCATGAATTAACAGGTGTTCAATTAGTTTTAATGTTTTTCTGTCGTAAAAAATGGTGAGAGGTTGGCCTCAAAATAGGTGGGAGATGGGATGTTGAGACCCCTGCCACATCCCCTCATGACCACCTAAAAACAAATTTATTTATGGTACAGAATTGTGTACTATTCGTGACGGTGCGTTCCTTACATGATTACTTGCTTGGAATCAAATTGGTTTTTAATGAATGAACAAACAGTATTTTTTATTTCGGTGATTTATTAAAACAACTTTGTCATAGCATCATTAACATCATCGTGGGTGTTCATTTTATACAATCATCATTAAAATGGCAATGCCTATACAAGCTAAGTAACTTGGGCCCCTAAGCTAGGCATATTTGTCTTTTTGTGTTGTTTACACACATAACTGTGTGCAAGGTAACTTGCTTTCTAACTAGCTGTATTTATATTTATTACGAATAATAAAAAAATGTAATGTAAACTAATTTTATTTTAATATCACCTACCAACTCTCTTGGACGTGTTGTGAAACTCCCAGCATTCCGGAAAACAGGACAAAATCTCCCAGATTATAGGTTTTTATATATGCAGTTGTAAGTTTCTGGTGAGGCCTTAACTTAAGGCTTAATGGACGGGTGCAGTTGGTCCTCAGGTGGGTGCAGTTGAAGGTTATTTGTTGGCCTTTAAGGGGTGCAGTTGGAGGTCCCAATGGGGTATGCAATTGTAGGCTTTTGGTGAACCTGGAATCTCCTGGGTTTCGAAACTTCGTTAGCAGGTATAGGACGGATTATTGCTATGGCCTATATAGCCTAGGCTAGGCATGCACGTAGACATCCATATGTAACCATCGCTCAGCTGACTTTTAATATAACACCAACTCTTACGAATTATGAAAACTATTAATTAATTATCAAGAAATGTTCATATACTGTCCGATGTGATTGTAGCCAGCCGAATTAATTCATTTTGAAGAATCAACACACTGACGCAAGCACGGTCAAAGGGTAGAGAAGGCAGCGAAATGTCTGAGGCGACCGCCCCGCGTATTCCCGTCATTCGCTGCATACTAATAGTAACATAATAGGTTTTTCGCTTACTATAATTATGTTCGTATAATGCATACATACTAAATATTGTCCACAATAATGTCCATAGTATAAACACTCTGGGTAATTCCTATCGGCTGGTGTATATCATGTATGTTGTCCGCTTCGAATAAATTATTAATTTAAATCGTCCGCGCATAAAATACTCCACCGTCGCCGCGTCGGCAATACCGTCAGTCTCTGCTGTCTATTAAATGTCGTTCAATGTTGTTATCTTATTGAGACATCCCGTGTTCAAACAGAACTTTACTGGTATCGGCCTTCGACTTACGGTAGTTTACATTTCGCAACTGTGTTTCACTGTTTACTTGTCGCGACGATCTACCGCAAAAAAGGCTAACCAAATATATACAACTTCCGGTCTCGCTCCGGTCTGCGTAAGTCGGCATCTATGCATAAAGTTTTTAAGCAGACCGAATTTGTTGTATATATTTTATTCATTGAAATATTTCAATGAATGTTCAGTATGTGTTCTAAATTACTGTTACAAACAATGTTCCACCTTTACATCGTTGGAAAATGCATTAAATAAAAATATATGCCTGGTCTGCGTAAAGCGGTCCAGTATATACTGGTCGACGTATGCTGCAGTTAGACTTATATATATATATGTACATATATAGGTATATATATATATATACATGTTGCTGTGTTGAAGAATAGGTAAAATATTGCCTTACGAAAACATACGTGTTTATAGTACTTGACGTCGTCATAAGTACGTCTGACATTTTGAATTGCTCTGCGAGATCTAGGGAATTATATCTGATTACTTCATTGTATTTTATGAGGAATTCCTTCCGTGGTGTGACATTAAACACAATCGTTGTGCCACGTTGGAATAAGTACTTGAGTATTGTCGCAACCGAAATTTGATTGATATGGATTCGTTTTATATTTGTTTACTTTACTTATACAGTGACTACTTTGTCTCGCAGAAGTTACTTGTTTATAATGGTTTCTTGTCCAGTATTTCATTCTCTTTGTTGTTGTTTTTTTCAAGGAAACGTTGCATACAACAAAATCGCAAGCCAAGAGAACTATGCGAGGGGTAACCTATTCCCGGCTAGCATGGCCGTGGATGGCAGGATCGACCAATGGAAATCTCCCGAACGCTGCGCACTGCCGAATCACGGACAAGATTCTGATGCTTGGTGGCAGGTAGACCTCGAAGAAGTATACAAGATATCCCGCGTGGAAATCTACAGCGGCAACAGTAGTAAGTATTGCACACTGCATTTGGCTGCCTCTTTAGCAATATCGATTTCGTCATAGACAGTTTTGTTTTTAACGATGTGCATAGTATACGTGAAGGTGTTATCGAAGTTTTTTTAACCGCAATAATTTGCGGTTAATTAAAATGCATGGCTTGTTCTATACACCCCTGTTGATGTTTGTTAATGTATATATAACATAACCGTTTAGTCAATTAATTTTCTATTTTGTTGAAATTATTTACATATATTAATATGTTCATGTAGGCCTATATCAAATTGAGTATAACTTTAAAATATTGAGACTTGCACTTACACAAATAATCATGACTGATATACATGTACATACAATGTTGTCATTTAGATATGTTCATGCTTCAGACTGGTTTCTGAAGTCGCAATGTCATACTAAACATACCAGTAAAGGCATAGCTTTGTGTGGAACATAACTATGACAAGACTGTACACCGTGTCCAGGCAACGAGCGTTTCGAAAATAACACAACAGCAAGGGCATTGATGGCTGCATTGATGAGGGAGACGGAGAGAGGAGAGACGGAGGACGGAATGGCGGAAAATTGGATAAGGAGCCAGTAGAGAGAAATGAGGAAAATATGTCAAAATACGTTGGAGTAGGAGCAATTCTCAGACAGGTGTTCATTTTGACGAAGAACTCGAATAGTAGAAAGGGATCAGTACAGGACGTATTGGAACATATTTTATACGCAGAGGTACAAAATGCATTGCAAGGATGGAACTACATAATCAATTTACTTGGTCTCATACATTTTGTAAATGTGTGAACCGGGTGCTGCGTATAGACAGGTAACGATAGAAATGGACAGTTTCTTGTACTTGGGTACCGGTACAGAGTACGACTCAGTGGACATATGCAAGGCCTGTTTGCAATTGAACGTGATTTTGCAATGTGTTGGATGGATTGTTAGTGAAACTCAATTTTTATTTTCGATTATAGACAAGGAGTGAAATCGGTTTTATGGTACAAAATTGACTTTAAGAGCTCTTAACAATGTTAGAAAAAACGATCCTCTTGGTTGTCTATCATTACAGATCATTGCGGAAATTGATCGCATTACGAGAACTGTCGCCTTAGGGTGAATACAGCTGTATTAGGACAATAAAGTATCCGATTATCGAAATTGATATAGGCCTACATGTACGTTTTACAGAATAGGTAAACAGGTTCTATACAAATAATGCCAAGAAAACTTCGTGGAGGTAGTTTCCAAACCAACTAAGCACAAGTACACGAAGCCGTCGCTGCCTTATGCGGGCGACCGGACAAACGGATGACTCGCGGCCAGGCATGCGAATCACTCGGGAAGACTTAAGCTACCAGAAATAGGTTGCACTTATAACATAGCCCACCAAGAAGTCAGCATTGACAATAAAAAAAGCTTACGGCATCCAAGGCTATTGGCATGTGTCCGATCGGGTATCGCGACGCTCCCACCCTCCCCGGAGGCCAACCAGTTTAGTTGATCGGCGCGATCGATGTAATTAATGTCGGCACGTACATTTTACTGATAATCGAATTAACCGGATTGCATTAAGAAGAGATTAGTAATCCCAAAACTTATCAGCAGGTATGCAGCTGGAATCTCTACAATTACATTGTCATCTCGTGAGCACAAGACTTTGAGTAACCAAGTCTGTTGTGAGAGGCATGGAACTGTTCAGAATATTATATAACATTCAGGTATTGAATATGGTTAATGCTAACTAAATAAATAGTTGTTAGTGCTTTCATCGCTTTAGTTTAGTTAATCAATCTGAATACTCCTTTTCTAACAATAATTGTTGTTGAAGTAGGATCTTATGACGTACGTTTTCCGGCCAAAATGGCGCTGTCCATGACACAAGGTAGCCGTGCGTTCAAATTGTTTTTCATTATAAAATATTGGCGTTATATAGTTGATCATATTTGCAAGTAGTTAGGTTGCATTAACACATTTAGGCACATAAACCCCAAAAATGTAATCTGATTCCATTTAATTTAGTTCAACCCTTTGCCTTTTTTCAAGTATTTTATATTATATTTACCTTACACTATTCTCTATATATGCTAATGTAACGTTGTGTTGTTGCAGAATGCACGGCAGGACACTTTGGCGCGCATTGCCAATTCCAGTGTAGCTGTCGTAGCAGCGAGACATGCAATGAAGTAACAGGCAAATGTCCGTCTGACTGCCCAAGTGGCAGATGGGGCGTTGGCTGTATGCTCAGTACGTAACACTTAGGTCTAACGGAAATGACAAGCCGTCGGGTTCCCTAATGATTTCATACCTAATCGTTTTACACGAATGAAGAATATGACTTTTTGTATATTTCTCTTTATAGAAACTGGCAATTCATATTATACAGGCGTGGTGGTTGAACTGGGCCTGTCGCACAACCACAGACATTAAACATAATGTTGTTAATAATACACAATTTCCAACAAACCATTCGTCGGGCCACTTACGCTTGCATATTCGGTTAATGTGAACACTCGACAACATTCGTTTATTTAAACCAAGTTATATACATTACAATCTTTCGGAGCCAACGTATTTTGAAATATTGCTTTGGTTTGCTGCCAATGTTATTTTCCATTAGTTGAGTATTTATATTTTACGGAACATTTCTTTGATGACATTTTTATTAGACGTGTGTCATCTATGAACGCTTTGAACTAGTAATAATTTAAAACAATTACAACAGTAACACATACACACTGTTTACGTTAATTATTTAAGAATATATGGATACAAGTCAAAAACTGGCATGAACTATGTTTCAAGTGCCATGGCTGTTTACAAAAATAGTAAGACACTATACAATATATTCCAACCACTGTGAATTTTTATAACACTGAAAACGTCTTACCAAAAACGTAATGTTATTGCAACTTAAAATCGACATGTGATCTTCTGCACTCATATAATAGTATGGTACTAACAAAGTATTGTAAATGGCGAGCGGCTTGATATCAAAGTGTGTTTGCCTACGTTCGTGTAATCTGCATTTGCGTTGTTGTAGATAACGACAATTACTACAATGACCCAACGGGAAAGAAGTACCTGGGCAAGAGGAGTCGCGCAACACATAAGGCTAATGGTGTCCCATTTAATGTCGCCTGTAGACCGTGGACAGAACAGACGTTACACCCTGACAAGGAGTTCCTCGAGGGCTCTCGGAAAGCAGCGAAGAACTTCTGTCGTAACACAGACAACTCCAGTAATACATGGTGCTACTTTGACACGAGAAATAAAACGAGGCCGAGATGGGCACATTGCAAACTAAGCAACACACGTACGTATGAGAGTAACTTACAATTGGTTCTCCCATAAGCGCTATTCCCTGGCGATATTGATACATAGATTAATCCATGAAAGTCTGGCGAGGTTAAAGCCGTCTAAGAGGAAAGTGTTAACCTACATGCGCACTCAAGCTAGATTATAAGTAGATTACGTTAACTTAGGTTATCCAATTAACTTTCTAGAAAATCACAAATTAATTTAATTTAATTTAATAATTAACCTCACTGGAAGGGATTAATGTATTTTAATTTAACTTTATCAATCACAACTGACTTACAATTAACTTTTTATGGGGTACTAATTACCATTAGTTCATGCCATCCGATTATGAACGAGACTGGCCCGGTGTTACAGCTGTGATATGTAAGAGCATTGACTCTGCTTTGCGAGTTTTTATCATCTTTCCAAAAGAAGCACTGCAGATTGTATCTGGAGTCTGGACTTTTTCTAGACATTACAAGTTGTGTTTAATGACATTTGTGTAATTTCATAATGTTTCATTAACTTACAAGCCAGGTATCATGTTGTAGATGTAACCATTGGAAATACCAACCATAGTAGCTAGCCTCTCGCCCGTACCTGATAGTGGTTTCTTGTTTATCTTGTTTGCTTGCTTGGGAGTAGTAGTTTCTACGGTGCTCACAAGACCTGTTTGATGGGTGGCAATTGTGAAATTAAATGAAGTTAATTCGCAATTTAATTTAAGATAATTGAAATAATTTGTTAATAAAGTGAAAGTTACTTGTTAATTTTATTGAAGCATTTCGGAGGTTAATTAATTTAACTGATTTGATATATGTCTGAGGTTAGCGTGCTTGGGAGTAGTATACGACATGAATGAAATGAAGTTAAGTCGTAATTTATTTAAGTTAATTGAAATAATTTTTTAATAAAATGAAAGTTAATTGTTAATTTTATCGCAACATTTCGTAGGTTAATTTAATTTAATTGACATGATACATCTGTGAGGCAAAGTTATTTTTATATGATTGGAAAATTTATGGGTAATGTGTATATATAATTATGTCATCCGGTAGTCAGACAGGTAATAAATGGAACAACTCATTACTCATACGCCTTGATGAAAAGGTAACACATTCAATTATGTTCGTCTTAGGCTGCGTTGCTGGTCGATTTGATGCCAACTGTGAAAAAGAGTGCCATTGCAGTAGTGCGACTGATAATTGTCAGCTGAAAAACGGTCAATGTGATAATGGATGTGCACCTCACTTCGAAGAGTCGACTTGTCAAGGTAACTGGTGGTATATCATCAACGTCGTGTTCAAGTTGTTATCTTATTGTTTGATTACAGTGTGCTAATGACAATACCAGACGTCACCTGTTTAGAGCATGCTGTCTGTTACATGAAATGTTAAAATAATCTTCCATGATTTCCCCAGGCCAACCTCTCATTTATAATGTTATTCGTTTCTTCTTGGCTTGTTCCTGCTTGTCAATTTCTCTTTGTTGTTTCCGTATCTATTAGACTAGCAACATTTATCCTTTTTGGCACTGTTGCCCTTTAAGCGAGCCAAATAACCATAATTACCCCCTCTATGTTTAAATACCAACACTTAATGTAAGATAACAACACAACACAACACAACACTTCCACATAATGTCTTACCGTTTCATTGTCATGTGTCGAGCTGTTTTTATTGATCTGTGTTTATAATTTCAGAAAACCGTCTACTCAGTACGTTCACAGTCAGCGTCGGTAAGAGCTCAAGCAGAACTGGCCACAAGCAGTGCGCCGGTCACAGCGGCCAGGTGGTCAATGGAGCAGCAGTCAATAAGACATGTACGGCGACTGGACGCTACGTGAGCTTCCAACGGAACAAAGGCGGCGAGCCCCGTCTGACAGCCCTGTGTGAAGTCGTTGTCATTGGCCACCGATATATTTGTAACTATGACAATTATTTACTATTTGTTTTACCAATGTGTGTGATATTCAGCGAGTTCTATAATATAAAATGTGGGATAGTCTGAAATCAGAACTTGATGACGATGATGATATTATCATCATCTTCATCATCGTCGCCTTCCTTATCATTATTAATACTGTGATCAAAAGTAATTATGAGATTTTTTTCGTGACGATTCGAGTGCTGTGGGAAATCGTCATCAGACGGCTAACGTTAGATGGCAACACGGTATTCATTCTGCGTAGTCATGCTAGACGTCACTCTAAGCTCGACAAGGAAACACAGAGAACACACCAAGGAAGCTGTAGTCAGATGTGGGTATCCATTATGCACCATACGGACGGTACAGAGAAAGATGAAACAAAACAGTAAAGCCACCTCATAGAAAGACGGCGAAATACAAAGGTGAAGGCCATGTGGTACTTCAGTAGATGCAAGGTTAGACCGA
Source organism: Escarpia spicata (assembly GCA_963995525.1). Lineage (NCBI taxonomy): Eukaryota > Metazoa > Annelida > Polychaeta > Sabellida > Siboglinidae > Escarpia > Escarpia spicata. Next base: position 26,526,373 of record OZ023216.1, on the reverse strand, counting down.
AACAACATCACTAGTTATGAAGAAATGCAAGATATTAACATACAAGTGAAGCCTCACAACACCGCAAAGAAGTCACTGGTAAAATTGTTGGAAAAAGTGAAACCACAAAAGATGTGCGAAAGAGTACCTTGAATTATGTTTCACAGCATGTATGTACCATAATGCCATATACATAGGAGAGACGAAACCTACCTTACGAACCCGCAACAAAGTACCCAAAGAAGACACAAAGAAAGCAAGATATGCATAAATCAGCTATAACATACCACGTGATTTCACTCAATTATACAGTAGTCTGGCAGGGGTAATTATTTGTAGAGAGGAAATTGAACTGAAGAACAGGAATCAAGGAAACGATCTGGATACTTAAAACCAAAGAGATAATGAATCAAGACTCTCACATGTCTACGACGATTTCCTGAACAGCCACCCAAGGCGCGGCCCGGGGGGACACATTGGAGTGACCTGTCTGCTTTATGTATATTTGTCTGTAGTTTTGTAAATATGTGCACAATGTAATTGTAAGTACCTACAATAATATGTATGTACAATAAATGAATTCCATTTTGTCGTCGCCACCGTATTTACCGTCACAATTTAAAGATGCAACCTTTTGTTAAATAATTTGTCTTTATGACATATTGAACATTCACATTTATCGTTTCTTCATCCAGAACAATTACATTCAAATATGACATGCACAAGAAGATAACATTTATTACAGCAACGTCTTCACTTATGTATCTGTTCAGTCACTAAGTTATGTCATGTATTCATATTTAATTAATTAATCAGAAAGCATTACACTAATTTGATGTCAGCTTTTAAATGACACTGTTGTAGCCAGTGTGTCATACCTTAGTTAGATACTATCTCTATGTTCATTAGCATGCGATAACTGTTCAAGTACATGCAACAACATAATCGGCTGTGAGGTTTGCGTACCGGGCAAACAGCAACCGGACTGCAAAACAGGTTTGTAACAGTTGGAGCTGTTGATATACTATAGTTACACGGAAAACCAATACATATATACTATTCGGTGAGACAAAATATTAAGTGGTAACATAATATTCTTATATATTCTTAATCCGTAATATAATACGGCTGTATGATAGGTTAATAAAACATATAATGTCGTCACAGTCTTCACTGATAACCTACTCATTGAAGGAGAAAACATAGGATACTGTTGCAAATAATGTTATGCCGTGAAAAAAACACGCAGTTAAAAATCCCAAAACGTAAATATCTAAGTAAAATTGTTTGGTATGACCTAAGCATTTTACTTCTACCTACATTTTTACAATACTATCCCAAATGTGAGAGCATTACATTATTTTGCAAACGTTGAAAACATCCCCCCATACGCGTTGAAAGCAGTGGCCTGACGAATGTATCGTCAATATTATAACATTCTATTGAAACACAACAAAGTCGTTGTTTTTAAAAAACGGGTTTGGGAATACCGCCTGTACTATAGAGACACCCGAGGATGTCATTATGTCTTTCAGTTCCATAGTTGCTGTACATATACCACATCAGCAGTATTATCAAGATGTTTCAGTTAAATTTCTCATAAACATCATTTATTTGCTAGACGTGAATGCACATTTATTGTATAAATTCGTGCGAGACATTTTCGAAATAAGAATAACGTGTAGGCAGATAAGTACGACTGTACGATTGACTACCAATAGGACGTGCTACGTCGCCGTATACAATGTATTAATCCATAGTGTGTGTTTTTGTCAGTACTTGTGTAATTGGTAATTGTCATTTGTTTTTCTGCGTGTGGCACTTACCACATAAAATGAAACACTTATTTTCAATATGTTGCAGATTGTGTGAAAGGGTATTACGGTGTCAATTGCAAGAAAACGTGTGGAAAATGCAAACATAATTCTGCGTGTGACATCAAAAATGGAGTTTGTGGCAGCGGTTGTGAGACTTGGTATGCTCCGAGTATTTGCACAACCTACATAGGTTTGTAGACATTGTAAGTCAGTAGAGATCCGATTCGATTCAGTGCAGTACATCTTAACATTCAATATTATATATATATATATATATATATATATATATATATATATATGCATATATATATATATATATATATATTATTTTTATTATATATGCAGAATATCTGACACTGTAAGTCAGTCGAGATCCGGAAACACTTCACCATTACTCTTGGTGTTTTTTGCAGTACATCGTAGCATATTATACTACACACACGCACGTACGCACGTACGCACGTACGCACGTACGCACGCACGCACGCACGCACGCACACACGCACACACGCTCACACGCACACACGCACACACGCACACACGCACATACGCACGCACACACGCACATATGCACATACATATACATGTAATCATGTCATAATAGTCACTAGTCGTTGTGTCTACAGCAGGCGTAGTCGATCAAGTCTCACCAATTTTCGCGGTTTGTGTCTTGCAACAGTTCTGCTGTCTTCGTACCTAGCTATCCTGCAACAACGGCAGCTTGTGTTATATCTTCGTTAACCAGTACCTCTGTTTACCTCAGTCTTTACCGTTGTCACATGATTTTCTAGTATCGCATTGTCTACACATTCTGCATGCTGTTTCAAAAGTGTGCAAACTCTAAGCATATATGACACGTCCATGATGTGCTAATACTGTTATCGTTACTGGAATACGTTAGCCGTACTGACATGCGTATCCAACTTTGCTAACAGAGAAGCCAACTTTCGAGTCATCCGACAAGCCAGTCGTCGCAGACATCACCGAGTCCTCTATGACTCTGAGTTGGCCTAAAGCCAGAGACATGACACCCAACGTAGGCGGAACACACTACGTCTATATAGTGCGGTTAATAGCTGATGGAGAAGCAGAGAAGAACATCAGACAGGTAGCACAGGACTCTGACAAAAGTCTGAATACATTACAAGTTACTGGACTGAGGTACAACAAAAACTATGAAGTCAGAGTGCAGCCGTATCGAGAGCACAACGGAGAACAGGACGGAGGAACAGCTACCGGAGTCACCAAGTTCAAGACTAACTGCAAAGGTTAGATCTGTTATACTTGATAGAGAGCTTTATGTTGTCAACAAGTTAACAAAATATGACGGCCCGTCACACGGAATGTATAAACAAATGCGTGACGCCTTTACTGTAATCATATTTTGCTTCCCACTTTACTTTTGCAATGGTTATGCGTGAGGATTTAATTTTAGCATAGCGTAAATGTGTGTGTGTGTGTGTGTGTGTGTGTGTGTGTGTGTGTGTGTGTGTGTGTGTGTGTGTGTGTGTGTGTGTGTGTGTGTGTGTGTGTGTGTGTGTGTGTGTGTGTGTTTGCGTTCGTGCGTTTTTTGTGCGCGTTTTTACGCGTGTGTTTGTGCGTGTGTTTATGTGTGTTTGTGTGTGTGTGTGTGTGTGTGTGTGTGTGTGTGTGTGTGTGTGTGTGTGTGTGTGTGTGTGTGTGTGTGTGTGTGTGTGTGTGTGTGTGCATGTGTGTGTGCGTGTGTGTGTGTGTGTGTGTGTGTGTGTGTGTGTGTGTGTGTGTGTGTGTGTGTGTGTGTGTGTGTGTGTGTGTGTGTGTGTGTGTGTGTGTGTGTGTGTGTGTGTGTGTGGATATTTTCGAATATGCATATTTATGGCGCGCTTTTCGGGATGCCGAGATGTGACGTCACATAGGACCCATACTCCCATCAGGCCGACCCTTTCCATGCATTCAGAGCATGTTTACAAGGATAGCTTTTGGGTCGAAACGAGCGTCAAAACGAGTTATTATATTCAGATGTAATACAAACACTTGTCATCATGAATCAAATTTTATTCAAAACAATGAATGCGAATGGACCTACAAGTCGACAAGGTTTCGCCGTGCTTGGGATCGTTTTCATAATAATTATATCGAATGCAACCAACGGGAGATAATCTACACCAATAAACTTACATAGCAAACATATTATATTGTATCCAGTTACAGAAAGTAACGTGTATAATCTCATAATATCACTAGAATATCGATGTATGAAGGAGGCGTTGTACAATTTATCATAACAACTTAAATCAGTCAGAATTTATGCCGGTGCCGCTAGTTCAGTTGGTAAAGGCGTTGGTTTCTTGACATTTATTTTACAATCGGGCGACGCCTGTTCAATCCTGACACCAAACAATTGATTTTCTTGACACTTTTTTGTTTATGTTTTCACGAAGTAATACAACATAATTTTTATACTATGATGCACTGTTTGTAAATATTGTTTTTAATTTGTGTAGTAATTATTTATTCGCTACAAAAATGACAATATTGGAATTATATAGCGATGTTTCTAAATGTTATTTATCCAAAAAAAATAATGTAATGGGTATATAATTTATTAATAGTATATATATTGTACGGTAATATAATGTAATTATATATGTGAAAACAAATTGTGATCTGTCTGGATAAATAAAATTGAGAAACATCGTTATATATAACATCCCGTAACACGGCATGTATCAAAACGCATTTACTGTAATCATATTTTGATTCCCCCTTTACTTTTGCAATGTTTATGAGTGAGGATTTCATTTTCGCATAGTGTAAGTGTGTGTGTGTGTGTGTGTGTGTGTGTGTGTGTGTATGTGTGTGTGTGTGTGTGTGTGTGTGTGTGTGTGTGTGTGTGTGTGTGTGTGTGTGTGTGTGTGTGTGTGTGTGTGTTTGTGCGTGTGTGTGTGCGTGCTTCTGTTTGTGCGTGTGTATAGTTGTATGTGTATATGTGCGTGCGTGCGAGCGTCAGATCAAATTTACGTATATGTCCACGAACGTTGTTGTAGTTACTTAATACTGAATGAAATGCGTTTGTGCATATTTCACGAAATATCTTCAATTTTATATTAATTTATTTGCAGCACCCGGTATTCCTGTAATAAAACATGTCTTTACATCACTTCCTGGTGGCTCCATCAATGCCGACCTATGTTTTGTTGTATTTAAGGTTAGTAGTAATTGTTGTATGCCTGTGCGTACCTATATAGCCGGCAAAGATATGCTTGTTTTACTAAATATATGAAGGTCATACAAACAGCATACCTACTATGCTTATTTAATTCTGCAACGTAATAGCTACTCCGTATTTCAGTTAGCTAATAAGAAAACAGGCTCGATGATGTGCATATGTGGTATTGTCTAAGTAATATGTAACATTAGCTGCCGGTTTAATAAAAGAATGTGTCATCAGCATGTTTTGATTCCCGATTTGTTTACAATAATTTTGACGGCATTACGCAGATACTTCCGGCGAGATTATCAAGAGAATTGATATACTTTCTTAAAAAGGAATGCGTACTAAAGGAAAAGTTTGACACGTGATAATAATAATAACATAATTAGTATAAGAAAAATAATGTATTTTAATAAGGATGATATTTTATAAAATTAAAGTGCGTATAATGGCCTGTTTTTGAGACTTTATGATGCACTGCAATAACATATTGCCGCTTTATCTGCAGCTACCAAGTGAGAGCGGATGTGACGACATTGTGTCCGTGCAGGTGTGGTACAAACGCCAGGATGTTGTAACATCTATCTGGACATATAAAGAAGTGCAGGAATTCAAGGATATCCACGTCACCATTTTTCGTGCAATGTATGAGGTATACGAGGTCAAGATCACCGCCACCAACAACGGGAACATCACCGCCACTAGTGACATTGTTACGAACCTTGACACAGGTCAGATATTATGGTATTGTTTCATTTGGGTGATATTTTGACAAGACGCATTTACAATTTACCAGACACATACATATTTGTATAATTTTTATTAATAAAATTGCTATGTCCAGCAGTAGCGCATCCATGGACAATGTAGACGTTTCTGAAAATGGAGGAAATAATCAAGAGAATTTAGTTATAATAAGCAACTAAAATAGTAGGTGCTAATATTATCAAGAAGCGGAGATTAAAAGGCGATCGCACACACCTGTTTATATACTGATTATTTATAAAAACTATTGTTAGAACAATGTTTCGTTCAGAAATTAGGGAAGGTAGAAGAACTTAGAGATAATGTAACGTTATAAAAAGAACAGTTCATAATGAATATAAAAAGTACGTATGTGTACAAATGCATTCATTTTAAAAATAAGATTGGATGGATAGACCAAATAATCCATTGATTTCGAAAACGGTAGACGGATGACAATAATATATATCCTTCATGACGAATTACACACATATGACAATTTTGGAACTGTCTTGGCCATTGGCCATTGACCATCAAATGTGTCGAACGTTGTATTAGTTATATATGTGGATGATGCGTTTGAGGTGGTTATTTACGTTGGAGTAATGTGTACCAAATAAATAGCTTGGTACTTGTAAGGTTTCGTTTACATTTCTGAAGATATGTACTATTACATTACGTCCGTTATGATTCACATATCGGTATATATATATATATACTACCTCAAAAAAGTGTTCAATCTGTCAAACGATGACAACATTACCTTTATTTTTGGCTTAACCGTCATAATTCGTGATCTTGCGAAGAATAGCTAAGGTAAATTTCAAATGACGATAAATAATATGAACTGGCTGACCCCCACCCACTCATCAACATTACGGTATTTCTTGAGTAAATATCGACACCTTCGAGGATACACTGATACAGAGCCAACAGGGATAGTGTTAGTATATAAATGCCGCCAGCTTTTTAAAATGACGATACATATTCTAATCTCTCATGGTAATTATGTTTGCAGGTTCAACACCGTTGCAAACAACGACCCCTTCTAGCATCACCAAATATCAAAGTTCTGCAGCTTTGGGGACTGGTGCATGGATTGGGGTTGCATTTGGAACATTAATACTTGGCATGGTGATAATGGCCGTCATCATGCTAAACATTGAGAGGTACGTGGCTGGTTCTTAACATTTGCCGGTCGTAAATCTCTATAACAAAAACTGGACAGTAACATTGCACTAACGTCTGTTAAATATCCAAAAGGGCAGCGTATGGCAAACAACTTTCATCCACCAAATATCAGGTGTGATGGAAATTCGGCCAATAGCCACACAGCATGTCATGATATCGTTGTTTTTAAACTGGTGTTCATACAGGCACGTGTATTTAACGACTATCTCACAACAAAAAGTACCGATCGTCTCGAAGTGGCGGTATTGTCCGGGGAGCTATGTCCTAGAGCAGCGGTATTTAACATTGTTGGCACTGATACCCATTGGACGAGCCAACAAAACCGTTATTGCCACTCCATTTTAAAATATCAGACTTAAGAAAAGGAAATTGTTGAAAACATATTTAGTTGCATAATTAATAGCATTAGCTCTGACATGGATCAAACGTGTGACAAGCAATGTCGTACAGGTGAAAGTATTTGTTTATGGTTGAAGTTGCACCTTCTTGATGAGCTTTGAGATGCGAGGCTTTGTCACATTTAAAGCACATGACAGGTCATCAGTAAGATCTTATATATTTTGTCCTGGTTTTAATTTAATGTTGATCCTTGTAGAAATGCCAGTTCTCCACAGCAGTATATCAGGATGAGTACTGTCAGAGCTCTGTCTGACCGAATTGTGTATCTACACCAGCCTTTTGTTAGAGAATTACCAGGTCAGAATCTCGAGTCTTCTTTCAGCGTGCTGTCTTTTCGAAAGCCGAAGAAAGCGTCTTTCATACTCGACAACTCCATCGTCGACTGTAAAAGGTGTCATTATCCATACTTTCTTCTGACAGTGTTCCAGATCTGGAAAATATCCAACGAAGGCCTCACTCATGGAAAGTATGTGCAGCATGATATCAATTGAAAGTATATGCGGCATGATATCATCAGCAAACGACACCATTCTTCGCTCTCTTCAAGTTGCGTGGACAATGTTGAGAACATGGATACCTCATTAGCCTGAACCTTATGTTGGTAAAACAAGACGTTCAGTCAAACATTTTAAGAACCGCCGCTCTAACGACTGAACTGTGCTAGAAAGAACGAAACTGGTGTCAACACAATGACCCATAGTCTACCATATTTGTGAGGCATCTAATCTTGTTGTGACGAAAGCCCAAAATGGAACCGTGTGAACTTTTCATGTGTTCTTCAACATGATAGTTTGCAAGTATCGTGGACAAAATGCAAAGCTGCTGAACCAAAGAGAAGGCATAATACTGGTGAAAATAGATCTACCAGCTGTACGAGTCAGCGGTCAACAATGAGAAAATCGAAGAAGTACCAACGTTATACAGTAAAATAAAAATGCGTAGGTTATTTACTGTTCAGAATGATTGTGTTTGTTGCCCCCCTTTAGATCCGAAGAAATAGCTTAAACATTTGTATATTGTGTTGAAGGCTCATACTTTCAATGGTTCGGTCGCTGCATAACATTGGGATACCCCAAAAACTAAACAACTCCGAGTCCACAATGAAACAATCGTATGTAGGCGCATTTCGAATCGACTTTTGCAATTACAAATTTGATTAGTGTGGTTATTACACCAGCATATACGACACATACACGACCATCGCCATCGGTTATTTTGCTAAGCATTGAATTGTGTTAACATTAACTTTTTTTATGATGTATTTCAGAATGCGAAGATGTTCAAGCAAGACTGACAACCAACGGCAGGACACGGAGATGTCACCGACACAGAACATAGAGGGTAAGATAAAAAACAAATGCAAAATATTTATATATTTTGTTATATATTTTGTAGTGTATGTATTTGCATGGTTTAGAACCTGGTAACAACCTGTTTATAACCAGGTTTTTTGTTTCACTATCCTTGCTAACGTTAAATATGCACCTATTCGTTGGCAAAATAGTTCGACTTTCATCATCCCCCATATTCTTTATTCAAAAGTGTGTGTGTGTGCGCGCGAGTGTGTGTGTGTGTGTGTGTGTGTGTGTGTGTGTGTGTGTGTGTGTGTGTGTGTGTGTGTGTGTGTGTGTGTGTGTGTTTGTGGGTGTGTGTGTGAGTGTGTGTGTGTGTGTGTGTATGTGTGTGTGTGTGTGCGTGTATGTGTGGTGTGTGTGTATGTGTGTGTGTGTGTGTGTGTGTGTGTGTGTGTGTGTGTGTGTGTGTGTGTGTGTGTGTGTGTGTGTGTGTGTGTGTGTGTGTGTGTGTGTGTGTGTGTGTGTGTGTGTGTGTGTGTGTGTGTGTGTGTGTGTGTGTGTGTGTGTGTGTGTGTGTGAGTGCGTATGTGTGTGCGTGTGTGTGCATGCGTAAGTGTATTTGCACATTTTGTTTGTGCGTTTATGTGAATAAAACTATACTTGAGCATCACAGACGTTAACCTTCTCGCAGACATCGTCGAGGATGCACAAGGCTACGTTGTAACATCGAGAGGGCCCAACGAACAGGAAGGTAAAACGACTGTTCCAAGTAACTGCTCTGATATCAGCTTTATTAGTTACAAAAATAAATAAACGTAATTTACATCTTAGAACAACGGACATGTAATATAGATAGGGAGCGAGGAGAACATAATATATACATATATATAATGTTCTTAATTCTTAATAATATATTATGCATTATGAATACAATATATAGTAATACTTATTGTTGCGGTTCATCATTCTAAGCGTTGTCCCTTGCTCCCTATCTATATTACATGTCCGTTGTTCCAAGATGTAAATTACGTTTATGTATATATATATTCAAATCGATAAACTTTTTCTTTATTTTGACTTATTTTTCTGTGACGTTTCGATCTCTATCAGCGAACTTCATCAGACGTCTACCGGTAGGCGGCGAAACGGTAGACATTCTCGCAGAAATCAACATGAAATAACACAATGACGATGCAGAGAAACCCTCTGCAAGCACTACGCCTGAAGCAACAGAAACACATCGGAAAAGGGGCGCATAAATCAACCATCACATATGATTAAAACGATACATTGTTGACTAGGAGGGGGCGAAATGTGTAAACCGGGAGACGGACTGAAGAACACGAGTCATCAAAGAAGCGATCTGGATGAGGAAACTAAAGACAACAATAATCTAGATGAGGAACGGTTCCGACGCTCGCATGTATGTGACGATATCTTGAAGAGGCCGCAGTCGAGGTGACACACCAGCGTGACACGTCTGCGCAGAATAAATAACAAGTAGCGGTAGTTATCTGATGACGTTGGCTGATAGTGAACGAAATGTCACTGGAGCAATGTAAATTGACTGCGAAACAAGAGTACCAATATGAACACTTGTATTATTTGCGAGATTCATAGAAACAATTGGTGAATAGTCGATAGGTAAGATAAGTTGATAAAATGCTGAGTTGATACGCACGCGTACACAAGCACACACACGCACGCACGCACGCACGCACGCACGCACACACACACATCCTTGCTTTGTTTTGTTAACCTTTATTAAAATTGTCAAACGTATTCGTTGTGAAATGTTTGTATTGTATCCACGTGTTTCGTCAGGATTCATCGAGGATGCGAGTGACTACGTTAAGATAGAGAGAGACTCCAGCCAACCTGAAGACGGCAACCAGTATGCCGAGATACAGACCTAATTGCAAATGGCCACTGCATGATTATCTTTGGAAGATTGAAGCAAATAAGAATGACTTATGTGTAATGTCGCTTTTCATGTTTAGTTTTGATTCAGCTTTCTTTAATGCAATGCGTAAATTTAGGCTTAGCACGTGATAATATTGGTATTGCATAAATCGACTACTTATATTGAATGAGTTGGTGAAAAACCAGCCGCACTACATATACCGTTGAGTAGAATATCACCATAATTTACGTTAGCGCCGGATATTAGTAACTTAGTTTAGTTATGTTCTTGTTTAATGTACTTGGGTCGCAGAATGTCAGTTTTCCCGGCGCCCCCACAACAAATTAAAAGTGAGTGGAGCCTATGACAAGAAAATAAGAACTGATGAAGTTCGCATGTCTGAAACATGACTTTTATTAGAGAGTGACGCCTCATTCGGCAAAGTTGTACTATATTAATGAACTAATATCGCTCGAATGTGTTTAAAACACCTGAGATGACCTTATTTTGTTTCCATTTATAGGTTGTTTAACAATGATTGTCAGGAAATCATTTCCACGCTAGAATAACAGAAAGGGTAAGTTTCCAAGTAAATATAAATAGCATCGGTATCGGGAGAGTCATACGGGTGCTAGCGACCTTTGGATTCAGTTATGCAAATTATTTATATTTGACATATCCAATACATGATTATGCCGTGTATAATGCTACATGTACTCAGGAAATAGGTGTGACAAGCTAACGAAAGACACTATTTGGTAAAATCACGTGTTGGATATGTCAAAAAGAAATTGCTTACATAACAGTAACTACACTAAATCCGACGATTTTTTGTGTATTCTTCATTTAATGTTTCGGACGTGCTTTAAATTGTACATGTATCGCTTGCTTATCTATATTTTCTTGTACTAGTATTGTGATCTATGTTGGATTGGCTTACAATAACCTGATGTCAATGTTTATTTTTATCGTTTGATGTTTGTCGTACGTTTGTATTTTTAATCTTTTAAAATACATATTTTATTAAATACCCCTGAGAAATGTACTCACACTGGTTAATTTATTTCGTGTAAATTAATTTAGAATGTATTCCCTGCCAAATGGCGTCAAAAATAACAACATCATGTCTTCGTGAACAACGGTCTCTACAGTCGGTGACACATTCATATGTTATCATCCGTCCGCAAAATATGTTGATATGGGCAGGGTGTTTAAAAGATTCCTTAAGTGTGATCACACCCCTGTTCAGAAGACATTTCCTGGGAGCAACAAAAGAGTTTACCTCACCAATTCTCTGACCTTTCATTCCTTGTCATGAAAACATAAGTCAATTTCCGATGTGTACCTTCGTGTCATATATGCATGTACACAAAAGTGACGTCACTAATATTACATCAGCCAATTGTAACGCATTTCCCAGGGTCTCGCGACCAATGAGCGACTGGCTTGCATTTGTTTCGTACTCCACAGGAAGACTTGTCGCCTGTTGAAATAGTTAGTTCTATCTGGTCATTCTGGTGTACCATATATACCACTATGAAACGCTTAATCGTAGATCATTCAAACAAAATCATAACCCCGTATAGAGCTGGAATTGGCAAAATTTTGAGCCACACAATATTAAATTGGTGTAGAACAAAGAAAGGAGAAGATGGTTCCCCGCAAACTCTCCGTGGGGGTGGGGGTGGGGGGATGAATAATTCCGACCGCATATAATCAACTCTATCATAAATCAGTTTCATAGAGTGCGTATACACCCACACAGACCCACATACACAGACACGCACGCACGCACGCACGCACGCACGCACACACGCACACACGCACACACGCACACACGCACACACGCACACACGCACACACGCACACACGCATAACATTGTGGAAACGCGGATAGCTAGACAGCATGTCCACAACATAAATAAATTCATTGATCAGTCTTTCCCCATGTGACGGCATGGATATTGCGTAGCAGGTGGGCGTAAGCAGTTACAGTGGCATTTACCAAATTATTATCGATTATCCGTACTGCGTGAGGTGGCGCCACACAGATACAGCCGAATCTGTCTTCAGTGGCGTATTACCATAGGAGCAACAGGTTCACGCGCCGCATGGATTAAGCTTCAGGGGGTCCACCCCAGTACACAGGAAATATAACGGGAAATCAAGTAAACTGATAGCGATAAATGCTGGGATTCAACGCGAATACTGTAATATATGCTAGGTCTATTAATCAGCTTGGAAAACACTGTCGCAAGATATTCTTTTTGCGATCAGTCGTAGATAGTAGATGAAATGCCAGGTTTGCTTCCCAGGATTGTCGTCCTCGATTGATATGAACAAAAGGACTTCCGTTCTCTTCTGATCCATTACCAGGATCTACTCATTATTTATCTATTTCAGTTGCGATAATGTGCGTTCACTACAGTTAAGGATACATATAATTCGTACCATAGGACAAGTCCAAAACTCACTATGTATAGTGTCCCGTTATCCTCTATATCCAGAACCCCCACTATCACTTTGCTTCAGTAACCGTATAGTGATACAGTTATTACTTCGACAGAATCAGTGTGATCGTAACGATCGACATGAAAAAGAAATTATGTTGTCGTCTCTATCAGCCATCATTTGTATCTGCATCATAAACATCATCATCAATAACCATGCAACTCTCAAAAAACACCTTTTTTCAAGGTTTGGTCACGAATCTGTTCAACAACGTGGTTTGTCTCTAAATTCGCTGCAAACATATTATAGTCCATATTTGGGTAGCCGACTCCTGGCCCGAGGCCTCCCATAACGTTGGTCAAAATTGTTATAGCGTTGTGACACGGTGACAGCTGGACAACATGACCACTCGCCTCTCTTCATTTATATATACATTCGTTTCCTTGGACCCTGGTCCTCTGGTCTACCAACATGTGCACTCGCCTCTTTGCATATACATTCGTTTCCTTGGACCCTGGTCCTCTGCTCTACCAACATGTGCACTCGCCTCTTTCCATATACATTCGTTTCCTTGGACCATGGTCCTCTGCTCTACCAATTGACGATGTATTTGAGAGAAAAATCAATGAAAAGTACATATCTAGAGTTAATTACTTTTTAAATGAACAAATTTAGTTATCAGGTGACGCCATGGAATATTGCCTCGCAGGTCGGTGTAAGCAGTCACAATGGCATTTACCGAACTATTATCGATTATCCGGACTCCGTGAGGTGGCGCCACAATACAAAACGATACCTGTGCTGTAGCCTAGCAACAGCCGAATCTGTCTTCAGTGGCGTATTACCAGAGATGGCGTTTAATGACGTCACCACTATGCGTGCATACCACCCCCGCGGTCATATTGGAGTACAAGCGAACCGCGTGCAACCGCCCGCATTGTGTATGTGCACTGAGCCGCTAAGTTGTTATCTTTAGTCATTGCACCGCGCAGTATGGCTTCAAAGGCATTTAGAGTACCGTACGTTGACACATTAGATGTGTTAACAAAGCAGATAGATTTAGACAAGATACGAATCATAGATACATTTGATCCGTATTCTTTGTCGAATTCGGCATGGTCTAAGAAGGAAGCATGCTTCCCAGCGGTGTCTTACCCAGACACAGTGAACTACTTGATTTTTAACAAGTCTTTCTACCCCATGTATGACATGAAGGCGTGGAAGAGCCTAGATGCTTACAACCAGCTAACGTCAGGATGGATCAGCGATGTGGCGGTTTTTGTGAAAAATGGCTACCACATTGTACCAGCGAAAGTAAGCTTAAATTTTAGTTTTGATAAGTAGGTAGGCCTCCAATAAATTATATTACAATAGGTTTATTGCTTTCCATTTAACATTTTATTGTAATAAAATCATTGAGTGCTATTGCTACCAGAAGCTTTAGCCTTTATAGAAAGGTATAGCTACCTGGTGCTACACAGCAAATAAACTGATATTAAAAAGAATTTTTTGTCCCCCCAGGATTCATCAATACAGCTAAGGTTTTCATGTGAAATGAAAAACTGCAGACATGTCAGACATGCTATGTTTTTCTTGTTTAACATTCCACTCATACCACTGCCATCTCCTATCATCCAGCCATCTCACTTGTCAAATGGAGCGATGGACCCATTCAAGTTTGTAAATGCACAGCAGACAGTTGTCAATCGTGGTGATTCCCTTTCCATCATTAACGAAGAGATAGTCAATCGACATTGCTTCTCCCAGAAAGGTGTACTTCTGTCGAAGCAGGCAAATGACACGCTCAACGTGAATTCGCTGATGAGCGAGTTTTCGTGACCGTTCAAGCTCCACTGCTGGCATCTGGCTCATCCCCTTTGTGAAGGCAGGCATTTGGATGGTTGCCATCATCAGTCCCACAGTGTCATTGGCACCAAACCCCTGTGGGCCAACACAACGTCGCCTGGGAGGAGATGGTCGAGGATAGCACAGTGTTCGGTGAGGTACTTGTCACTGACTCGGCCAGCCAAAGTTCTCGACAAGAAGGAAATGGTCCCTTGTGGCGTAATTCCTATCAGGAACTTCACCGTATTGTGATGCTTATAGGAAGACCAAATCAGTGACCTTGCCTCCAGGTTTGATGTTGTTTCGATATACACCTCGAAACAGTCAATAATCCTCCATCGGCGTCGTCTTCTTCTACTCGTCTCGTCTTGGCCGTATATTATTAGAGGCTGCATCACGATGTACAGAACGTCGAGAGTGTTCAAGAAGATTCTTGAGACGGTCGACTGTCTGATGTTGAACATGAAACCAAACAGTTCATTCGACACATTCAGTCGGAGCTCCATCAGTGTCATCAATAATTGCTGAAACTTCCTCAGGGACGATCTGTGTGTTTCGTGTAGACGCGGTGACACGAAGTTGTATAGCTTTTGGAGGAGGTAGTAAGTTGGCAGACCGGAAAGAACATTCACTTCGTCGACTTTGCCGACTAAGCTGCACTCGTTTCAAATTTACAGATGCCAACGCCACATTTAAACTGCTGTTCTCTAGCGTCAGCCTCCACAACTCGTTCTCCATTCCATGCAGCACATCCCACTCATGTCAGTCTGACACACTTTTGAATCATCGTCAGCTGCTGGTGGTTCCACGTCATGTGTCCGGTCTTCCACTAAGGAAGTCTGCATGGACAGTAGTGTTTTGGCTATGTCTACGCGAGCTCTGTTTGCAGCACGATCAACTGTTCGTTTGTGTCGTGACAAACTTGCAGCTCCGTGTGACGGCTTGAGCTTGTCGTGGCCAAGGTTTATAATGGGCGCCCAGTCACAGTTTGTTTTGGCATACATGCAGACTGGCAGGCTTGCCTGTAAAACAATACATAAAAACATTAATACATGCACTGAGAATATTTAATAAATATGTAATGTGTATTGAAATTGTGTTATTGTCTTCTGGCTTAAAGCCCACTGTAGCATTGGTACACAATAAGAATTGTTTTAAATAAATATGACTAATAATCCATAAATATGA
>OZ023216.1:26457868-26507868 GCA_963995525.1 Escarpia spicata | reverse complement strand
CCTGAATCGGGCTGTGCCAAATGATTCAATATCTCGACCCCGACTGACTGACTGACTGACTGACTGACTTATTAACTCTACAATTATTTAAGATGTATTATTGCCTGACGTATTGCAGACTCTTTGTGTTCTTCTGACTCTGTATTCCATTCATTGGCTGGAGACCAAAAACATAGTATACTGGGCCGGTTACTTTGCGTGGTAGAAGCAAATAGCTGTGCATACATCTATGAGGCTCATTACCCGATTCCTTAGCATTTTATTAGGACTATTTTGAGGAATGTGAGAATCATGACTATATAATTCATGTTGATGCAACAGCAGACGGTGACATGATTATAACGATCGAGGGCAGGATTCACGAAAAAAATTATTACAAAATGGACCTGTTGTTATTACAAAATGGGTCGATATTACAAAACGGGCTTGTTTTTATTACAAATTGGGTCGTTATTGCAAAATGGGTCGATTATTACAAAATGGGTCGTAACACACTTGACATATTATGCGTGGTGCCCCCGTCAGATTGTGTGACTGCATCCGGACCTCTTCAAGACGTGTCTTATATCATCAGGGAACTGGTACCTCGACTCGAACGTGCAGTAAAATCTCGCTTTATAGTCACCTCCGCTATACAGCCACTTTGAAATTTAGGTCACCATTAATTGCATAGCCGTAAATTATAAGAAACTAGTTCCCCTAAAACGATCACCTCCGTATTCGGGTCACTTTTGGCTCGTCCCGAGGGTTACTGTGATATTGAGGTGCCATTGTAGTGGCTTGATGAATTTATAAGTACCCTATCGGGTAAAAACTTATATCTACAACCTTGCTTATATCCAACATAACTCCCTATCGCCTTGACCCATCTGTTGACAACTGGAATACTCCTGATGGATTTTGAGATTGTCCAATCCTTTTGTTTTGGTGCGCTTCTGAGCTTGGTTTCCAAGGATTTAGGCGCAGTAGAAGTTATCTTAATATTATTAGTTACAACCAGTCTGCAATTCTGACCTTAGATAAAATCATCAAGAATAACAGAGTTTACCAGGTTCTGAAACAGGTCATGTGATATATAACGTTTTAAAAATCATACATAAGAACAGAGTCTCCGGTTGAGATATGTATTACAACATTGTATAAATAGCATTGCATAGATGACTGGTATTATTAGCATTTTGAAAAGTGTGTGGATGTAGACATTTACCACATTAGAATGGGAGGTATTATTATCGTTTAGACAGCGTGGAAACTACACTAACATGAAACATATGTTTTCTCAGGACACTGCAATTGACCAATCAACCGCAAATTGTGTAGGCTTTCTTGTAAATGTGATTAATGTATAGATGTCTGCCTGTGCGAGTCAGACGCAGAATAATGTGTAAGAGGAAACAGTGAATAAATTAATGTAAATGTACAACGCTAGTTAAAACAATGACACCCTTGGTCACATACGTATAGAACGTTTCTTAAAATGAGGGTTTTGTCAAACCAATGCATTGCTCCACAATCCAAAAGACATGATCAAGTGAATAAACACACAAGTTCAGCAGAATATCACTTTTTAGTGAACTGGGGCAGTTCACCGACAAGCGAGAAGGTGCGACTAACTGGAGCGTGTCATTCGCCAGGTCATGGCGGGTGGTGTCGCAGCTTTCACCTAGGTGACAGGAGCAAAGTCGAGTAAATCGTATTTTCGGCGTGTTAATGCAGGGTTGATGGCCGGGTACTGGGCGTGCGGCGGGGGTAACGCCACAACCGTCTTACAGGCGGCTTTCATCGTCATTCTGCTGACAATTCCCAGCGTTTCAGGTGAGTTTGTTTGTCCATAGCTGCGGACAACCTTGTTCACTTCGTTGTAGGCAGTCAAGCGTGTCGTGCCAGTTGTTTGTTTTGATACGATCGTTCAAAGGCTGTAGTTTACATCCTGGTCTGCGCAGTGGCTAGGAAATACAGATGGAGTGCGCATATCATAGGTTTGAACCGATGACATATACCTCGTTTTTACATGCGGAATACCTGTGATGTTTACGTTGTTGCGCCTATTTGCTAATGCAGACTAATGCACAGTTGACGCACACTATTTTAAGAACTCTTTCTCCTGGAATTAATTCAGTTGTCCTTCGGTGTGTATTGTCGTAGTAATACATATTATTTTAGCAATTTTTAAATTACTCACACAATGTGGTAATTATCATACGTTTGTTAATTCTCCTAATTAGCTCGGGAAACTGATTTATATTTGAATCCGAAGAACCACATTGCGTTCAAGCTGTTGCGTGGCAAATATTGATACTCCTAATTTCTCTTCGTTCATGATATTACCTGGTATATTCCATAGTTTAGATTCCTCACAAATGTTACAAAGTCATACCAATGACATATAATGATCTAGTTTCCGCAAATATAAATACACATTTTGTTAGACCTTTAATTTAGAATAAATTAACTAGATCACCTGTGTCCATCTACTTTAACATTTCAGTCGGTTTTTTATTCAACGACTACATGCATGACTCAGTGAGTAATCTTACAAGTCAATTGCGTACAGCGTACATTACGAACAACATATGTTTTAATGATTGACACTTTTAAATCTTCCCATCTACAATATATATTACACTATTATTTTCTGACTGTAAACCATTTTTTTCTAACTATGTCACTGCGCTATGCCCATACAATATAAATAACACTATCTGAATTGGCACATTATCAAACGCCTCCTGGAAATTAAAATGATACAACATCGATCTGTATAGCCTTCATCTGCCCATTTATTAATTTCTTTCAAACACAAATATAATTTATAGGCGTCGTGATGAACACTGGTCTGCTGAAGCTCACCAAAAGCCTCCAACTTTGAGTTTCAACAAAACCTCCAACTGCTCCCCTTGAGGTTACCAAAACCTCCAACTGCCCCCCTTGAGGTTACCAAAACCTCCAACTGCTCCCCTTAGGTTACCAAAACCTCCAACTGCCCCCCTTGAGGTTACCAAAACCTCCAACTGCCCACTTGAGGTTCACCAAAAACCTACAACTGCAACCTCTTGCCGAAAAATTGGGGAACTAAATCTATTTACACCCCACCCATAATATTGGGGATTCAGCCCTTCCACAAACCCCCGGTACTTCTGCGTATGTGACTGGTTAGACATAAACTTTCTCTTACGGACCAATGTTGAGATTGATTTATTAAGGTATGCTTAACAAAGTCGTTTACCACACATACTCTGTTTAACGGTTTTTAGTAATTTAATTATATACATAGTACAGATCTGTGCTTTTACCAGTTCCATGATACCTTTTTAAAAAAAAACGTGCTTCTCTCATAATACGTATCCAGTTAGTGAATTTGTAATATAATACGCTATCACTTTACGGCATACCAGCATTTACACACCTATTCCGCCAAATCGTATATGCCACATCAGCCAGCCAAACTGTCCTACCTAACCTATGTATACAATAAACACTGCATAAACATTGCAGACAGTAAAGATTACTTATATTTATTTATAGCATAACACTGTTAGGTAAAGTTACAGTATAGAAAAAAACAAGGGAAAGATACCTGTATGCAGACAGTAAAGAATCGTATTGAACGGTGCAGAGTCATTCCGTATCCTCGCTGTTCTAAAGTGTTCCGCGAAGGAGAATCAGCTGCTAATCAAATTTCGACCGAAGATATTCCGTGACCTTATCTTACAATATACGTGAACACTATTTCTTGTTTCCTTTGTGCAGACTAGGTTTATTTTCCAATCTGGTCGTATGACGCGATAGGTATTAAAACGTGCATACAAACCGGCGTATGTCGGCCAATGTGCTTTGTACCCTGTAAAGTTGTTGTCCCCTCCGTCTTCCTTCCTTCCTTCCTTCCTTCCTTCTGTTGGGCGGTACGCAAATGGCTTCAGAAGACCGGAGCCGTACCTCGGGTATGTCGCTCGCCAAGCCGTGTACATCATCGTGCTGTGGTGATGCATTGTCCCCTCACGGCTAAGGGTGTATTTGTTTGTCAATGAAATTGAACAAACAAGCGTTCCAGGTTCGTCATGAATATATATATGTTTTATTCATCATTAGAAACTTCAGACACGATGTCCGTACAACGTTTACACATTCATGTGCGCCGACAGTCCAACTCTATTTTACATTTAAAGTGTCCGTGGTTTTTGAAGATCGAACGATAAAGCAATATATAAACCACCGTGGTTTATATTTGCCGAAATATTGATAAGTCTAAACTTGTGGGAAACATTTTCCTAGTTTCCCGTGGAGAGCGTCAACGTGTCTCTTCGTCTGGGTTCATTGCCGCCCTCCTCGTAATTCCAAAAATAGTTCCCTTTTAAACATACTGGCTTGGCCTCAAGCCAAATCCGGGAATTGTCTTTAAACCGTAAGGTATCGAAACGCATAGTATGACATTTGTAGAATTATGGCTCTACGCATGCGTGTTTTTAACGCGGTCATACTATGGGGATGAGGGTGCTCACTCACGTGAGGGGTTCTGCGGGGGTCTGCATTTATTTGCATAATTTAATCTTTCCGGTTCGATCTTAAAACCAGGACATGGTCACGAAGTGAATCGAAGGTCAGGCCAATGTCTGCACCAAATTCCAGTCATGACTCTTAACTGTCAACTACATTCTGTTCCGGTAGAGACCAAGAACTACGCCTACAGACGCGAAAATAAACAAATCGTTCAAACCTTGTTGCTTTAGAAACGCGCCCACAGTGACGGAAACCATATGCTTGCCTTGTGCAGCATTCTTTTATATAATGCTTTTATATAACATGACTCTGGTTTTTCTGTTCTAGTCTTTCTCTGATAACTAATAATAATAGTAATTAACAAAATTAGCCACTGCAGGTCTGTTACAACCCGACTACTCATTACATTGACTAGAAGGTTCGGGTTACTATCCCAGTGTTGTGGTTACAGAAATGCTTGTGCCAACAACGCGTCGCACGCTACCAGTAAAGGCTGATTCGATTACGATAAGCATTCAGTGAGATGCGGGTCTATTCCAAGAAGAATAAAAAGCGATCAGCCTCATCATCGCAAGCTATTTATATTATTGAGTTTGATGCAGTCATCAGCCTCCCCCCTAGCGAGCGAAGTTGATCGGGCCCAAAGTTTCCGTTTCGACAGTTTCATCCGAAGTCTTGTATTCCGCTAACTCTACGGGTTACCCACGACCTACTAACCCAGAGGCCACAGTGTATTTCGTATCTTGATGAGTGTGGAGTCGGTAGAACCCTTCACTCCCTTTCTACGATAGGCATGAATGTCAACGCAAAGTTGGTTATTGATAAAGGTAATTAATTAATTGAATAATAAACGTAACGTTAATATAAAATAGACGAAATCGGAGGAAACAGTCTTACCAGGGGAAAACAATTGATTAACTACTACCATCGGTACACTAGCGTACATAACAGCGCCATGTGGAGCGATCCCCAGATAGGTCACTTGCACAATAACACGGCCGGACTAAATAACGACGCTCTGTTGTATATTGGTATCTAGATCGCCTACGCTCAAAACCGTGCCGCAGACTACGATCAGCGATATCTGCACGTAGCAAACATGACCAATATCAAACGTAACCACTATTTACGACTATTTCGGAAATGGGAACAGTCTCATATAAATATCAATCCGACAAGTTTGAGGGTTTTCAAGTGCATCACCCCAGTACGTCGATGTCTCTCGCGTCTTTATGTGTATTCATGTCCTGGGACAACTGGCCTCCGATCTACCAACTGGCAGTGTTTATCAAAAACACAACAAAACTAGTTAAACGCTATTTTAGTTTACTAGGGTGTTTTATGTATATGTTGTGCTTTTCTGGACGGCCTTTCTCCTATCTAAGAGAATTGAGGGGTGATTACTTCTCCAGATTGCACCACCTTACACGAGTTTATTATCAAAATAATATAATGGTGATAATGTATGCCCTTGGTGTAATTAGTGGGTGGACGTCCATAGTCAAAATACTGTAATGGTGATACTTGATGCCCTTGGTGTAATTAGTGGGTGGACGTTAATAGTCAAAATACTGTAATGGTGATAATTGATGCCCTTTGTGTAATTAGTGGGTGTACGCCAATAGTCGAAATACTGTAATGGTGATAACTGATGCCCCTGATGTAATTAGTGGGTGTTCGCTAATAGACAAAATGCTGTGATGGTAATAATTTATTCCATTGGTGTAACTAGAGGGTGTACGCCAATAGTCAAAGTACTGTAATGGTGATAATTCATGCCCCTGTTGTAATTAGTGGGTGTACGCCAATAGTCAAACTACTGTAATGGTGATAATTTATGCCATTGGTGTAATTAGAGGGTGTACGCCAATAGCCAAAATACTGTAATGGTGATAATTTATGCCCTTGGTGTAATTAGAGGGTGCAAGCCAATAATAAAAACACTTTAATGTTGATAATCGATGCCCCTGGTGTAATTAGATGGTGTACGCCAATAGTCAAAATACTGTAATTGTGATAATTGATTGAAGGATCAATTACCTTTGAAGGGACAAACTGTTTAGGATGAACGTTCGTGAAATGGTGAATTCACATACCTTGGCCATATTACTTAGACGTTAACGATCGAATAGCATGCGGCACTCGTGACTGCTGGCGATCTCGCGATACCAACACGCCGTGCAGTATTTCCTTAAAGGGAATAAAAACATATGTTGCTTGAATTCAAGTTATATTACATCCTGCTATCTATTTCCACGTCCACGAAGCCAAAAAAATCAAAAAAATTCAATGAATTAGAAATTCCACATTTTATGCTGTACATCCGGACATTTTCGAATATGCATATTGTTGGCGCACTTTTCGGGATGCCAAGATGTGACGTCACTTACGACTCAAACTCGCATCAGGCCGACCCTTTCCATGCATTCAGAGCATGTTTACAAGTATAGCTTTTGGGTCGAAACGAGCGTCAGAATGAGTTATTGTGCAATTTTCCGACGTAATACAAACACTAGTCATCATAGAGGAACAAGCAGTTATCTTACGGTTCCACATGAATCCAATTTTATTCAAAACAACGTATGCGAATGGGCCTACAAGTCGACTAAGTTTTCAGAATAATTATATCGAATGCAACCAACGGGAGATAATCTACACCAATAAACATACATAGCAAACATATATTGTATCCAGCAACATAAAGTAACGTATATAATCTTATAATGTCAGTAGAATATCGATATATGAAGGAGTTGTACAATTTACCATAACAACTTAAATGAGTTACAGAGTTTCCGCTGGTCCCGCTAGCTCAATGGGTAGGCGCGTTGGTTAGATGTCATTTATTTTACAATCGGGCGACGCCGGTTCAATCCTGACAGCATGCAAACTATTGATTTTCTTTACACTTTTTTTGTTTATGTTTTCACGAAGTAATATAAACCAAATCATTTAGTATACTATGATGCACTGTTTGTAAATAATTTTTATTTTTGTAGTAATTATTTATTCGCCACAAAAATGAAAATATAGTCATTATATAACGATGTTTCTAAATTTTATTTATCCAAACAAATATAATGTAATGGGTATATAATGTATTAATTGTAAATATATTGTACAGTAATATATTGTAATTATATATGTGAAAACAGATTGTGATCTGTCTGGATAAATACAATTTAGAAACATCGTTATATATAATGACCATATTTTAATTTTTGTGGCGAATAAATAATTACTACAAAAATAAAATAAATATATTTACAAACAGTGCATCATATTATACTAAATGATTTGGTTTATATTACTTCGTGAAAACATAAACAAAAACAGTGTAAAGAAAATCAATAGTTTGCATGCTGTCAAGATTGAACCGGCGTCGCCCGATTGTTAAACAAACGCCAAGGAACCAACGCGTTTACCAACTGAGCTATCATGGCCGACAGAAATTCACTGACTGATTTCAGTTGTTATGATAAATTGTACAACTCCTCCTCCATACATCGATATTCTAGTGATATTATGAGATTTTACACGTTACTTTCTGTAGCTGGATACGATATATGTTTGCTATGTATGTACATTGGTGTACATTATCTCCCGTTGGTTGCATTCGATATAATTATTCTGAAAACGAGCCCAAGCTCGGCGAAACCTAGTCGACTTGTATTACAAGTCGTAGGCTCATTCGCATTCATTGTTTTGAATAAAATTGAATACACGTGGAACCGTAAGATAACTGCTTGTTCCTCTATGACGACTAGTGTTTGTATTACATCGGATTATTGCATAACAACTCATTCTGACGCTCGTTTCGACCCCAACATTATCCATGTAAACATTCTCTGAATGCATAGAAAGGGTCGGCCTGCTGCGAGTGTGAGTCATGTGTGACGTTAAGATACCACGTGATCGCCTAGCTCATTAAATGTTTATTTTCCGCGGGAATCGCTACACAGACGGGTTTAAAATCGAATTTATGCTACAAATGTATTTTTCTGTATTTTTTTAATGTTCTCGAATGTTACATGCAATATTAAACTTTCTGTACACATGGAAAACGGATTTTAGCTAATGCTTTGTTTTTATTTCCTTTAATGTTACAAGATAACTTGTGATTCGTTTCTTTATATAAAAAAAATATTTTAATAGTTTCAATAAAGTATAGCAAGTAAGTGGCGGCAATTTCGCGTTGAACCAGTTCCTTGATTTGTTAAAACACATGAACATATATTCCATTTGTATTGCAATCACATTTAGCATTATATAATAGTAAATTATTTTATGAAGCATTGCACTTATCTTTGTGCATCAGTAACCTTATTGCTTTTGCCATCGTCACCGTCATTAGATGTCCAAGTTGAACAGGTATATCCACTTGCACGATCATAGACAAAGCTCGGCAAATTCCCGCATGCACCCGGCATTTGGTAGATGGGACAGTATCCACCGATAATGTGGTCGGCGGTTTGGGATAACCCACAGTCGCAGCGTTCGCTCTTGGCCAGGCCCAGGCGTAGAATGGAGGCGCCGAAGCGTCCCATGTCTGACCGTAGTCTGTTGACCTAATCATATAGAGCGGGAGCACAGCAGTTTTATTTATATAAAAAGGGCCAAAGTGTTTGACCCCATGTGTTAGAGGAACCATCCCCCGATATCACAAGATGTGATGAGTTGCTGCTGGGTCGTGGGTGGTAGAATGCCCCCTAAATCAACCCCTGAAGTGGGAGTGATTTAATACCTTTATTTATGTGAACAGCGCCAAGGCTAAAAACCAATGACCAATGACAGCAAATTTAGGGGTGGAACCCCCCCTGACAGCAGCCCCCGAAGTGTGCCAAAAAGGACCTTTATTTATGTGAACGGCGCCAAGGCTAAAAGCAGTTTCAAAAGTTTCCCTTGCGTTCCCGAGCCCGAGTCCGGAATGACCAATGCCAGCAACTACAGGGGTGGAACCCCACTGACAGCAACCCCCAGAGATTAACGAAACTGTACTTATTCGCGCAAACACCTAGCGGATTTCGTAATCCTGTAGATGTCGCCGTTGTAGAACAGCTGTGGTAACAATACAACTTAACAATATTTAACAAGATTTAACAAGATTGCCACCCAGAGAATTAACTCTAGGTGGCAGGTGGACAAGGAAGCCCTTTGGCTTATCGAGAGTCCGATCCTTTTATCTATGTGTATCCCGCACTTATGAGGTATGTGTCGATTTAATTTTTAAATATATTCACGCTACTAGCACCCACACAATCAGCAGATAATCTGTTCAATTCATTTACAGTCCTTTGTGAAAATGAGAACTTTCTTATATCTAATCTACACTACTCCTTTGCTAATGTAACTTCATGTTCTCTAGTTCTTCTATCTTTCTTAACTGAGAAAAAATAGTTCTATCAATATTTTCATAACCATTCATTAGTTTAAACACTGATCTCCTCTCAATCTCCTGGTCTCTAGTATTGTTAAGCCGCATTTTGTAGGCGTATTTCGTAACTAAGATCCCTCAGTTTTGGTATAATTTTAGTTGCTCTCCTCTGCACTCTTTCTAGCATATATATGTCCTTCGTGCGATATGGCCTCCACGCTTGAATACAATATTCTAAATGAGGCCTAACTATTGTTTTGTACATCGGTATTATTAGCTCTTTTTTCATATACGTTAAGTTTCGCCTAACTCATCCAAGGATTTGATTTCCCTTTGAAGCTGCAATACCGCACTGCTCTGAAACCTTCATATCAGCACTAATGGTTAACCCTAAGTCCTTTTCTTTTACAGTAGTACTTAGTACAGTAACCCCCATTGTATATTCTACCTCTTCGTTCCTATGTCCTGCGTGGAGGCATTTACATTTCCCAAAATTAAACAGCATTTGCCACTTTTCAGACCATTTGATCAACTTGTTAAGATCATCTTGTAAATGTTGTCTATCTCCATCACTTCTAATCCTTCTGAACACCTTTGTATCGTCCGCAAATTTCAACACTTTGCTTGTTATTTCATCATCCAAATCGTTGATATATATTAAGAATAATATAGGTCCTAGTACTGATCCCTGTGGTACCCCACTCAATACCGATTTCCAGTTTGACGCCTCCCCATCAACTACTACACGTTGTCTTCTGTTAATCAACCATTTTTCTATCCAGTTTATTATATCATTTCCTATGCCATAGGCCTTTAGTTTAAGCAGTAATCTTTGATGTGGTACTTTGTCGAAAACTTTTTGAAAATCTAAGTAGACGATATCTACTAGTGATTCCTCATCTACCCACTTAGTGATGTCTTCCAAAAAACATAACATATATGTTAAGCATGACCTCGCTTTAAAAAAAAACCATGTTGAGATGGGTTTATCAAGTTATGTTTAACAAGAAAATCCACCATGTGATTTTTAATTAGTCTTTCTAATAATTTGCAAATCACTGATGTTAAACTCACTGGTGTATAGTTCTCTGACTTGTTTCTCGAACCTTTTTTAAATAACGGTATAATGTTTGCATCTTTCCATTCTAAAGGAACCACTCCCTCTTCTAATGACAAATTTTAAACTGTTGCAAGCAGTACGCTAATTTGTTCTACAACTTCCGATAGTAGTTTGGGCTGAATCCCATCCACTCCAGGTGATTTATTATCCTTCATAGTCCTTATTTTCTTAGCTACCATTTCCGGAGTTACAATTAATTGTCCTAAATAGTCTGAATCTGCCCCCTTGAATTTAGCCTCTGGTACTGGCAGTGAACTAATATCTTCTCTGGTAAACATTAAACTAACGTACTCATTCAGGTCTTCTGCCATTAAGAATCCCCCTGATATTATATTTCCAGCACTATCTTCTAGATTACAATTGACTCTGGACTAACAATGTCGTCACACGTGTCACCTATGTGCAAGTTAGCGTACTACCATATCTACGCAATTTCAAAAATTAGACATTTTCTTACTACTGATGCATATAAGACACTAGTCAACGCCCTGGTGACATCGCGGCTTGACTACAGTAACGCGGTCCTGTGCGGCATCACCGAGGCACTTATGAACAAATTGCAGATGGTACAGAACTCGGCAGCAAGACTTATTTCAAGATACCGAAAGCACCAGCACATAACACCTGTGCTGGTCGAACTGCATTGGCTTCCAGTTCGCTGGCGTATCCAATACAAACTGCTGGTCCTTGTTTTCACGGCTTTACATGGTCTTGCTCCAGCGTATATCCACGATCTCATAATACCGTATACGCCAACCCGCAACCTCCGATCTGCTCTACATCTGCTTGTAGTCCCGCGCTACAACTTAGAGGGCTACGGCAGACGAGCTTTCTCCGTGTCTGGACCTACGCTCTGGAACGCTCTGCCAATAAACGTTCGTCAAATAGAGACTTTGGATAAATTCAAAACTTGCCTTAAAACGTATATATTTAAGCAGGCGTACATCGACTGAGGAACTGTACTGTAGGACACTTTTTTATGAACATGTATTTAATCAATTAATTTATTTCTATTATATAATGTATTTTAATTAATTTATTATTATTTATCTTTTAATACAATTTTATATATCATAATGTATATTCTCTTACTTAATTAATTATCTTAATATTTGTGCAAATATGTCTTGTATGTTGGTCACATTATATATATACAATCTTGTAAATCTGAATAATTATTATATTTACCGGCATCTTTATACATATACATGTATATTTTTATATTTGTTTCCATGTACGTTTCATAATGTGTGTAAGCGCCTATAAACGGGCTGGTCCCGGAGATATGGCGCTATAGAAATGCTTGTAATACAACTACTACTACTACTACTAATAATAATAATAATAATAATAGAGGACCGACCTTATCTTGAACTTTCTGTTTGCTTCGAACATACGCATAAAACTCTTGCTGTCATGTTTTATATTACTAGCTAATTGTTGTTCATAGCTTCTCTTTGAATTTCTAATTTCAGCTGTAGCTTTGTTAAGTGCTTCTTTATAATTGTTGTAGTCTTCATCATTTCCAGTACATCTATATGACTTCCACATCATTTGTTTATACTTAATTTTTCGAATGGCTTCTTTCGATAAGTGTTTCTTTTTGGACCGTTTCCCTTATTTTTTGAAGGGTAGAAATTTATCGACTGTGCACTTAATTTCACTCTTTAATATATTCCAGCATTCTGTTGCTGTCTTATTTTTCAGTGTGTTATTCCAGTCTATCTTTGCTAAATATTACCTCATGTCCTTATACCTTCCTTTGTGGAAATTTCTCCTGTACTGCTTTTTACTATTCTTTTCTGATTTTACTTTGATGGTAAATGTATCTGGTTGTGATCACTATTCCCAGTGGCTCACATATCTTGACATTGTCAACTAATTCATTATGTGAGAACAAAACTATGTCTAACACATTCTCACCACTGGTTGGTTCTAGCACTTCGATAAACTAACCCAACCGTTAACGTTAAGTTTCCTGTAACTATGTTACACCAAACAGCTTCTTCGCAATCTGCTTCTCTTTCTAATTTTATTTCATTAGCCTGGATAGATTCTTTAATATATGAAATAACTCCACCTCCCTTTCTTCCTATTCTATCTTTCCTAAACATTACATATCCTGTCAGTCCCAATTCGGCATCTGATATATCGGTGGTGGTCCAGGATTCGGTTATACCTATTATGTGAGGGTCAATATCTTCTACCATAATGTTTAGTTCATTTCTTTTGTTTACTATACTCCTTGCATTTAAACAAACACATTTATATCCAGCTTCAGAAGAGTTTTCCAGACTGTTCTTTGCTGATTTATTTGTGCTGTCTTTATCTATGCCTTCAGTTTAAGGCTTTTCTGTGAGTTCACCCTGCGAATCTAGTTTAAATAGATGCAACATGTCCCATTGTCAACAGATCGCTGCAGGTTCTCTGAGAAAACTGCTGCACCCTTTCTACTAAGATGGAGGCCATCTCTCATGTACAAATCTTCCCTCCCAACAAAGTATTCCCATAAATCTGTGCGACATAACAAATTAACTTAGTGACGCACAGGATTATGCGGACGCGACAGGACAACTGTTCACTCTGCTTATCAGAATATATACAAACGCGAAAGGATAACGGTTAATATTATATCTTTACCACACACATAATCAGTGCATATGTGATAGGGTAACTGTTCATATATCATCTTGCAGTAGGAGAGGGGGCAGTTCCCTCTGGTAGGATAGTTACCTGTAGTGGGACAGGGGACAATTACTTGTAGTAGGAGAGGGGGGAGTTTGCTCTGGGGGGAGAGTTACCTGCGGTGGGACTGGGGGCAATTACCTGTAGTGGGATATGGGACAGTTACTTGTGGTGGACAGGGAGAGCTACCTGTGGTGGTACAGGGGAGAGTTACCTGTAGTGGGACAGTTACCTTTGGCTGGACAGTTTCCTGTTGTGGGACAATTACCCGTGGTGAGATATTTACCTTCGTTGGGACAGCTACCAGCGGTGGTGCATAGGACAATTACGTGTTGTGGGACAGTTTCGCACACTTTGTGTTAATAACCACGGCAATCAGTTATTGTGTGGTTTTCTCAAATATAATCGTTTATGAACACAAACATGTCATACAAGCCAGGTTTATTTCCTATTGTAGCTGCGAGTTCAACATAAATGTTCACCGGAGCAATCAAACAGAATATAAAACACGAAGCAATTCTAAGGTGACACTGAATTGGACGATGAACGAACTTAGGACATGCAACGATACTAAACAATGAACACAAGACACATATCTGGAAGTTTGTATCGGGATTTCTTTTAATATTTTTAAACCACACCTTTTGAAGATCAATACCCTTTGGGGAATAATGGAATTATACAATGGTTTCTTTTCTAGAATCGGAGTAGCAACAGGGAAAACAACACTAAACCATGTTGCTGACATACAGTTGCTAGAGACGCGAAAGGAGATGCTAGGTTAGCCTCGTTTTAGATTAAAGTGATGACGCATGAATACATTTTGAAAAAGGTCTATCATCAGTACAGACGCAACATACACAGGATTAGTGTTTAGATATCTTAGTCGCCCTCGTCACTGTCATCGTCTGTCCAGGCGTCCGAATCTTCACTGCCCATCCCTCCGGCGACGTCCTCGGCATCAACGGGGATTGCTGACAAAGATTCCAGCAGTGAACTCCCTTGGAACCAGTCCAGCTCCAAACTGCCTGACTTCTCTGTCCATCCACAGATTGTGGGCATCGCCTTGCAAGTCGGGTCAGGCTGGTCGGCCCTTTTCCACATCCGTGCAACAAAGTGTGCTCTCATAATGTGGTTGGTAAGAGTCTAGCAACAAGGGGAAGAGATGCACAGTTGATTTTCATGATCTTGGATAGTGGCCACTTCTCACTCCCACCACTCATTCTGATGAAGGCTCTGTATCTCGCTTCGTTGACGTCGATACGATGACGTTGATACGATACTTAAACCCATACAGGGAGCAAACAAAAACATAATGGCAGTTAAATCGACTGCTTCTGAGGTCAGGCACCGCAGTGCCATCACGTGTTGATGCACTACATTCGTTTCCACTAGTTGGAAGTGTAGTATAGCCGCTCCCTGCATGTTATGTACATACGTAGCCTATGTATTACGGACGGATCCCTTTGACTTCGGATTTCTCCGGTGCTGGTCGGAGGAGATAATAAACGACGGCCATGTTTCGTTCAGTCTGATAAATGGTGTGTTTCATTTAAAAGCAGCAATTATACAATGGCGACGAGAATTAAGCGAACCTGCTAAGCCTACAAGTAAGCAACCGCCTACCGTACCGAATCACCATGGCTGTTCCGATCAATGTGGCCCAACTACCGCCGTTCGATGCACAAAACGAGCCTTCAACAACGGCTGAACGTTGGGAAAAGTGGATACGAAACTTTAACAGGATGGCCAGTGCGTCAGGATGCACCGATGACAAGCAAAAATTGATTTGCTGTTATATACCGCGGGCGAAGGCGTACAGGACATTTATGATACATTCCCCGAAACAGAAACAGGTACGTCATCGTCGTTTCAAAAGACAAAAGAACTACTGAAGGACTATTTCACGCCTAAATCAAACGTCCCGTACAACAGGCACGTGAAGGCTAAACCGTCGGTCAGTTCGTAACACGGTTACGACAGATGGCATCGTCATGCGATTACGGGAACAATGTCGATGAGTACATCAGAGATCAAGTAATCGATCGGTGCCGCTCTGATTCGTTGCGTACCAAACTCCTGGCCGCAGGAAAGGATCTCACGCTAAACAGGGCGATCGAGATAGCGCAAACGAGAGAATCATCAGAACGCCAGGCTAAAGACATGGCTCGTGGCACAGCAAACAACACAGTGTATGCTGCATTCAACAGGTCAGCACGCATACCATTCGAAACGCACATTCGTAAACCGGTCAACATACATTTTAACACTCAGCAACGTCACGATCGGTGTACTCGCTGTGGCTTACAGGGCCATACAAGTGACGAATGCAAGTGCACACGTGATAAAGAGTGTCATAAATGTGGAGTGCGTGGACATTTCGCTGTCATGTGCCGAAGCAAACCAAGGCAGCACTCACAGCGCAGCTCACAGACGTGGCAAAAGAAACGTGCACAGCCAGTCAATCCAATACGATACATGGCAGAATCAGCTGTCCATAGCGACAACAGCGAAATGAGTACGCATTTACTTTGACGCCTCATTCTGGCATGATCACAGCAATCATTGCAGATGGACCGGTTGACATGATCATTGATTCGGGTGCATCATGCAACATAATCAACTCTACTGTAGCCGCGCAGCTGCGAGAGCGAGGCGAGCAGTTTGAAGCATGCAAACGGACCATACATCCGTACGGATCGCCGCCAACCGTGGCGCGTAAGCTCATCACTTGTGACGTGCAAATTGGTGACAAGTCGACAATCGCAGAATTTCTTCTCGTTCATGGAGATTCGCCTTCACTTCTGGGCAGGGCTACTGCTGAGCAGCTTGGGGCCCTGAGAGTTGGAGTCAACTTTGTGTCCGACCGACAAACAGCTAACAACGAGTCAGCTGACATTGCTGCATTCCGGAAATTGAGGGATGAACTGACAGTGGGAGAAAATGGAGACTTTCTGCTACGAGATTCTCGCATTGTCATCCCGACAGCACTTCGCAGTCGTGTCATACATTTGGCACATGAGGGTCATCAGGGCATCTGCAAGACAAGTGTGGTTTCCAGGCATAGACAAAGAAACGGAAGCAGTCGTCATGGGTTGCATTCCGTGTGTTGCAAACTCCAACCGCCGCCAGATGGAGCTATTAAAAATGACTACTCTACCGCGAGGCCCGTGGATCATTTTGAGCACTGATTTCTGCGGCCCAATACCGACAGGCGAATATTTACTCTGCGTCACAGATGAATATTCAAGATATTCAGTCGTTCACGTGACCAGAAGCACCAGTGCAGAGACAGTTATGCCGATCATGGAGTCCATTTTTGCCATGTTCGGATATCCAGAAACGATAAACTCGGACAATGGCCCACCATTCCAGAGTAATGCGTGGTCACAGTTTTTGCATCGTGTGGCGTCCGTCACCGCAAAATCACACCGCTATGGCCGATGGCGAATGCACAAGTGGAGAACTTCAACAAGCCGATGATGAAGGCAGTACGTTCAGCCATCATTCAACATCGCAACTGGCGTCGCCAACTGCAGCAGTTTCTTCGAAACTATCGATCTACTCCGCATAGTTCTACGCTGTTCACATCTCACCGACTACTGTTTGGTCGAGAACCGAGAACTAAGCTACCTGAGCTGCCAACGCTTCAGAGCGTGCACCCAGAAGATGAAGTCGTTCGCAGACAAGACGCTCGTGCAAAAGCGAGTATGAAAGAGTACTCAGACGAGCGTGCACACGCTCCACATGTGAACCTACAAATGGGAGAGGGTGTGCTTGTACAGCAGCCTAGAGTGAACAAATTCTCTACTCCTTTTGCGGATCGCTGCCCGTTCTAGATATAGTTAGTTACACGATATAAGGGTGTAGGCAGATCGCTGCCCTTCATATCCGTTATCTAGTTAAGTGTTCAGTTAAATAACATGGCATGTTTGTGCGTTTATCTGTTTTCACAACGAACACTTTTCACAACGAACACTTATTAAGAATCCATCTCACAAACTTTATTGCAGTTCAATGTTCCTTTAATTAACAAATGTGGCTAAGTAATCAAGGTAGAGAGGGATGTAATATAGCCGCTCCCTGCATGTTATATACATACGTAGTATATACATGTTTCGTTCAGTCTGATAAATGGTGTGTTTCATTTAAAAGCAGCAATCATACAGGAAGGGCTTCACTTTGCTCTTTCCAAAGATGCAGGATGTGAAGTCACATCCTGCCAAAGCATGCAGACTCACGAGTGCATCGTTGAATCCATGTTTTCTCTTGTCAAAGGTGGCAGTTAAATTTGTCACATCAATGTATCTACGGTTGTTACCAGATCCTTAGTCCAGGATGATGTTCATCCCTTCTGACCTTCCAACAAGCCGGAGACGAATGACGAGTACATCTGTATCAGTTGATCTCACCAGAATGTTTCCGGTGGAGACGTTGCTTGCATGAAATGCAATGAGTGTGCTGGCCTCCTCGTGCTGACCTTGGAGATGATTCGGTTCCTCTGTTAGTACAAGTTCTTCCTCGTTGGTCTTCATCGCCATGCATTTACCACCATGTGATACGAATAGTGTCATCCTCCCAAGTATTGACCTGTAGTGTGGTTTTTTTCCCATTCCTCCATGAGGAAATTAACAAATTCTTCCTTGATTGCACCGTTTTTGAGGAGCACCGCTTCACTCTGTTGCTGGGCCTGGTCAGGCCCTGTGATGATCAATGTGAGAAGACTTCCAGAACGACGCAGTTTCCGCTCTGGGTCTTTGATCGATGGTCGAGTACCACGTGGGTTTGTTCACCGCTACAGGAACACACCTTCACCAAGAGATTCCTGGCCATGACCGCATACGTTGATTTTCTGTTCTGAAGCACGGTTTCGTGGAGGGGGATGCCCCATCAATCACAGTGGCTGCATTTGGGGGAAATGTGACATTGGTGAGCACGACATCCTGTATTTTCTCAAGAACCTTGGTAAGTGCTGCTTTGTCCGTCTTCAGTGGAGTCCCGTCGCTGTGGGCGAGAGAAGAGGCGACCTCTGTGATAGGGTAGCTTAGCAGTTGCTGCAGGTTAACGGCATCACTTGTCTTGGCAGCGACAGCCAGAATTCTCCCAAAGACGTCCCTGACTCCCTCTGCTGCATTTAGTCTCTGCACCACAGTCTTCGATTTCTTTATGTTCTCTGCAACGAAGTTCAATATCTTCGTCCTTGCCACTGTCTTCAGGAATCGTGACCCATCGATCACACACTCCCCTTCGAATTTCCGTCGAAGTGTTCTCCTCCGTGCCAATGTTCCAAGGAGAAATGTCTTGGTTTCTTCCTTCGCCGTTATCCCCGATGACACATTAACCAACTCAGCAGGGGAGTCCGCGGCGAACGGATTGCAGGTGCTGTTTAAGCTGTTGGCGAGGGCATCCGTCAGCATTTTCACGTCGAATTCTCGATTTTTTTAGTTAGTTGGTTAGCCGGTTCTTCCCCCGATCGAAGACCGCCCATTTCCCGTAGTTCTGACTAGGCCATGCCGCGTTGGGTGAGAGTGACGTACCACCTTTGAAGGCTTTCTCAGAGTTTCTGAAAGACGTTATGCCTCTCGTTGGATATACAGCGTCCCTGTTGACAGTCTCAAATGAACAGCGGACATTGCGTACGATTTGTGTGTGCGTCGAATGGACAGAGCGCCATCCTTCAAGATTTCCCGTGCACTGGGATGCATCTGCCGGAGTTTGTCAACTATCATAATCAGCTTACAAAATATGTACACCTACAAACGATATTTGCGTGGCGACTCAATATACATTTTACCGCATATCGATCGGCGCCATCTACCGGACTACGAAATCCGCTAGGTGTTTGCGCGAAAAAATACTGTCTCGTCACTCTTTGGGGGTTGCTGTCAGGGGGATTCCACCACTTAAAATTGCTGGCATTAGTCATTCCGTACTCGGGGAACACCAGGGAAACCTTTGAAACAGTTATTAACCTTGGCGCCGTTCACATAAATACAGGTACTTTTTTGCCCATTTCAGGGGGTGATTTGGGGGCATTCCACCACCCGAGACCCAGCAGCATCTAATGTTTGTGATGTCGGGGGATGGTTCCTCCAACATATGGGGTCAAACACGTTGGCCCTTTTTACATAAATAAAAGCTCTGGGCTCCCGGTCTAATACTGGAACACTCTTACAAGGATGACGAACACACTCAGTATCTGTCATATATATGTATGCCCGGAACAGCTTATATGCGGTGGATACATGTATACAACAGTCTTTGCGCAATAAGTGCGCCAACAATTGTTCGACTGAGAAGTTCTGCCATGTAGTCAAATGGAAAGCGAATTGAGCAGTCATAAGAACTGAATACTACGCGGGTATACAACTGTCAGTCAATATAGGCAACAACGCCAGTTTATTGTTTAATTACGATAAACATAACAAAGATGTATGTCACACAATATGCATCAAAAGAGGAAAGAAGTGTTAATAGTTGCACCGTTGTATGTTCCATAGAGAAAGCGAATTTATTTTCACATGATGATATACATAATATGATGTTCTTAAAACATGAAATAAGTGACATCAAATACAGTGTAGTATAATATGTTAACACAGTGTTAGTTATAAAACGCATTGTGGACATCATGCAAAATGTGGTATTTTTATTAGGCTACAATTCCTATATTGATGGTTCTGAGCACATATTCCTGTCTTCTAGTTTGTTAGTGACATTATGCCTAACGTGGAAAAGTACATAAAAATATGGCAATTGTTTGCCTCACTCCTGTCTCAATATTGGCCGCATCATTGTGACGTCCGTTTCATCTGACGACTGCCAATTGGTCGATGTAAAGTGCTTCCAGAAGGGCGATAAACTGCTTCGGGAAGCCCATTTATGATAAATTTCGATTGCGTGATTAAGAAGAGTAATGGTTCGATAGTTCACACATTATTTAGTGTTTCCAGATTTGTGTATCACAATAATATGCTGGTTCTTCCAGGCATCCGTCCAACTGCAATTGCGCCATATTTGGGTGGATAGCTTCAGAAGCACTCGGATAGACGCTGGTCCGCTATGTCGTAACAGTTCTGATAGGATACCATGTAGTACTAGAGCCTTTCCACATTTCAGCATTCTCATTACCTACTCAGTCTCAGCGAGCAATGGATGTAGCCCCAGCTCCTCCGAATTGTGTGTTGATAACGGTCTCTCATTCTCCGGTTTCCCGAAGAAGTTGGTCCATATTCATGCTACCTGTCCAACACTTTATCACATTGTTACTGTTCTTATCATTGATGCAGCTTTGGTTCGCATGCAAAGGGCCTTTCTTGACAGCTTTTATTTTGTTCTACTTCACTTTCCCAAACCGATTATATAGTAAATTCGTGCACATTAGTTTTATAACAGCCAGGCGTTTTTGTCCATGCGAATAAGCCTGTGAATTATTCAGCCCGCGGTACTTTGCCGAGTTGCAATTCTTCTTTGCTTCCCGCTTTTCAACTGCCATGTCCACTACCTCGTCGCTTTTCCACAACTTCTTCTGCTTTATGATTTTAACAATGACATCAGTGGCCACGTTTATCCAAATTTCCTCAATTTTTCCACGTTTGCGTTGGTAGTGCGGCATTCACCTCAGCATTCTAGAACTGATTCAAAAAAATTTCAGTTTCGACGGCGATAGAGCTTTTAACCTCTTGGTCCGCAAGACAGCACAGGTCATATCGTAGGGGCTTTTCTCCTACTTCCTGATCTTAAGGGCCTTTAGGGGTATCTTGGCAATTACCAGGTTGTGATCGGAGTCTCCGTGCACTTATGAGTACGCTTGAGCGTCCAACGCCCTAGAGAACTACTTTTTGTCAAACGCAGTGTAATCGACATTTCAGCATTCTCATTACCTGCTCAGCCTCACCGAATAATGGGTGTAGTCTCAACTCCTCGGGACTGTGTGTTTATAACGGTCTCTCATTTTCCGGTTTCCCGAAGAAGTTGGTCCATATCCATGCTATCTGTCCAACACTTTATCGAGATATGTCACATTGTTACTGTTCTTATCACTGGTGCAGATTTGGTTCGCATGCAAAGGGCCTTTCTTGACAGCAATTTTTTTTTGTAATTCACTTTCCCAAACCGATCATATAGTCAATTCGTGCACATTAGTTTTATAATAGCCAGGCGTTTTTGTCCATGCGAATAAGCCTCTGAAATGTTCAGCCCGCGGTACTCTGCCGAGTTGCAATTCTTCTTTGCTTCCCGCTTTTCAACTGCCATATCCACTACCTCGTCGCTTCTCCACAACTTCTTCTGCTTTATGATTTTAACTATGACATCAGTGGCCAAGTTTATCCAAATTGCCTAATTGTTTCCAAGTTTGCGTTGGTAGTGCGGCATTCACCTCAGTATTCTAGAACTGATTCAAACCAATTTTAGTTTCGATGGCTAAAGAGCTTTTAACCTCTTGGTCCGAAAGACGACACATGTCAAATCGTAGGGGCTTTTCTCCTTCTTCCTGATCATGAGGGCCTTTAGGGGTATATTGGTAATTACCAGGCTGTGATCGGAGTCTCCGTGCACTCATCAGTATGCTTGAGCGTCCAACGCAGTAGAGAACTAGTTTTTGTCAATCGCAATGTAATCGGTTTGGTTTTTCGTGTTATTGTCACACGACAACCAGGTGTACCTGTTTCGCCAGTGATGTGTGAAATAAGTGTTTGTTAGTACAGATCATTCACCTTGCAAAATCGGACCAGTTTCTCGCCGATTTCGTTTCATTCACCGAGTCCTTACTTTCCAACTCCGCTGTTGCGATATTCAACATCACCAACTTTGGCAATGGCATCGCCCATAACTACGTATACGTCTATTTTTCTGATTTCATCTTTCACCGTCTGCAACTGCTCACAGAACGCTTCAATCTCTTCATAGGACTGCGCAGATGTTGGCGCGTGTAACTGGACGACCGTCATGTCGGCCATTCTCACGACAATGATCCGATCAGAAGCCGGGTTGTAACTGATCAGGCTTCCACGCATTTGCTAGTTCATAATCACAGCAGCTTCACCTTGTCCACGTACTGCTCCACTCACAATGATGATGCTGCCTACGGACTGAAAGGGTCCTTCTCGATGCCACGTTGTGTCGCTCATTCCGGCAATATCCACGTCAGCGGTCTCCAGTTCCCTTACAAGCAGGGACAATTTATCTGTCTTTCGTAAACAGTTCTAATGCGCCACGTTCGCATTCGTAGTAAGACTGTCTTCTTCTTTCTCAAGAGTTTTCTGATTCGAAACATTTTCATGTGTGAGCTTTCCTTCCGTCTTTAAGATCACAACCTCATTAAGTATGTCCTCCACAGTAGCTTGGCCAGCCGCGATCCTGGGAGACCAATCACGACTGGCATTTCGGTGATCGATGTTGTTGTGCTGCTTTTGGATTTTTAGAAGGTTAATACGCGCAGCGGGTGACAGTTACCTTCTACACGTGGCAGTATCCAACTGATGCACGCATGCACGCCTGCTGACGCCCACGCACGCACACATCCATGCACGCACCCACGCACGCACAAGCATACGCACACACCCACAACATGTGGTGGTAGTTATTGTGAAAGAATATGACTGATTCGTGTCTTGCAGGTGCCCGATGTAGATTCGCCAGCACAGCAACAAGTCAGGGCTCGTGCATTTTTCCATGCCGATGTACCGAGGGCTGTAATACAACCACCGGCGAATGTATCAACAGCGGAACATGTAACGACGGATCACCGCGCGACTACCGTTGGAGCGGGACGGCCTGTCAAATAGGTTCGATATTGCACTCGTGTTTGTTCGTTTTAGGACTTTTATAATACATGCAACGTTTGTTCATTGTCGGTGATTGCATCGTGTGTACTATTTCTTATGTAATATCTATATGTTTGATTATAGGAAAAGACGTGTTATCAATTTTCTTATTAAAAAGTACTGTCTGCCAGGACAGCTTCTTTATGGAAAACATTTGATCGTGATTACAGTACAATTATACACGTAGTGCATCTTGAACCGTTGGTAGACTTTGACTTTGTATACGTTGTTGTGTAGTTTTTTTCTCATAATATATAATACTATACACACACTCACATATACATACATACGTACATACATACATACATACGTACGTACGTACATATATACAAAAATACCTACAGACATACATACTCTGTACATACATACATACATACATACATACATACATACATACATACATACATACATACATACATACATACATACATACACACACATATATATATATATATATATATATATATATATATATATATATATACGTGACTGGGTATATTAAACTGTACTTACTAAGTAAGTACAGCTATGTAGCCTTGAACTGGCATCATTCTTGTTTCTATTTTCCGCTATGACTCTGAAGTGATGACCCCCTGGGGAATGATGTGCTAATTAACCTGAAACTTTTTCAAAATTTCTGCGAATGGGTATTGGTTTCATTGCAGCATGGTTGAATGTTTAGGGAGAAATTGAGTTCAGTTTTGAATGATTTGCTCTGCTGGAGGGGGTGGGGGGTGAAGTGTAAAACGATTTGAGCAGTTCTTCAGAAGGAATGCATTCTGCGCTAGAAAAAAATGTACCTATATTACTGGTTTCAAGATATTGGCACTTTTACCCTTAACGCCAACTTTATGCATAGGCGAAATAATGCCGTATGGTATTTGAGTTACATAGTTTTAATTGTCATGGCCAACTTAACCTGTCACTGTCTTACTGGATGCCACACCCTTCCATTTTGTCCTGCTTAGAACACACAGCCCTGCTGTTAATAGTAAGAGACTAATGTCACATGTGATTACATATTTTGGCTCACTACCTTAAAAGGACGTAGTCTGCTCCTAGTTGTTCAGTATTCATCAATATAATGGTCTTAAGGTAGGTAGTATGGATTCAAAAAGTGAATTTTGACATTAAAAAAAAGACTTCCTTTGCTATTTATGTACTTTCATATCCTTACCTCAATATGCAGTTAGTATATTAGCTGAAAAAGTAATCAAAAGTAGCAATATTGAGGTTTCTTCGGATGGCTTTTGGCAGAATTTGGTTTACAAAATTACCTTATCATCGTTTTCTCGGACTACCATTTTTCTGTGAGTACTTAAAGTTGCTGCGCTCTAGTAGAATAAATACTGGGTATAACTGCAAAATATTTTGCACCGCAGTGCCTAATGAGTATATCTACTGCATGAATTAAAATAAATCATAATATATTTTTCATAATATATAAATTCATAATATATATGGTTTCTGAATTATAGGCGTTAATTATGTGAAAAATTACACAAAATAGTTTTTTTTTACCAAACATTTGTTTCACGTAAACAACACACCATATCTGATTTCTGTGATATTCATGCAGTAGATATGCATAACAGTAATCCCTGTGCTAAATTACAAGCTTGTAACTTGAATACGTTTTTGGTTAGAGCGCGGCAAAAAATACCTAATTTTCCCTATTATGGCGGCCATATTGGATACCTAATTTGCATAATTTATGCGAAACATGAAAAAACCCTTAATTATGTTGGTATGTATCTGCATACCAAATATGGTTGATCTGTGTTGAAACCTAAAGATTTTTGGTGGAATCCATACTACCTACCTTAAGACGAAACTAACTATTTTGGTGGTACACTGATTGCCAAACTGTGTTTAGTATGCTTGTAACAACGATGGTAATATAAAGGCACGACCACGTGTGCATGTTCAAGTAGTAAACAAAACATCCAGTTTCTATAAGAAACTTTACTGACAATACGGCCGAGTAGTCCAGTCAATCAATGGTTCTACCTCAAACAAATTGCAATAAATTTAGTGGTAATTTTAGGTTCTACCGTATGTTTATGTTACCAGAAAAAATCCTAAAAAATCCACTTGGTGGAACATTGTAATTTTTGCATATTGTCAAGTGGCCGTAGGTCTCACTGAAATTTAGGGGAGTACACGTAATATGTTGTATGACTAATTTTCTTTGAAAATACTATATGATTATGTCTATAATTGGAAAGGCAATGCATTTATATGTGTAATGGTACCTAACAAGTGTCATTGCAATGAATATTAACGTCAGAATCGCATTCTAAACACATTTACAAAGTATAGCAATTTACATGTACCCCAATTTTCGGCCTAGTACAGTCAATCTATGGTTTAACCTCGAACAAAATGTAATAGCTATCATTATGGCGTTGTTCATTAACACTATATGTCTGCATTATTAGATAAAAAGTCCACAGAAATTCACGTCGTGGAACATTTTAATTTCTGACGATAATGACAAGTGGTCGAAAGTCCCTGCCGGTCACTTTTATCATAGTCAAATCTAGGGAAACGAATATTTAAGCTGAGTATTCTATATATATGCCATGGGGAGTAGCTTTGCGATCAACCGAATTTTGCTGACATATATTGTCATAAACTTGTTTATTTCAACACAGTTTACGTCCTTAGCTACTGTTTCTAAATACTACATAGAAAAAAGCAGACGTCCACAAGGAAAGACCGACAAGAGGTTAAACTGGTGCAAAAGGAACTCAACACCAAACTGAGAGAGGAAAAACAACACTACAAAGACAAAATGGAGAAACATTTTAATTGCATGAACACTAAAACATTATGGGATACACTGAAGTCGGCTATAAACCTGAACTGTACTAGTAAACCAATACACGCCACAAATGAACATAATTTTGCTGATTAAATTAATTATTTCTACAGACGTTTTGATATTCAGGCCTCTTCCAGTAGATGTGATTCTGCTCTCAGTGATGTGCTCGTCAGTAATGCCGATAGTTTTGAAATTGATGTAGATGATGTCACCAAAGTCTTCCAACATGTATGTAGTAGAAAAGCAACTGGTCCTGATGGCATTTCGGCTTTTGTATTGGAAACATATGCTGGGGAGCTTGCACCGTCTTGGTGCCCCATACTCCAACTTTCTGTCGATAGCCACATTGTGTCAATACTCTGGAAAAAAACCTCACATACTACTCGTGTACCAAACAAACTTGCCCAAAAGAAAACAATGATTACAGACCTATAACACTTACACCAATTGTCATGAAATGTTTGGAACGCATAATGATTTGTAAACTGAAAAAGTTATACGTTCAGGACTATCTTGATCCATTTCAATTTGCCTACTGGCATGGCAGAGTAACAGACGATGGTGTCAACATTGTTGTCCATTTAATTTTGAAACACTTAGACAACTCCAAGGCTTATGCTATACTATAGTTCATAGACTTTAGCTCGGCGTTCAACCATATCCAACCTCACACCCCGCTAACTAAGCTGAAACAAATGAATGCTAGTCCATACATCATCAAGTGGTATTATTTTTTTCTAACAGAAAATCAGGTCTTTCCCAAACTGTGGTAACAAATACCGGTGCACCCCAGGTTGTGTCAGTTTGCCGATTTTGTACACTCTGTATACAAATGACTATAGCAGCAGCAGTACTAACAACTACATAATAAAATGTGTGTGATGACTCGGCTATTCTTGGTCTGATACATATTGTATTGACATCAGTACATACATGTCAGAAATTGAAATCTTTGTACATTGGTGTGGCAACACCATTTCGGTTTTTTCTCATTTGACCAAGAAATATCCTTAATATTGGTAGTGCCATAGAGGGATTTATTGCAATGGGGGTGAATGGTAGGCATAACAAAGTTTAAACGGTGTACGTGTTCTAGGTTTTTGTATGTAGACTTTTTTTGTCGATGACGCTGGACACGCACTTAAAATGCCTCCTTGCATTTTTTTTATTTATTGTGCTATATTTTTCTCAAATTTAGATTTAGTCCCATAATTTTTTTCAGGATTCCTTCATTAACTTTGTAAGAGAAGAATACATGTCAAAATACCCTGCAATAACAATGATACATTATTGTAGTGGGCCAATCTATACCGATGACACTGAACACGCAAAAAGTGGTCATTATAGGAAATACGTTGTAATGTTTTTATTTCTAATTTTCTAAACATTATTTTGTTTCTGTACACTCCTCACATATACTCCATTTGCACTGTGAAATCAGAAATAGAAAATATAGAACTGTTTTGTATGGAAGCGCTTCCATATTGGGAAAGTTCAATTGGACATGCCTTTTTTGCCGTTTTTGGCCCACGTTTTGCAATTAAAAAAATTAATAAGGCGTACAAACTATATAAGTCCTGAAACCTCTTACTGACAGTAATCTTTGGTGAATTGTTTAGTAAGTCTGTCTTTATAGTTCACGGTGTGAGACACAAAAGACCAATTGTATACTTTTTGGGACATTGGCCCAACTACAGTGTATAACAGACGTTACCTGTTTATAATGTACAATTTCCCATCCATTATTTTATTCTCTATTTTGTTATTTTCTTCAAGGAAACGTTGCATACAAGAAAAATGCAACCCAAGAGAACTATGCGAGGGGTAACCAATTCCCGGCTAGTATGGCCGTTGATGGCAGTACCAACCAATGGAAATCTCCCGGACGCTGCGCACTGCCGAATCATGGACAAGATTATGATGCTTGGTGGCAGGTAGATCTAGGAGAAGTATACAATATATCCCGCGTGGAAATCTACAGTGGCAACAGTAGTGAGTATTGCACATAGCGTCATTGCGGTGAGCTGCCTCCTTCGTAATATCGATTTAGTAGAACGGCCGTGGCCAGTTTATTGTTAAAGAATTTTCATGTATGCACACACACACACACACACACACACACACACACACACACACACACACACACACACACACACACACACAAACACAAACACACACATGCACACGCGCACACAAACAGACATACACACACAAACAAAGACACAATCACACACACACACACACACACACACACACACACACACACACACACACACACACACACACACACACACACACACACACACACACACACACACACACACACACACACACACACACACACACACACACGCACACACACACACACACACACACACACTCAACAGACACACACACACACACACACACACACACACACACACACACACCACACACACACACAAACACACACACACACACACACACACACACATATCGTTGGTGTTACGAAAGTTTTTCGAACCGCGCTTATGTGGGCTAAATTAATATGACTTGTTCTTTACTTCCCTGTTGACGTTTGTTACCACGTAGGTTAAATAAAGTCAATTCAATTTGTATTTCGTTTAACGTATTCACATTTAAAGTATATCAATACATTCTTGTA
Organism: Escarpia spicata; assembly: GCA_963995525.1. Classification (NCBI taxonomy): domain Eukaryota; kingdom Metazoa; phylum Annelida; class Polychaeta; order Sabellida; family Siboglinidae; genus Escarpia; species Escarpia spicata. Next base: position 26,478,894 of record OZ023216.1, on the reverse strand, counting down.
TGCCTATATCAAACTGTAAATAGTTTCAACAAACTGACTTAAACCTACACCACGTATTGTACCTGGTATGGATACAACATTGAAACCTAAATTCATTCTTCAATCAGGTTGTTGAAGTTTTAATTTCATACCAGACATAGCAGTAGACGTTATCAGTGTGTGAAACATACAGCAGTGTATACCTAGTATTCAGACAAATAGTGTTTCGAAAATGTCATATTACCAATGCAATTAGTGGATTCATTGATGATCTAGGCGCAGGGATGAATGGAGGAATAATGTATAAGCAATCAAAAGAGAGAATTGAACCACCGAATCGCGTTCGTTTCTATCGCTTTGAGATGTTTGTTTTTAACTTTCCCCATTTGCCGTATTCAAAGTGTTTTATTTCTTGAAGTATGGTGTAACCAATCTTTTTGTTATTTCTGGTTAACCTACCAATTTTAAGCTAGTCCTCTTTACGTGTTACTTAGTTTCTTTTTTTTGTAAATTTGCTCCTTTTTCATTCACTCGTTTTAACATATAATTGCCACATGTTTATATATTATCGTCTATGATATCAATGTAACAATGTGTTGTTGCAGAATGCCAGGCAGGTCGCTTTGGCGCTCAGTGTCAATTCAGCTGTCATTGTATTGACAGAGAAACATGTAATGAAGTCACAGGCGAATGTCCGTCTGACTGTCCAAATAGCCGATGGGGCGTTGGCTGTATGCTGAGTGAGTAACACATAGACATGTCAACTGACCGTTTCAATATGATAATGAACTCATAATGAAAATCATGAAGTAAAGAGCGATAATTCAATTATAAGTTAGGTCGTTAAAAAGTGTTTGGACGTCCGACTAGTTGAAAACAGCCTCAAGTTATCGAACTTCCTCGTTGGCTATTTTACGTCACAACAAACGTAACAATACTTTGGGAATCGTCTTCTTCGTTTGCTGGAAGATGAGCGTTAGTACTAGTTTTATATATAAAGCTGGCCGCATATACTGCTAAATGTTTGTTGCGAGGCGTCTGTGTGATCGACAAGCAACAATTCTTTTTACCGTGTTTGTGCAATTGGGGGAACGTGCACTATACTCCATAAAACTGGTAACCGTATACTGCATAACAATTGGGGGAACGTACACTATACTCCATAAAACTGGTAACCGTATACTGCATAACAATTGGGGGAACGTACACTATACTCCATAAAACTGGTAACCGTATACTGCACAACAAAATATGCCACAACTCATGTAGGCGTATCGCCGATCGTGGTGATAGTTTCTGGTACCCGCATCTCTAACAATATCACTTCGTGTGAATCTGACATGCATCACTCGGCATTTCCTACTTGTTGCCATTTTCCAAATAAAAGTTAAATTGCAAATGCAATCCTCATATTATTTAAATCTAAATGAAAGATCGTATATAATATATTAACTATATACGTGTTCTGCCGTGTGATCTTCAACCGGCTGAAGATAACACTTGACCAACACCTTCGGGAGGAGCAAGCTGGTTTTCGAAGCTGGAGCTCATGCTGTGAACATATCCTCACTTTGCAACACATCACTGAGTAAAGCCGAGAGTTCCAGAAGTCTCTTCTAGTTAATTTCGTTGACTTCAAGAAGGTTTTCGACAGTGTACACAGAGAGTCGGTGGAAAATGGTGAAACTGTACGGCATGCCAAACAAATATATAACCATTTTCAAATCGATATACCGAATCACCATCTGCTGCATCAAGAGATACGATGGTTACACGTGTTCAATATAGAGACAGGTGCGTCATAGATGCATCCTGCCCCCTTTCCTCTTTGTTGTTGTTATTGACTTCATCATGAAAAAGACGACGAATGGGCCGTACATTGGCATTAAATTGGTACAAACTAGGCTGACAGACCTTGGCTTCGCTGATGACATTTCATTACTTAGCCACACGCCAGAGACCCGGCAAGAGATGACAAATAACTTGAACGATAATGGAGTGAGCGCCGGATTACGGTTCAGCTACGAGAAAACAAAACCATTGTCAGTTGGTAATGGACCTGACCCCACTTTGCGATCGGTCAGCATGACCTGCAGTGCACCGAGAACTTCCCCTGCCTCAGAAGCTACAACTCTAGCGAGGGTGACGCGGTCGTAGATGTGCGAGTGATGTTAGGCAAGGTCTCAGCAGTGTTCCAAAGACTACGTTCTTTATGGTCCAGTACCACCGTAAGTAATGCTATAAAACTACAAGTCAATTGTAATACCAACAGTGATGTATGCATGCGAGACGTGGAAGAACACAGTAATTAAGGATATCAAAAATAGACATCTTCTACCGACGATACCTTCGGTTTATATTGGACATATCACAGAGAGAGCACATCACCAATGAAGAAGTGATGAGGAGGCAGGTCTTTAGAAACTGCATGACATCGTTAAGCGTAGTCATGGGCATGCATTACGGTACCGGGGGAGAGATTTACACATGTAGCGATCGAATGGGTACCGAAAGGTGGTAACAGGAAAAGAGGAAGGCCGACTAAGACCTGGCGCAAGACAGTTATGGAAGACTTGACAGAAATGGGAATCACCTGGAATGAGGCCAAAGAAGTCGCAAATAATCGTTCGAGATGGAGGAACCTCGTCGCCCGATGTCCCGAAAGGAACAGGAAGAACTTTGTCTAAGTAATACATGTATCGCTACTATGACATTGCTATTGCTATAAGATCTTTGACAATTAGGGTTAGACGCGTTACAAATGCAAAGTTAAATATGGGGTTTAAGTAGCACACCGGCAGATCGAGACATCGCCACGGACCGGGTAAAGCATGTGCAAGAAAAAGACAACACCTAGCGTGAAGGGCACGACACAAGAAATTAAGAAGTCGCAGTGAGTATTGATTTAGGACACAATGTCTGTATCAATAACTTTGTCATAAACGTTCGTCAATACGAAAAGTAGTTTTGTTTGCAGATGATACACATATGTTTTACTGTGTGAAAAATCCTGTCCTTCTCAGCACAGATTTAAATGAAGGACTCTGTGTGCCTTGGCGGAATGGTTATTGAAAATTGACATTTTAGAGATAGACTTCGGACGTCGGACGCAAGATGGGGAGAATGCATGCAGAAAGATAGAGTGAATCATGATGTGCAGAAACATTTCGAACACTTTGAAAGGAGAAGGCCTCAGAATGAGTGCAACACCGGCACGTCTGTGTGGTCTGGCGACAGTGGCGCTGACAAAATATCATCAAAAACATAGCTGCAGGTTTACGAGAACAACTGGGTTCGGAAGAACGTGGAACGTGCATATAAGAAGTATCAATGACCAGAGGGAAGAGATCGGGATGCAATGCAGCTTGATGGGAAGATTGCTCAAAAGCCAGCCAGGTGAGTGCAGGATGGATGTAGGCGGACATATGAAGCGAGCAGGCGCGGAAAAAGGTATGTGAATCTAATACGTTGTCACTATGTTCGGTTTGGTTTACATTGTGTTTGCGTATGGTTTTGCCAATTGTGCGTTTTGTTGTTGTAGGCAATGACCATTACTACAATGACCCGAAAGGAAAGAAATACATGGGCAGAAGGGATCGCACAACACACAATTTTCGCTTGGATCCATTCAATAAACCTTGTAAACCGTGGACACAACAAACAAAGCACGGGGACAGTAAGTTTCCGGATGGCAGCCGGAAAGCAGCGAAGAACTTCTGTCGCCTCCCAGATGATGATAAACTGACTTGGTGCTATTACAACAACAAAGAGAACTGGGCATATTGCAAGCTAAGCAACCTACGTACGTATGAAACACAGCACGGCACTAATGATATGACACAAGTTTGCAAACTTAGCATACGGCTATTGCACTATTCCGTGGCAATATTGACACCATATGTTCCGAGGGTTATTCTAATATATACTGATCTCATCATGCTGTATATGCACACGAGCTGTGAACTGGCATGATATTATATATATATATATATCCAAAAATTTTTTTATATATAAAACGTAACGTTTATTTGTTGCTGCAGTAGATCTTACGTGATGTTCAATTTGCATAAATATATTTGTGATAACCTTTTGATTAAATGGCATACTTTTAACGAGGCATAACGTATAACCAGACCAGGATAATGAATCTATTCTGCCTCTACAAAAATACTTTTAGTAATTTTGCTTTGAAATATGCTGACAAACCAGCAATATAAATGGTGTTGCTACTGCTGCTGTGCTCGTAATAATAATAATAATAATAATTACTATTATTATTACTATTACTATTACAGATATAAAATCTAGAAGGATAAGCAAGTCTAGGCCACTAGACTGAGGTGCGATGGATATGTACGCACCCTAACCCCACCCAACCCCAACTGAGTTAAATTAATTCCACTTGAGGAAAAGCGTTCCGCTTGAATTGCGTAAGTTTTATTTTGAGTGAGTTTCAAGGTGATGCAGTTGGAGATTGTTGGTGAGCCAGAAGGGGGTGCTGTAGGAGTTTTTCAATAAGGCTCACGGGGGTGCAGTTGGAGTGTTCTAGTGAACCTCAAGGTGGGGGTGCACTTGCAGATGTCATTGGGAAGTCTGAAAAAGGGTGCTGTCCAGAATTAATGGTTTTACAAAATACGATAAACGCAATATACTAATATGCTTAAATGAATAGATATATTATCAACGTTGTTTTAAATTTGGAATGGTGGACAATGCATAACCTTAATAATGCTGTTTCTTACTGTATATACACATATAGAGTTGTCAATAAACATCATGTTGTAATGGATTGCGTTGGTATCGTTTAAACGTTTAAATAGTGTATACATACAACTGATATTTAGTTTTATGTCTACGTTTTTTAATGTTCAGACGATACTAATATAATCCATTAATTACGACATGATTTTGATTGTAATCGGATGCATTAAGTTTCTGCCGGTCGTAATAAAATAATGGATGATGATGTTTCAAATTTAAGACACATGTTTTAATTTTGCAACAGTTTTGAATATATTTTTATGTTAGTTTGGCGGTAAATTTCAAGTCGAAACGGACAAAAATATCTGATTAATCTTGAAATTATTGATATCAAGTGAAATGACACTTTTCATTGCATACGTGGGCCAATCTTTGACAAAGTAAAAATACGGTGTCGCCACCATTGAACATATTTGCTAATGCACTGAATATATTGTTATTAGCAAGATTGTCATGTATTACGTGTACAATTCAGCGCGGAGACCAAATGTAGATAGATAGTTTAGTTTTTTGTTATATCTCGTTTTTTTACCGTTCGCAATTGTCCTCTTGGATTGGATTTTGTTATGAAAGAACAGCATCCAGATCTAACAAACTAGAGCGATCTCAATAATTGTCACAACGTGTATTCAGAGTGTATGAATGATCCTACCAAGAAATAGTTGCGAGTAACTAATATTTGGTAAATAAAAAAATAACGACTGTTAACTACCAAGGCATCCCGTCAGGTGACGGATAGTTTTGCTAATAATAATCATTATTATACTAATAATAATAATAATAATAGCAGACAATAATAATATTAACGTAATGTTTGCAATGAACATTTCTTTGGAATGTCCAACACATTTGGAAATAACATAAAAACTCCCAAAGCCCAACTTTCTTGAAACACACTCTGTCCACCGAACGTTATCGCTACATTTCGAGTTATGGCCACCATTTTGGTCTACTTTTATGTAAGCAACCAAATATGCTTACTCCCGTAGGAAAACCTATCAAGCCTCTGTCACCTAGTTCTGTTTTATTATACCCAGTATTATAGGTAACACGTTAGTAATGTAGTTTTGTTTAGCCACTTGACACGTCTGTCATAGATTCACTGAAACAAGCACGTCCCAGAACGAATTTATAATCTAATAATAATACAAAACTTAAAATGATTAATTGTATGTTTCTATCAACAGTTTACTAATTTATTCATTCATTGGAAGGGAGGACAAGTCATCATTTTAATAATGTGATTGATTGAACCACATAAATTTTGTTCATCTAACGATGATACAGTGGGATTGCATGAACAAATACATTTGCAATTGTATAGATAACATGGAAGATATTTATTTGCTGTGAAATTATGTCAATGAAGACAGTACCCCCAAAATTATGTCAAAATGTTTCAGTGTTTTACTCTCGTGTACATATACGCAGGAATCTGGTGACTAACATAAATATATGTAAGCTGGTAGTCAGGCAGGTAGTAATTGCAGCAACTCATCCGCTTTGATGACATCGATAATTCTGTTAACTCTGTTCGTCTTAGAATGCGTTGCCGGTCGATTTGATGCTAACTGTGAAAAAGAGTGCCACTGCAGTAGTGCGACTGAGAATTGTCAGCTGACGAACGGTCGATGTGATGGTACTGGATGTGCACCTCACTTCAAAGGGCCGAATTGTCAAGGTAACTGGTGCTATATTATCAACGTCGTTTTCACTTTGCTATCTTATTTGGTATTACAACGTGCTTATGACATTACCAGGGATCATATATTTTAGTGCATGCATATTGAGACACAAAATGTTAAAATAATCTTCCCTGATTTCCCCAAGTTACCGTTTGAAAATGTTGTCCGTTTTCCCTTTGTCTTTTCATGCTCTTGGCCATTTTCCGTATCAATTAGACCAGCTGTATGTGCCGTTTTGGCACTATTAACCTTTGAGCGAGCCACCAAAACCGCAAATATCCCTTCTATGTTTAAATACCAACACTTAATGTAAGATAACAACACAACATAACACTTACATGTAATGTCTCATCGTTTTGTAGTCACGTGTCGAGCTGTTTGTTTTTATTGATCTGTGTTTATAATTTCAGAAAATCTTCTATTCGGTACGTTCACTCTCAGTGTCGGTAACAGCTCAGACAGAACTAACCACAAATCGTGTGCCAGTCACAATGGACAGGCGGTCAATGGAGAAGTAGTCAACAAGGCATGTACAGCGATTGGACGATACGTGAGTTTCCAGCGGAACAAAAGCGGCGAGCCCCATTTGACAGCCCTGTGTGAAGTCGTTGTCATTGGACACCGATATATGTGTAACTACAACATTTATTAATTATTTGTTTCAATACAGTGCTCGATTTTCAGCATGTTCTAATATCAGAACATGATATAGTTTATATCAGTATTGTCACCATAGTCGCCATCATTATCATTATTAATATTGTGATCAAAAGCAGTAAAGATATTTTTGCCGAGATGATTCGACTGCTGTGATCAATCGTCATCAGACGGTTATCGTTAGATGGCGACACGGCATCCATTCTGCGTAGTCGTGTGAGGGGTCACTTTGAGCTCAACAGATGCGAAACTCTTGTGACAGACGAAGAAGATAAATTGATAGACAGAGAACACATTAAGGAAGTTGTAGCCTGATGCGGGTATCCACAATGCATCATATCAACGGTAGAGAGAAAGATGAAACAAAAAAGGAATGCCACTTCAAACAAAGGCAAAGGCATGGTTGTACTTCTGTCGGTGCAAGGTCAAACCGAGACAACATCACTGTTTATGGAGATATGCAAGATATTAACATAAAAATGAAGCCTCACAACACCACCAAGAAATCACTGGTAAGATCGTAGCACATAATGAAACCACAAAAGACGTACGAAGGTGTATGTTGAACCGTGTTCCACAGCATGTAAGAATCATAATGCCATACACTTAGGAGAAATGATACTTACGTTAGGAACCCGTAACAAAGTACACAAAGAAGACGCCGAAAAAGCATCAGCGAAATTATGCATACATCAGCTATAGCATATCACATGACTGAACTCTATCATATAGAAGTCGGGCAGGGGCCAAATTTGTAGAGAGGGAATCGGACTGGAGAACAGGAATCAAAGAAGCGATCTGGATAACGAAAACCAAAGAGAGAATGAATCTCACATGTCTACGACGATCTCCTAAAAAAAACACCCAAGGCGCGGCCCGGGGGACCCACCAGAGTAACACGTCTGCGTTGTGTATATTTGCCTGTAGTTTTGGAAAGTTATGTGCACAATATTATTGTAGGTACCTACAATAATATGTATCTACAAGTAATGCATTGCACTTTGTCCTCGCCACCGCAGTTATCGTTACAATTATGATATGCAACATTTTAAAAACTTTTTACGTATTTAACAGTCACATTATTTATCGTTTCTTCTTTGAGCACAGTTAAATTCCAATACGACATGCACAAACAGATAAATAATAATTATTAATCAGGGATGAGAAATTTCCGGTTTTTGCCGGAATTCCGGTTTTTATACTGCTCCAAAGATCACTTTTGTGAATCGTGTAAATCCGGGGAGAACAAAATGAATGTTGGGGGTAGGGCATATAAAATCCTGGACAATTCACTGACGATCTATCTGCGGATTGAGTTAACTATCCATTCACCGGGTGTCGCCACGTGTTAATGACGCTGGCTACCATATTCTCTACTGGCAAGTTCCCAGCCTTGTCAAAACTGGTGGCTGCAATGATGAGCTGCTTTCATGGTCCTCAAGTGGAAGGGTGTTTTAGTCACATGTCTAGCATCATGAATACTGCCACTGCCAGAAAGAATGTTAGTACATTCAACACTATCCAGACAGTGAAGTACTCACTCATGGCAAGCAACAAGACTGCTATACAGGACTTCCACAAACAGAACTGGTCGCCTCGTTCACAACACGAGGGGTGCATACAAAATGTACTCCATCCATCTTGCCGAGGAAGGAAAGATGAAGGAGGAGAAGAAAACTGAGCTGAACATGTCAAAGACGAAGGCAACCACAAAGCTAAGAAAGCAGTTGAGCTGGCAACGAAGAAAGCTAAAATGGCCCATCAACGGGCTGTTTTGACAAAGCTGGCCAAGGAGAAAGCTGCCCGTCAGCCAACTCGGGTTCAGCCCAGAAAATATTATTAACAAGTGAGTTAGTACTATGACAATGTGTGCGTGAGTCCGTGTGCTTTTTTTGCTATTGGAAATGTTAAGATTTTCTATTTAATACTGCTCAAAATACACCATATGTCGTCTACAATAAAAAAATATCTCTGAGGAGTCCCCCCTCCCCTCCATTAGATGAGACAGTCCTCTCAGGCTGAAATGTGGGCCACAGCAAAATTTCAGTTTTTTTCTCTGTATGTCACTCTCATCCCTGTATTAAAGAATTATTATTATTAGTGAAACGGCTTCACTTACGTTTTCATTCAATCGGTGATTCCTGTGATGTATTCATATTTCCTCAATCGGAAAGCGATACACAAATATTCGGTTAGCTTTTCAATGGGAAATGTGGTAGCCAGTGTGTCATGCCAAATATAGTTAGATACTATTTGTATGTTTATTAGCCTGCGATAACTGTTCAAGTGCATGCAGCAACATCATCGGCTGTGAGGCATGCGCACCGGGCAAGCAGCAACCGGACTGCAAAACAGGTTTGTAACTGGTGGAGCTATTGATATACTACAGTTACACGAAAAACCAATACATATTTACTATTCGGTGAGACAAAATACTAAATGGTAATTTAATATTCTTACACATTTTTAATCCGCAATTTAATACCGCTGTATGATAGGTTAATTTTTTTTTTAATCATCACAGTCTTCACTAATAACCTACACATTGAATGAAAAAGACATAGGTTACTGTTGCAAATAATATCCGATATGTGAGATAATTACATTATTTTGCAAACGTTCAAAACATCTCCCCATACGCGTTAAAACAATGGCCTGATGGGTGTATCATCAATATTATAACATTGTTTAGAATTGGAAAAACAATAAAGTTGTTCTTTTATTGATTAAAAAACATCGCCTGAAACACCAAAAATATAAAAGTGCTATTATATCTTTCAGTTCCAAAGTTGGCGAATTTACAAAGTCAGCAGCATTATAATAATAATTTGATTATTTAAGCATTTATTATGCGCCGGGTATCCGAATAGAACACTTGCTCAAAGGCGCTACAAAGATAGGTCATGATAAATTGATATATATTAATTATACAATAAGTTAAAACCAATTAAATAGGCTAAAATACAACAATGCGTGACATCGCTAAAGCATGTCCGATCGTTTTACAAGCAATAGTGCATATCAATAAATTAGGATACAAATATTATCAAACTGTTTCAGTTCAATTTCTCATGAACATAATATTTATTTGCTAGAGGTGAGTACACATTTACTGTATAGCTTTGTGCGAGGCATTTTCGAAATAAGTATAACTTGTAGGCAGATAAATACAACTATGATTGTTTGTCAATACGACTTGCTACGTCGTCGATTATTGATCCATTATGTGTGTGTGTGTGTGTGTGTGTGTGTGTGTGTGTGTGTGTGTGTGTGTGTGTGTGTGTGTGTGTGTGTGTGTGTGTGTGTGTGTGTGTGTGTGTGTGTGTGTGTGTGTATGTGTGTGTGTGTGTGTGTGTGTGTGTGTGTGTGTGTGTTTGTCAGTACTTGCGTAATTGGTAATTGTCATTTGTTTATCTGCGTGTGTCACCTATAACATATACCTTAAACGATTGTTTTAAATTTGTTGCAGATTGTGTGAAAGGGCATTATGGGATTAATTGTGGAGAATCGTGCGGGAAATGCAAGGATATTTCCAAGTGCTCCATTATAAATGGAGACTGTGGCGGTGTCTGTGAGACAGGGTATTATGGTGTCAATTGCAAGAAAGCGTGCGGAAAGTGCAAAAAAAATTATACGTGTGACATCACAAATGGAGTTTGTGACACCGGTTGTGAGACTTGGTATGCTCCAAGTATGTGCACAACCTACATAGGTATGTATCATTATGTTGATATGTAGACATTGTGAGTTAGTCGAGATCCGGAAACACTCCACCATTACTCTTGGTGTTTTTTTCGAATCAGTGCAGTATAATCTTAACATTCAATATTATAATATATATATATATATACATATATATATATATATATATATATATATATATATATATATATATATACATATACACATCATGTCATACTATTTCTGTTTACCTCAGTCTTTTTGTTCTAATTTCTCTTTTAATCACATGGTCTGTACATTTTGCATGCTGTTTCAAAAGTGTGCAAACAATAAGCACATATAACGCTTTCATGATGTGCTAATATTGAAGTCGTTAGTGGACATTAGTCGTACTGATGTGCATGTTCTACTCTGCTAACAGAGAAGCCATCTTTCGAGTCATCCGACAAGCCAGACGTCGCAGACATCACCGAGTCCTCTGTCACTGTTAGTTGGCCCAAAGCCAGAAACCTGACATCCAACCTAGGCGGCACATACTACGTCTATATAGTGCGGTTAATAGCTGATGGAGAAGCAGAGAAGAACGTCAGACAGGTAGCACAGGACTCTGACAAAAGTCTAATTACATCACAAGTTACCGGACTGAGGCACAACAAAAACTATGAAGTCAGAGTGCAGCCGTATCGAGAGCACAACGGAGAACAGGACGGAGGAACAGCCACCGGAGTCACCAAGTTCAAGACTAACTGCAAAGGTCAGGTGTTATTCAGCTTCATTAATACGTACCAACCATGACAAACATAATACTGCCGGTCTTGTAATTAATTCTTGACTGTAGGGGGTTGCCTCGGTGGTCAGATATACCATTTTCATTAAAATGCTTTACAATTTCCTGAAAAGGGATATATACAGTAATAGTTGTGTTTACGTCACATTCTTTCTCTTTAAAGGTGTGTATTTTATTTGGACATCACGGCGCATACAGTGTAGTCAATGATCCATCCATAAGTAATATGTACTGTCATATCGTAACATCCGTTCAGATTATTTATAATGCAGCCACGAACGTTACATTATGCAAGTGATAGCGATCTACGTGTGCGCGTGTGTGTGTGTGTGTGTGTGCGTGTGTGTGTGTGTGTGTGTGTGTGTGTGTGTGTGTGTGTGTGTGTGTGTGTGTGTGTGTGTGTGTGTGTGTGTGTGTGTGTGTGTGTGTGTGTGTGTGTGTGCATGTTTGTTTGTTTGTGTGTTTGTGTGTTTGTGTGTGTGTGCGTGCGTGCGTGCGTGCGTGCGTGCGTGCGTGCGTGCGTGTGTTTGTGTGTTGCACTATGTGTGTGTGTTCGTGCGTGCGTGCGTGCGTGCGTGCGTGCGTGCGTGCGTGCGTGCGTGCGTGCGTGCGTGCGTGCGTGCGTGCGTGCGTGCGTGCGTGTGTTTGTGTGTTGCACTATATTACAATTGGTGTTTTTTTTTAGCTCCTGTTATAGAACATTTGATGACCTCAACGCCAGATTGGCCAACAAACACCAGCACCATCGTCACTTGGAAGGTCGGTAATGACGTTTATTTAGATTCATATAACTACCTCTTTATGTCGTCATTATGCATAACTGGCATTTTATTGCATATATACGCGTATACCGCATTAAGCAAAGTGTTTAGTTGAGGCAACATTCATCTATAATTAGTAGAGTAAGATATATAATAGAAATGTCAATTACTTGTGCCCGTGTCGGTGTACCATTTTGTGTTCTTTCTCATTGCTTCCGTGTAGAGTGATGAGGTTAATTGTTAATGCTCTATGATCCAACGTTCGTGTCAATGTACACTAACGCATAGCGTTTTCTGTGATATACGTGTGGTATAACAAGTTATCTGTGCGCTTGGCTGCAGGTAATAAACGAGAGCGGATGTGATGAAATAACCAGTATTCGAGTGTCATATCAACGCCATTCCCAGAATGAAACGTGGAAGGACGTAGACATAGAACATGTTGACCAGACAAAGGTGACAATCACTGACCTCAGCTATGATGTATACGATGTGAAACTGACCGCCACTAACAACGAAAACCTCAGTGCCTCCATCGAGATTGTCGTCACAAACCTCCTGACAAGTGAGTTATGGAAACCGTATGTAAAATCCATTTAAGAGTAAGACCATGCATGCTTTTCATTCGCAAGATATAGTCGTGTGGAATTATTTTTGTTATTTGCTTAATAAAACATGTAATATTGTTTCCTTCAATAACTGTTTTGGAAGCATACGTTGATATCGGAATTTATTATGTATGAATGAATTGAAGTTCAAGGTAAGACTGGCGTAAATACTAGTCCTCAATTTATGTTTAAATATTCCGTTAATTAATTAATATGGAGGTGTTCTTAAGATGACGGATACATTAACGCGAAATCAGCGTTCTTTTCAAGTATATTTACTCAATTTATGTCTTAGTAATGTTAATGTGTTCAAGACAAAACGTGATGGTGTCATTCTTAATAATACAGCATATATTTCGCATTGAAAAATGATGGAGAATATTATACATTCGCATTGTAGCAACGACTACGACAACGACCGTAGCGCCGTCTGCGGTAGGCATTCCATCCAAGGAGCCGATGGTCAATAATGGTCAGCTGACAGCGGGACCAATTACTGGAATAGCGTTTGCTGGCATCTTTGTCCTTGTTGGCGTCACCGTCGTCGTCGTCATTATTCTCAGGTTATTTTAATTAATTACGCATTGTGACTAGTATGTAGCTATTATTTATAGTTGAACAGCTTGCGTTGGTACCAACTATATACCAGCGTTGTGTTAAATTGGTGATTTGTTTATATTGAATATGTCATATAATGTGTTATTTTTTAGTTGATCTTCGTGTTATTGTTTATTGTTACCCACCATATAGCGTCTGATTAATAAATATTGTTGTGCTACTTCACATATTTCACATTTCGCATTGTTTGATATGTACAACAACGTATAATATGCACAAGTATTTGGTGTTCACAATAATGTCAAATTGTATGATGTACAATTATGTCTATCCTAGGCCATGTATTATGGCATATTAAAAAGAGTCAAGACACACTTGATACAGTATACGATAAATTTTGAATAACATTAATAGTGATGTATTTCTTCAACGATTCAGAAGAAGGAGCTCTGGAGGTGGAACCACTGGCGGCATTCCAATGGGTTTATTTAGTCGCTTTAAGAAAGGTACATGCATTACGTTTATTTGACACATGCTCTATATCATTATGCAAACAATTCAAATAGCATAGTGCGTATATGCACATAATTACAAACCTAGAGTAACCTCAACAGCAAGTCCTAAAAGATAGTGATCACTATATTTTGCTATTATTTTTGTTAATATATTACCGTCTTGAATTTGCGTTAAACCACAACAGAATACGCAATGAAGCGCTGTTGAATTGCCATCCTTCCACAGGTGTTGGAAAAGACAACGTTGGGCTAGACGTTGAGGAAGAAGACGCCGGAGACGAAGGAAACGGAGAAGTCCGCCAAGTGGAAAACCCACAAGCCATCTATGCCAACATGGTCGACATATCACACAGCGTCGCCGTCAGTGACCTGGCCGCTTACGTCGAGGACAAGAGACGTCATAGCGGCTTCCAAAAGGAGTTCGAAGTGAGTTGTTTCACCAACAAAACTTGCGACACATATTTGTTAAGACATGAAATAATTCATATTAATTAAAATCATAATATTCGCACTGGATTGTTCGTCCATTTATAAATATTTCGAATGACACATATACTTATTCTGGCGGGAGATTAACAATCACACACAGTAGTCATAGCGGGGTTCTGTGGTCGTGCAGTAGTGCGCCGGATTGTCGATCGAGGGGACAGCGGTTCGATAACACCTGCCGTCCATTCGAAAGTTGGACAATTTGTTCACCTCATTTACCCTGTGACAGTTGGAAGATACATTAAAGCCATTGGTCCCTTCTTTCTGGTGTCTGTGCCAGGGGTAGTACAAATTTCCCACACATGAGATAAATGTTTAACCTGCCATGAACTCACAGTTTGGTGGTCTATGTTTCTAAATCATTGAATCTTGCTCCCAGCGTCCGGAGCTGCTTCCCGGTCGCGCCTTTGCAATTCACTTATACAAAAACTTACAGGCGCTTTTAAGCCACGCCCAAGAGTTTATGTCCGAACGAAGGTAGCGTCAAGTCTGTGGTTACTAGAAACAAGAGAACTAGCCGTGCACAATGACAATGGCTGTACATCACAGTATATAGTGATAAAACAAGACTTCATTTCAACGGATTGTTTTTGTTTGCAATCTTGTTAAGTTTGTTAAATAATAATTATTACTTAAGTTGAATTGGTCATATAGAAAAAAGAGTCACAATGAACTGTAGCCATTTGAGTGTACATTTAGATTGTTCGTAAGGTGACGTGCTACCAACCATTGCTACCTTTATATTATGTACTATCGCTGTTCATAAACTGGCACCTGATATTTATATGAACTTCACCAAAACACTCTCCATATTTCATTAATAACTTGTATTTAATTATAATCAATGAGGTTGTTTTGTAGCTATAATTAAATTGTTCATTACAGTAAACATTAGTAAACCTTGATGACGCATATGAGTGATTTTTTTACTTATTTCACAGTAATTTTACCTTTTGTTCTCGTGACGTTTCAACTGCTTTCAGCAGTCTTCTTTAGACGACTACCGCTAGTCCTTCAGCGCAGACGTAGTCACTCAGGTAATGATATGTGTTTGTTTATCATACGACGTGTATTTGAGCTGTTGCAGAGAACAGATAGGAGAGCACTTAACTTATATTTAACGTTTCTCATTCAAGGAACTAGGTTCTGGTGCTCAGGCAAAGCATGAAGAGGCGATGAAACCAGACAACAAAAACAAAAACAGATTTGTGAATATCATTGCATGTAAGTGAATAATATTTGAATAATATTAATGCATCAATTTAATTCACTTGGTAACTATGTCACGTTGCTAACATTTGAACGATTGTGTGGAAGCCGACATTGACCACTGTATTTTGTTTTGAGAAACGCTGTTAAGATGTAACGTAAGTTGTCAAGTGGATTTGAGACAAATTGCAGAAATGTTGTTACCAGAACCAAAATGTGGTTACCAGAGCCATATATTGGTAACCTGGCGAAATGGTATGTTTACTTATTTCACAGTCAGTTTACGTTTTTGTCCGTGAAATTTCGGTTGCGTTCAGCAGTCTTCCTCAGGCTACTGCCGTGGTAGCCGTCTGCCGCTAGAGGCGGTAGCCGTCTGAGGAAGACTGGTTAAAGCTGCCGAAAAGTCACGGAAAAAGGTAAACTAACTGTAAAAAATAAGTAAAGTTACAATGAAAGGGTGGGTTCGCACGGTGTGAGTAGTAGCTAATTAGGCGGCTAAAATGGCTTGTTTCTTAATTTGCAGCTAGTTCAGGTGATTCCATTAACCAAATATTTGCAATCATAAGTATCATCTTTTTTGCAAAACAACCTTTTTAGATATTATACAATGACGACATACATGAAACACCCGCGTTAGGAGCAGTCTATAAATATCCGTCATTAAGACGTAACTGATATCTATGTGAGAATATCATGCTTGGCATTTGCAATGTAGTAGCTGAAATGTACTGACGTACATTAAAGGGATTCTTTGTAAGCTAATATGCATTCGAGGTGTACCGTATCAAAACGTATTAATTTCCCATAAGTACTTTCTCTGCTACTTTTGTCTTGCATGTTTATGCATAATTTAGGTGTTATCTGCGCAAAAAACCGGTAAACAGTTGTGTTTACGCGAATAATTTTGAGCTTGCTGCCACGTGGATGATTAATTCTGCAGACCGCGTATAATGAATATTCATGCACGCGCAGTGACCCACACAAAGACCGTTGACGTCACACACATAGTTGACATGTTAGTTTCCGAGGTGAGTTGATTCAAGCAATGGCATTGTAAATTAGCAATTTGTAGACATATGCATATTGACAGCTATTTTTATAAGTGTAGGAAGCGTATGCACTGTTTAGTTACCCTGCTTCCCAATGCCGTCAGCCGAGTAATATTTCGATTAAATAGAATTATAATGTCCGCTGACGCGGACGGCTGCTGGGACTGTCACTGAATCTGTCGAGCCTCAACTACAATAACTAACATAGCCTTAGGCAAAGGTCTCGTCTTTCTAGTTAATAAAACTGCATTGTCCAATAATTGACATGCAGTGAACGAAAATGCACGCTAAAATGTCAGTATATGCAACCATAGCAAGATGATTAAGCTGGTCGTGTATTTGTTTGCCTAAATCTGGGTCCCTGGGATTTGGGTATGTGTGTCTGCGGGTCTTGCCTTTCCAAATTCCAGTCAGCCGTTTTTGAAATGTTCCCGTTTCCCCACTTATTTGAACCGAAACATAAAAATGTGAGATTCGTACGTTCACAGACTGTTTTTAATGCTACAGCTACAATTGCCAGTAAACCTGGCTGGCATGTCATCAATATATATACAGTTTTTATCCATGAATATATTATTACAAATCTAATAATACATCAGATCAAGTTGCGCTGCTTCATGTGAATAGCATATTTGATAATAATAGTACTCGCTAAAAACAAATTAAACATTTATTTTTGACATGTTACTTTACTGTTATTGTACATTTTTCACGAGAATGGCCCATATGTATAATTATATACAACATTAATTATTTGAGCAAGAATAAAGAAAAATATACAGTTCACTCTGGATAAGATCGAACTTCCAGGTACCCATGACAATACTGATAAGTGGAATTTCTGATAACTAGAAAGTTATCAGAAGGTCTCCTTATTGGTACCTTTGTCCTGGACTGAGGAAAAGATTGATTTAACGTAGCAAAAATTCACTTATGTGAGTTCAAGTTATCTGGAGTGCAATGTATATGACCAATGCATACAGGTAATTATGTAGAAGCAAATTAAAAGTTGGCCAAAGTAATGGATTGGGATTTTAGTCTGACTGAATCAACATAACAAGGTTCTCTTGTATTTCTTTTCCATTTAGCCAGCTGTACACTTGGTGATAAGTCCCATAATCCAATATATAAACTGAATTAATCTAAACAGTGTTGAGGTAGTTAACTCATATTTAGGCTCAGTTTCATAAATTCAACTTTGTTTATTTGCAGGAACATTGGAAATAGCTGAGCTGATGGAAAGAGGAAATTTAAGAGCTCTACTTAACACTGCCATTAATTGGACAATGGGTCACCTGACTTAAGATGATGTCTGACATTGTTCTGCCCCATTCTGTTCTGGGAAGTTGTACCTCACTTCGAGTTTCAAGTGGATGTGTGCATCAGATAGCTTTGTGTATCAAAATGCATAGCAGTGCTATTAATAGGACAATATGTTAACTGACACAGTAGTGAAGAAGATGTCTGACTTTGTTCTGCCACATTAATTCCGTGTGGCTTCTGCTGAGAATATGTAGATCACTACGTTTCAAATGGATTTGTGCAATCGATCGATCTGTGCATCCAAATGCACATCATCCCGTCATTATGTTGAAAAGTAGGAGTACATAATAACATTTATGCTTTCTTATGCTCATCATGTTTGGATTGTGTTCTACAGCATATTCTTCAAAATTTGTTGAAACAAGTTTGTATTAAGTGAATTATACTGGGAGTAGTGTATAAAAAAGTGTTGACAAAGTTGCTTTTACAATAATTTTGAAAAATCATAAAATATAAATGTTCCACAACATTCAAAATATCTTAGGGATCTTCTTGAGCTAAATACACCAATGATGACTGAAAACAGTGTTTTAGAATATGCGTTACTTTTAAAGTTTTGTAATTTTATAACTTTATTTCCATCATACAATGGCCATTTTATTTGTATCGAAACGGGAGTTTGACAGAAACAAATTCAATATCTTTTACTCTAAATGATGGACAGAACAAATAAGTATTGCACTCCCAGTACAAAATAAAATAAGTTTTTACACTGATGCAATAGATTTAAATTTTTTGTCGACAATAATGTTATGCTCTTTATGGATCTACATTTTTCAAACTAAAACTAGTAAAAGTAAACCTTAGTAGATAGGAAAATACGTAACCACCTATTCTATTTTAATAGTGTAGGTTACAGCAGTGATGTGTAATGTATTTATACTGCTTATGGAAATAGCAGCTGGATTTATGGTGCAAATAAAATGGTTTCATTATTGAATGTTTCTCGGCTTCAGTAAGTTTCTGTTATCTAAACGTTTAATTAAAACTTCACTTCAAAATGTATAGTCAGAAGTACCTAGTGAAAAATGAACATGATAGTACCATAGTTTTTACATTTCAACAAAACCAATGCCAATCATTCAATATGACATCGGCGTCGCCATCGGCGGCTTCGTGCATGCCATGGAGAGGTGGTGTTTTTTCTTTTAAATCAATCCGTCTGTCACGAACTGTTGCTATGTTCATTCTCCGTTTATTCCATATGTTTTCCTTCTTTATTTTACTGAATCTGTGACATAAACAACAGCTGGTCCACGTTTCATTTTGAAAATTTTGTCGGTCACGACTCATTCGCATGGCGGTGGCTAATCCAAATACACTCATGTTGATGACGTATTTCTTGCATCTATTAACTCGACGTAGCTAATCGAAGTCTGACGGACATTCCCGAATATTCATTAACATGCCTTATACTGATTGTGAAGGTGGGCCCAAAGTAGAAATTCTGCGTACGCAAAGTTATTTTTTCGATATATTGTCAGGGTCATTAGTGATTAATAAAACATAATTCTAATGAAATAAAAGCATAGAATTACATGAAATAATCATATTAACAGGATTACCTAATAATTGCGTACATTACAAAGAGATTAAAATTCTCAAAGAATCCCTTTAAGAGATTTACTATCATGATTTCAGTTGACACATTTTGAAGGTCAAGTACACATATTCAGCTGGAAAGTCCCTCATTCAATTACAAGAGCAAAGGTTATTTGTTATGTACGATGCATGTGACAGGTTGTTTTCCTTTTAGATGACCACACACGCGTTGTACTATCGGAGGACAGTGGAAGTGGTGACTACATCAATGCCAATCACATTATGGTGAGTTATCAATTGTACTATCCACGGACAGTAAAATCGGTGACTACATCAGTGCCTATCGCTGAATGGTGGGTTATTTACTGTACAAGTGGCCGACGATGAAAGTGTTGACTACATCAATGCCAAACAGGTTATGGTGAGTTATCGATTGTACAATCCACGGACAGTGGAAGTGATGACTACATCAATGCCAATCACGTTATGGTGAGTCATCTATTGTGCTACTATAATAATAATACTAATAATAGTAAATTTCTCTGTACATCTCTATATTAATATGCTAACCTTTGGATTGTCTCTCCCGCCAGGGGCTGATAACTATTCGCCACTCTGTATGTTCATTCACTTCGTTGAACCATTGGCCTTTGGCCTACCATTTGGCGATGTTTCAAAAACACACAGCAAAGCCAATCAATCAGTCGATTTCAAACATATTACTTAAAGAACAAAGAATGTTTAGAAAAATCATTAATCAAAATTAAATCGTGCGTACAAAATATATTTTACATAATGAGATAATAAAAGATAAAATTATTATTATTAAATTATTAGAGTTAATTACTTACGTGCACCGAACGTGTAGCTCTAACTATTGGAGAAAAAAGTAAACTGGTCAATCGAGTGGTGAACAGTTTTCCAGATGGCGCCACTGTGACGAGTTTAATAAAAAAATTAACAGTGTATTGGTAATAATATATGGCGAACCTAAAATGAGCATGTCCTTGGGGACGTACAGTTGTGTACAGCTCAGTAACCGAACAGTAAATCATATTCACAATAGGTGTTTAAAATACTTGTAAATAAGATTTGTTTGCCACATTATCAATAGGCAAACCGGGCGAAGCTGGTTGTATCGCCCAAAACTTCGAATTGCAATAAAGCTCATTCTAATGCAATGTAGTAATACATTACCATTTAAGTGGAGGTTGTCAGTTTGTTTGGGTAAGTATTAGCCGGAAGTTCGTTAAATAGGGTGTACTGATTATATTTAAAACTTTGTGTTTCCAATTTGAACATTTTGACGGTGCAAATTTCTAATTGCGAAAACCTTCGGGTTATTGAAGGCAATTTGTCGGGCACTATGCTTTCAATAAATGTATTATAATATGTTCAGTAATATGATATAAACATGGTAAT
>OZ023216.1:26450865-26457668 GCA_963995525.1 Escarpia spicata | reverse complement strand
CTTGGGTGGCTTTTTTAGGAGATCGTCGTAGACATGTGAGATTCATTCTCTCTTTGGTTTTCGTTATCCAGATCGCTTCTTTGATTCCTGTTCTCCAGTCCGATTCCCTCTCTACAAATTTGGCCCCTGCCCGACTTCTATATGATAGAGTTCAGTCATGTGATATGCTATAGCTGATGTATGCATAATTTCGCTGATGCTTTTTCGACGTCTTCTTTGTGTACTTTGTTACGGGTTCCTAACGTAAGTATCATTTCTCCTAAGTGTGTGGCATTATGATTCTTACATGCTGTGGAACACGGTTCAACATACACCTTCGTACGTCTTTTGTGGTTTCATTATGTGCTACGATCTTACCAGTGATTTCTTGGTGGTGTTGTGAGGCTTCATTTTTATGTTAATATCTTGCACATCTCCATAAACAGTGATGTTGTCTCGGTTTGACCTTGCACCGACAGAAGTACCACCATGCCTTTGCCTTTGTTTGAAGTGGCATTCCTTTTTTGTTTCATCTTTCTCTCTACCGTTGATATGATGCATTGTGGATACCCGCATCAGGCTACAACTTCCTTAATGTGTTCTCTGTCTTTGTTCTATCTTCTTCGTCTGTCACAAGAGTTTCGCATCTGTCGAGCCCAAGGTGACCCCTTACACGACTACGCAGAATGGATGCCGTGTCGCCATCTAACGATAACCGTCTGATGACGATTGATCACAGCAGTCGAATCATCTCGGCAAAAATAACTTTACTGCTTTTGATCACAATATTAATAATGATAATGATGGCGACTATGGTGACAATACTGATATAAACTATATCATGTTCTGATATTAGAACATGCTGAAAATCGAGCACTGTATTGAAACAAATAATAAATAAATGTTGTAGTTACACATATATCGGTGTCCAATGACAACGACTTCACACAGGGCTGTCAAATGGGGCTCGCCGCCTTTGTTCCGCTGGAAACTCACGTATCGTCCAATCGCTGTACATGCCTTGTTGACTACTTCTCCATTGACCGCCTGTCCATTGTGACTGGCACACGATTTGTGGTTAGTTCTGTCTGAGCTGTTACCGACACTGAGAGTGAACGTACCGAATAGAAGATTTTCTGAAATTATAAACACAGATCAATAAAAACAAATAGCTCGACACGTGACTACAAAACGATGAGACATTACATGTAAGTGTTATGTTGTGTTGTTATCTTACATTAAGTGTTGGTATTTAATCATAGAAGGGATATTTGCGGTTTTGGTGGCTCGCTCAAAGGTTAACAGTGCCAAAATGGCACATACAGCTGGTCTAATTGATACGGAAAATGGCCAAGAGCATGAAAAGACAAAGGGAAAACGGACAACATTTTCAAACGGTAGCTTGGGGAAATCAGGGAAGATTATTTTAACATTTTGTGTCTCAATATGCATGCACTAAAATATATGATCCCTGGTAATGTCATAAGCACGTTGTAATACCAAATAAGATAGCAAAGTGAAAACGACGTTGATAATATAGCACCAGTTACCTTGACAATTCGGCCCTTTGAAGTGAGGTGCACATCCAGTACCATCACATCGACCGTTCGTCAGCTGACAATTCTCAGTCGCACTACTGCAGTGGCACTCTTTTTCACAGTTAGCATCAAATCGACCGGCAACGCATTCTAAGACGAACAGTGTTAACAGAATTATCGATGTCATCAAAGCGGATGAGTTGCTGCAATTACTACCTGCCTGACTACCAGCTTACATATATTTATGTTAGTCACCAGATTCCTGCGTATATGTACACGAGAGTAAAACACTGAAACATTTTGACATAATTTTGGGGGTACTGTCTTCATTGACATAATTTCACAGCAAATAAATATCTTCCATGTTATCTATACAATTGCAAATGTATTTGTTCATGCAATCCCACTGTATCATCGTTAGATGAACAAAATTTATGTGGTTCAATCAATCACATTATTAAAATGATGACTTGTCCTCCCTTCCAATGAATGAATAAATTAGTAAACTGTTGATAGAAACATACAATTAATCATTTTAAGTTTTGTATTATTATTAGATTATAAATTCGTTCTGGGACGTGCTTGTTTCAGTGAATCTATGACAGACGTGTCAAGTGGCTAAACAAAACTACATTACTAACGTTTTACCTATAATACTGGGTATAATAAAACAGAACTAGGTGACAGAGGCTTGATAGGTTTTCCTACGGGAGTAAGCATATTTGGTTGCTTACATAAAAGTAGACCAAAATGGTGGCCATAACTCGAAATGTAGCGATAACGTTCGGTGGACAGAGTGTGTTTCAAGAAAGTTGGGCTTTGGGAGTTTTTATGTTATTTCCAAATGTGTTGGACATTCCAAAGAAATGTTCATTGCAAACATTACGTTAATATTATTATTGTCTGCTATTATTATTATTATTATTAGTATAATAATGATTATTATTAGCAAAACTATCCGTCACCTGACGGGATGCCTTGGTAGTTAACAGTCGTTATTTTTTTATTTACCAAATATTAGTTACACGCAACTATTTCTTGGTAGGATCATTCATACACTCTGAATACACGTTGTGACAATTATTGAGATCGCTCTAGTTTGTTAGATCTGGATGCTGTTCTTTCATAACAAAATCCAATCCAAGAGGACAATTGCGAACGGTAAAAAAACGAGATATAACAAAAAACTAAACTATCTATCTACATTTGGTCTCCGCGCTGAATTGTACACGTAATACATGACAATCTTGCTAATAACAATATATTCAGTGCATTAGCAAATATGTTCAATGGTGGCGACACCGTATTTTTACTTTGTCAAAGATTGGCCCACGTATGCAATGAAAAGTGTCATTTCACTTGATATCAATAATTTCAAGATTAATCAGATATTTTTGTCCGTTTCGACTTGAAATTTACCGCCAAACTAACATAAAAATATATTCAAAACTGTTGCAAAATTAAAACATGTGTCTTAAATTTGAAACATCATCATCCATTATTTTATTACGACCGGCAGAAACTTAATGCATCCGATTACAATCAAAATCATGTCGTAATTAATGGATTATATTAGTATCGTCTGAACATTAAAAAACGTAGACATAAAACTAAATATCAGTTGTATGTATACACTATTTAAACGTTTAAACGATACCAACGCAATCCATTACAACATGATGTTTATTGACAACTCTATATGTGTATATACAGTAAGAAACAGCATTATTAAGGTTATGCATTGTCCACCATTCCAAATTTAAAACAACGTTGATAATATATCTATTCATTTAAGCATATTAGTATATTGCGTTTATCGTATTTTGTAAAACCATTAATTCTGGACAGCACCCTTTTTCAGACTTCCCAATGACATCTGCAAGTGCACCCCCACCTTGAGGTTCACTAGAACACTCCAACTGCACCCCCGTGAGCCTTATTGAAAAACTCCTACAGCACCCCCTTCTGGCTCACCAACAATCTCCAACTGCATCACCTTGAAACTCACTCAAAATAAAACTTACGCAATTCAAGCGGAACGCTTTTCCTCAAGCGGAATTAATTTAACTCAGTTGGGGTTGGGTGGGGTTAGGGTGCGTACATATCCATCGCACCTCATTCTAGTGGCCTAGACTGGCTTATCCTTCTAGATTTTATATTTGTAATAGTAATAGTAATAATAATAGTAATTATTATTATTACGAGCACAGCAGCAGTAGCAACACCATTTATATTGCTGGTTTGTCAGCATATTTCAAAGCAAAATTACTAAAAGTATTTTTGTAGAGGCAGAATAGATTCATTATCCTGGTATGGTTATACGTTATGCCTCGTTAAAAGTATGCCATTTAATCAAAAGGTTATCACAAATATATTTATGCAAATTGAACATCACGTAAGATCTACTGCAGCAACAAATAAACGTTACGTTTTATATATATATATAATTTTTTATTAAAGATATATATATATATATAATATCATGCCAGTTTACAGCACGTGTGCATATACAGCATGATGAGATCAGTATATATTAGAATAACCCTCGGAACATATGGTGTCAATATTGCCACGGAATAGTGCAATAGCCGTATGCTAAGTTTGCACACTTGTGTCATAGCATTAGTGCCGTGCTGTGTTTCATACGTACGTAGGTTGCTTAGCTTGCAATACGCCCAGTTCTGCCTGTCAGTGTAATAGCACCAAGTCAGTTTGTCATTATCTGGGAGGCGACAGAAGTTCTTCGCTGCTTTCCGGCTGCCATCCGGAAACTTACTGTCCCCGTGCTTTGTTTGTTGTGTCCACGGTTTACAAGGTGTATTGAATGGATCCAAGCGAAAATTGTGTGTTGTGCGATCCCTTCTGCCCATGTATTTCTTTCCTTTCGGGTCATTGTAGTAATGGTCATTGCCTACAACAACAAAACGCACAATTGGCAAAACCATACGCAAACACAATGTAAACCAAACCGAACATAGTGACAACGTATTAGATTCACATACCTTTTTCCGCGCCTGCTCGCTTCATATGTCCGCCTACATCCATCCTGCACTCACCTGGCTGGCTTTTGAGCAATCTTCCCATCAAGCTGCATTGCATCCCGATCTCTTCCCTCTGGTCATTGATACTTCTTATATGCACGTTCCACGTTCTTCCGAACCCAGTTGTTCTCGTAAACCTGCAGCTATGTTTTTGATGATATTTTGTCAGCGCCACTGTCGCCAGACCACACAGACGTGCCGGTGTTGCACTCATTCTGAGGCCTTCTCCTTTCAAAGTGTTCGAAATGTTTCTGCACATCGTGATTCACTCTATCTTTCTGCATGTATTCTCCCCATCTTGCGTCCGACGTCCGAAGTCTATCTCTAAAATGTCAATTTTCAATAACCATTCCGCCAAGGCACACAGAGTCCTTCATTTAAATCTGTGCTGAGAAGGACAGGATTTTTCACACAGTAAAACATATGTGTATCATCTGCAAACAAAACTACTTTTCGTATTGACGAACGTTTATGACAAAGTTATTGATACAGACATTGTGTCCTAAATCAATACTCACTGCGACTTCTTAATTTCTTGTGTCGTGCCCTTCACGCTAAGTGTTGTCTTTTTCTTGCACATGCTTTAGCCCGGTCCGTGGCGATGTCTCGATCTGCCGGTGTGCTACTTAAACCCCATATTTAACTTTGCATTTGTAACGCGTCTAACCCTAATTGTCAAAGATCTTATAGCAATAGCAATGTCATAGTAGCGATACATGTATTACTTAGACAAAGTTCTTCCTGTTCCTTTCGGGACATCGGGCGACGAGGTTCCTCCATCTCGAACGATTATTTGCGACTTCTTTGGCCTCATTCCAGGTGATTCCCATTTCTGTCAAGTCTTCCATAAATGTCTTGCGCCAGGTCTTAGTCGGCCTTCCTCTTTTCCTGTTACCACCTTTCGGTAACCATTCGATCGCTACATGTGTAAGTCTCTCCCTCGGTAACGTAATGCATGCCCATGACTACGCTTAACGATGTCATGCAGTTTCTAAAGACCTGCCTCCTCATCACTTCTTCATTGGTGATGTGCTCTCTCTGTGATATGTCCAATATAAACCGAAGGTATCGTCGGTAGAAGATGTCTATTTTTGATATCCTTAATTACTGTGTTCTTCCACGTCTCGCAGGCATACATCACTGTTGGTATTACAATTGACTTGTAGAGACGCAGTTTTATAGCATTACTTACGGTGGTACTGGACCATAAAGAACGTAGTCTTTGGAACACTGCTGAGACCTTGCCTAACATCACTCGCACATCTACGACCGCGTCACCCTCGCTAGAGATGTAGCTTCTGGGGTAGGGGAAGTTCTCGGTGCACTGCAGGTCATGCTGACCGATCGCAAAGTGGGGTCAGGTCCATTACCAACTGACAATGGTTTTGTTTTCTCGTAGCTGAACCGTAATCCGGCGCTCACTCCATTATCGTTCAAGTTATTTGTCATCTCTTGCCGGGTCTCTGGCGTGTGGCTAAGTAATGAAATGTCATCAGCGAAGCCAAGGTCTGTCAGCCTAGTTTGTACCAATTTAATGCCAAAGTACGGCCCATTCGTCGTATTCTTCATGATGAAGTCAATAACAACAACAAAGAGGAAAGGGGGCAGGATGCATCTTTGATGCAACTGTCTCTATATTGAACATGTCCGTGTAGCCATCGTATCTCTTGATGCAGCAGATGGTGTTTCGGTATATCGATTTGAAAATGGTTATATATTTGTTTGGCATGCCGTACAGTTTCACCATTTTCCACCGACTCTCTGTGTACACTGTCGAAAACCTTCTTGAAGTCAACGAAATTAACTAGAAGAGACTTCTGGAACTCTCGGCTTTACTCAGTGATGTGTTGCAAAGTGAGGATATGTTCACAGCATGATCTCCAGCTTCGAAAACCAGTTTGCTCCTCCCGAAGGTGTTGGTCAAGTGTTATCTTCAGCCGGTTGAAGATCACACGGCAGAACACGTATATAGTTAATATATTATATACGATCTTTCATTTAGATTTAAATAATATGAGGATTGCATTTGCAATTTAACTTTTATTTGGAAAATGGCAACAAGTAGGAAATGCCGAGTGATGCATGTCAGATTCACACGAAGTGACATTGTTAGAGATGCGGGTACCAGAAACTATCACCACGATCGGCGATACGCCTACATGAGTTGTGGCATCTTTTGTTGTGCAGTATACGGTTACCAGTTTTATGGAGTATAGTGCACGTTTCCTCAATTGCACAAACACGG
>OZ023216.1:26315865-26448365 GCA_963995525.1 Escarpia spicata | reverse complement strand
GTACAGAAACAAAATAATGTTTAGAAAATTAGAAATAAAAATATTACAACGTATTTCCTATAATGACCACTTTTTGCGTGTTCAGTGTCATCGGTATAGATTGGCCCACTACAATAGTGTATCATTGTTATTGCAGGGTATTTTGACATGTATTCTTCTCTTACAAAGTTAATGAAGGAATCCTGAACAAAATTATGGGGCTAAATCTAAATTTGAGTAAAATATAGTACAATAAATAAAAAAATGCAAGGTGGCATTTTAAGTGCGTCTCCAGCGTCATCGACAAAAAAGTCTACATACAAAAACCTAGAACACGTACACCGTTTAAACTTTTTTATGCCTACCATTCACCCCTATTGCAATAAATCCCTCGATGGCACTACCAATTTTAAGGATATTTCTTGGTCAAATGAGAAAAAACCGAAATGGTGTTGCCACACCAATGTACACAGATTTCAATTTCTGACATGTATGTACTGATGTCAATACAATATGTATCAGACCAAGAATAGCCGAGTCATCACACAAATTTGATTATGTAGTTGTTAGTACTGCTGCTAGTCATTTGTATACAGAGTGTACAAAATCGGCAAACTGACACAACCTGGGGTGCACCGGTATTTGTTACCACAGTTTTGGAAAGACCTTTTCTGTTAGAAAAAAATAATACCACTTGATGATATATGGACTGACATTCATTTGTTTCAAATTAGTGAGCAGGGTATGAGGTTGGATATGGTTGAACGCCGAGCTAAAGTGTATGAACTATAGTATAGCATAAGCCTTGGAGTTATCTAAGTGTTTCAAAATTAAATGGACAACAATGTAGACACCATCGTCTGTTACTCTGCCATGCCTGTAGGCAAATTGAAATGGATCAAGATAGTCCTGAACGTTTAACTTCAGTTTACAAATCATTATGCGTTCCAAACATTTCATGACAATTGGTGTAAGTGTTATAGGTCTGTAATCATTGTTTTCTTTTGGGCAAGTTTGTTTGGTACACGAGTAGTATGTGAGGTTTTTTCCAGAATATTGACACAATGTGGCTATCGACAGAAAGTTGGAGTATGGGGCACCAAGACGGTGCAAGCTCCCCAGCATATGTTTTCAATACAAAAGCCGAAATGCCATCAGGACCAGTTGCTTTTCTACTACATACATGTTGGAAGACTTTGGTGATATCATCTACATCAATTTCAAACCTATCGGCATTACTGACGACACATCACTGAGAGCAGAATCACATCTACTGGAAGAAGCCTGAATATCAAAACGTCTGTAGAAATCATTAATTTCATCAGCAAAATTCTGTTCATTTGTGGCGTGTATTGGTTTCCTAGTACAGTTCATGTTTATAGCCGACTTCAGTGTATCCCATAATGTTTTAGTGTTCATGCAATTAAAATGTTTCTCCATTTTGTCTTTGTAGTGTTGTTTTTCCTCTCTCAGTTTGGTGTTGAGTTCCTTTTGCACCAGTTTAACCTCTTGTCGGTCTTTCCTTGTGGACGTCTGCTTTGTTCTGTGTAGTATTTAGAAACAGTAGCTAAGGACGTAAACTGTGTTGAAATAAATAAGTTTATGACAATATATGTAAGCAAAATTCGGTTGATCGCAAAGCTACTCCCCATGGCATATATATAGAATACTCAGCTTAAATATTCCTTTCCCTAGATTTGACTATGATAAAAGTGACTGGCAGGGACTTTCGACCACTCGTCAGAAATTAAAATGTTCCACGACGTGAATTTCTGTGGACTTTTTATCTAATAATGCAGACATATAGTGTTAATGAACAATGCCATAATGATTGCTTTTTGTTCGAGGTTAAACCATAGATTGACTGTACTAGGCCGAAAATCGGGGTACATGTAAATTGCGATACTTTGTAAATGTGTTTAGAATGCGATTCTGACGGGTTAATATTCATTGCAATGACACTTGTTATGTAACATTACACAGATAAATGCATTGCCTTTCCAATTATAGACATAATCATATAGTATTTTCAAAGAAAATTAGTCATACAACATATTACGTGTACTCCCCTAAATTTCAGTGAGACCTACGGCCACTTGACAATATGCGAAAATTACAATGTTCCACCAAATGGATTTTTTCTGGTAACATAAACATACGGTAGAACCTAAAAATACCACTAAAAGTATTATTGCAATTTGTTTGAGGTAGAACCATTGATTGACTGGACTACTCGGCCGTATTGTCAGTAAAGTTTCTTATAGAAACTGGATGTTTTGTTTACTACTTGAACATGCACACGTGGTCGTGCCTTTATATTACCATCGTTGTTACAAGCATACTAAACACAGTTTGGCAATCAGTGTACCACCAAAATAGTTAGTTTCGTCTTAAGACCATTATATTGATGAATACTGAACAACTAGGAGCAGACTACGTCCTTTTAAGGTAGTGAGCCAAAATATGTAATCACATATGACATTAGTCTCTTACTATTAACAGCAGGGCTGTGTGTTCTAACCAAGACAAAATGGAGGGGTGTGGCATCCAGTAAGACAGTGATAGGTTAAGTTGGCCATGACAATTAAAACAATGTAACTCAAATACCATACGGCATTATTTCGCCTATCCATAAAGTTGGCGTTAAGGGTAAAAGTGCCAATATCTTGAAACCAGTAATATAGGTACATTCTTTTCTAGCGCAGATTGCATACCTTCTGAAGAACTGCTCAAATCGTTTCACACTTCACCCCCCCCCCTCCAGCAGAACAAATCACTCAAAACTGAACTCAACGTTTCCCTAAACATTCAGCCATGCTGCAATGAAACCAATACCCGTTCGCTGAAATTTTGAAAATGTTTCAGGTTGATTAGCACATCATTCCCCAGGGGGTCATCACTTCAGAGTCATAGCGGAAAATAGAAACAAGAATGATACCAGTTCAAGGCTACATAGCTGTACTTACTTAGTAAGTACAGTTTAATATACCCACTCACGTATATATATATATATATATATATATACATATATATGTGTGTATGTATGTATGTATGTATGTATGTGTGTATGTATGTAAGTATGTATGTGTATGTATGTATGTATTTATGTATGTATGTATGTATGTATGTATGTGCGTACAGTGTATGTATGTCTGTATGTATGTTTGTATATATGTACGTACGTACGTATGTACGTATGTATGTACGTATGTATGTACGTATGTACGTATGTATGTATATGTGAGTGTGTGTAGAGTATTATATATTATGAGAAAAAACTACGCAACAACGTATACAAAGTCAAAGTCTACCAACGGTTCAAGATGCACTACGTGTATAATTGTACTGTAATCGCGATCAAATGTTTTCCATAAAGAAGCAGTCCTGGCAGACAGTACTTTTTAATAAGAAAATTGATAACACGTCTTTTCCTTTAATCAAACATATAACTATTACATAAGAAATAGTATACACGATGCAATCACCGACAATGAACAAACGTTGCATGTATTATAAAAGTCCTAAAACGAACAAACACGAGTGCAATATCGAACCTATTTGACAGGCCGTCCCGCTCCAACGGTAGCCGCGTGGTGATCCGTCGTTACATATTCCGCTGTTTATACATTCGCCGGTGGTTGTGTTGCAGCCCTTGGTACATCGGCATGGAAAAATGCAGGAGCCCTGACTTGTTGCTGTGCTGGCGAATCTACATCGGGCACCTGCAAGACACGAATCAATCATATTTTTTCACAATAACTACCACCACATGTTGTGGGTATGTGCGTATGCTTGTGCGTACGTGGGTGCGTGCATGGATGTGTGCATGCGTGGACGTCAGCGGGCGTGCATGCGTGCATCAGTTGGACACTGTCATGTGTAGAAGGTAACTGTCACCCGCAGCGCGTATTACTCTTCTAAAAATCAAAAAGCAGCACAACAACATCGAGTATCGAAATCCCAGCCAGTCGTGATTGGTCTCCCAGGATCGCGGCTGGCCAAGCTACTGGAGAGGAGGATACCGCGCCTGTGGAGGACATACTTAATGAGGTTGTGATCTTAAAGACGGAAGGAAAGCTAACACCTGAAATTGTTTCGAATCAGACGTACCGACAACTCTTGAGAAAGAAGAAGAAAGTCTTACTAAGAATGGGAACGTGGAGCATTAGAACTTTTTGCGAAAGACAGGTAAATTGTACCTGCTTGTAAGGGAACTGGAGACCGCTGACATGGATATTGCTGGAATGAGCGACATAACGTGCCATGGAGAAGGACCCTTTCAGTCCGGAAGCAGAATCATCATTGTGAGTGGAGCAGTACGTGGACAAGGTGAAGCTGCTGTGATTATGAACTAGCAAATGCGTGGAAGCCTGATCAGTTACAACCCGGCTTCTGATCGGATCATTATCGTGAGAATGGCCGACATGACGGTCGTCCAGTTATACGCGCCAACATCTGCGCAGTCCTATGAAGAGATTGAAGCGTTCTGTGAGCAGTTGCAGACGGTGAAAGATGAAATCTGAAAAATAGACGTATACGTAGTTATGGGCGATGCCATTGCCAAAGTTGGTGATGTTGAATATCGCAATAGCGGAGTTGGAAAGTAAGGACTCGGTGAATGAAACGAAATCGGCGAGAAACTGGTCCGATTTTGCAAGGTGAATGATCTGTACTAACAAACACTTATTTCACACATCACTGGCGAAACAGGTACACCTGGTTGTCGTGTGACGATAACACGAAAAACCAAACCGATTACACTGCGATTGACAAAAACTAGTTCTCTACTGCGTTGGACACTCAAGTATACTGACGAGTGCACGGAGACTCCGATCACAGCCTGGTAATTGCCAATATACCCCTAAAGGCCCTCATGATCAGGAAGAAGGAGAAAAGCCCCTACGATTTGACATGTGTCGTCCTTCGGACCAAGAGGTTAAAAGCTCTTTCGCCATCGAAACTAAAATTGGTTTGAATCAGTTCTAGAATACTAAGGTGAATGCCGCACTACCAACGCAAACGTGGAAAAAATTTGGCAATTTGGATAAACTTGGCCACTGATGTCATTGTTAAAATGATAAAGCAGAAGAAGTTGTGGAGAAGCGACGAGGTAGTGGACATGGCAGTTGAAAAGCGGGAAGCAAAGAAGAATTGCAACTCGGCAGAGTACCGCGGGCTGAACAATTCAGAGGCTTATTCGCATGGACAAAAACGCCTGGCTATTATAAAACTAATGTGCACGAATTGACTATATGATCGGTTTAGGAAAGTGAAGTACAACAAAATAAAAGCTGTCAAGAAAGGCCCTTTGCATGCGAACCAAAGCTGCACCAGTGATAAGAACAGTAACAATATGATAAAGTGTTGGATAGATAGCTTGAATATGGACCAACTTCTTCGGGAAACCGGAAAATGAGAGACCGTTATCAACACACAATCCGGACGAGCCCGGACTACACCCATTGCTCGCTGAGGCTGAGCAGGTAGTAAGAATGCTGAAATGTGGAAAGGCTCCAGGACTACATGATATCCCTCCAGGACTACATGATATCCTATCAGAACTGTTACGACATAGCGGACCAGCGTCTATCCGAGTGCTTCTGAAGCTATGCACCCAAATATGGCGCAATTGCAGCTGGACGGATGCCTGGAAGAACCAGCATATTATCATGATACACAAATCTGGAAACACTAAATAATGTGCGAACTATCGAACCATTATTCTTCTTAGTCACGCAAACAAAATCCTTCTCGCCATACTGCTAAAGCTTATGAATTACAGTACGGCGTTCGATAGCATCTGTCAAGTTAAGGTTTTTCGAAATGTTATAATAAATGGGCTTCCCGAAGCAGTTTATCGCCCTTCTGGAAGTACTTTACACCGACCAATTGGCAGTCGTCAGATGGAACGGATGTCGCAATGATGCGGCCAGTATTGAGAGAGGAGTGAGGCAAACAAATGCCATATTTTTATGTACTTTTCCACGTTAGGCGTAATGTCACTAGCAAACTAGAAGACATGAATATGTTTTCAGAACCATCAATATAGGATTGTAGCCTGATAAAAAATACCACATTTTGCATGATGTCCACAATGCGTTTTATAACTAACAGTGTGTTAACATATTATACTATCTGATGTCACTTATTTCACGTTTTAGAAGCGTCATATTATGTATATCATCCTGTGACGATAAATTCCCTTTCTCTATAGAACATATAACGGTGCAACTATTAACACTTCTTTCCTGTTTTGATGCATTTTGCGTGGCATACATATGTATTATGTTTATCGTAATTAAACAATAAACTGGCATTGTTGCCTACATTGACTGACCGTTGTGTACCAGCATCCAGTATCCAGTCCTTATGGCTGCTCAATTCGCTTTCCATGTGACTACATGACAGACCTTCTTAATCGAACAACTTTTGGAACAATTACTGCGCAAAGACTGTTGTATACATGTATCTACCGCATAGAACTTCTTCCCTCTGGCAAGCGCTATAGAAGTATTAAGACAAGGACCACTAGACTTTAAAATAGGTTTTTTTCCGCAGGCTGTGTGTCACTTGAATCGCGAGATGCCATGATACTGTTTTCAGTCGGTTTAGATTTTATGTCGCCATGCTAAATTATTTATTTATGATTTTTTAGTTACTTATTTATTTTTATTATTTATTTATTATTTATTAACTTGACTACATGTATGCACATACTTTTTAACTGTCAGCTTAGTTTTTATATCGTCAGATAATTTATTTATTTATTATTTATTTAACTACATGTATACTTTTTAGGTAATGTTCAGCCGGTATTAATATTATGTTATTAAGTTCACTTTATGTCAATAGATGCAAGACTGTCTTAAAATATGTTGGCAGTTGGCCTTGGTTTAAATTTATACTAGTTTTAGCATAGTTTCATAATGTTTCTGATTGTAGATTTTGCATGTGCATGATGGGGGGCAGGGGAGACAAGGGTGCATGTATGTTGACGCCACAACGCCAAGAATTCCTCGTACATTTTTTAAATGCTACTTGGTAATAAACATTCTAAATCTGAATCTGAATAAGCTGTTCCGGGTGTGTATATACATGGCAGATATTGAGTGTGTTCGTCATCCTTGTAAGAGTATTTCAGTATTAGACCGGGAGCCCAGAGCGTTTATTTATGTAAAAAGGGCCAAAGTGTTTGACCCCATGTGTTGGAGGAACCATCCCCCGACATCACAAAAATGAGATGCTGCTGTGTCTTGGGTGGTGGAATGCCCCCAAATCACCCCTTGAAGTGGGCAGAAAAGTACTTGTATTTAGGTGAACGGCGCCAAGGCTAAAAAAAAATTCAAAAGTTTCCCTGGTGTTCCCCGAGTACGGTATGACCAATGCCAGCAACTTTAAATGGTGGAATACCCCGACAGTATTTATTCGCGCAAACACCTAGCGGATTTCGTAGTCCGGTAGATGGCGCCAATCGATATGCGGCAAAATGTATAGTGAGTCGCTACGCAAATATCGTTTGTAGGTGTACGTATTTTGTAAGCTGATTATGATAGATGACAAACTCCGGCAGATGGATTCCAGTGCACGCGAAATCTTTAAGGATGGCGCTCTGTCCATTCGATGCACACACAAATCGTTGTTGATTGATTTGAGCTTGACGCCGACTGTCAACAGGGACGCTGCATCTCAAACGAGAAGCATAACGGCTTTCAGAACCTCTGAGAGTGCCTTCGGAAGGTGGTCAGTCACTCTCACCCAACGCGGCATGGCCTTGTCAGAACTACGGGAAATGGGCTGTCTTCGATCGGGTGAAGAACCGGCTAACCAACTAACTAAAAAAATCGAGAATTCGACGTGACAATGCTGACACGGATGCCCTCGCCAACAGCATAAACAACACCTGCAATCCGTTCGCCGCGGGCTCCTCTGCTGAGTTGGTTAATGTGTCATCGGGGAGGACGGCGAAGGAAGAAACCAAGACATTTCTCCTTGGAACCCTGGCACGGAGGAGAACACTTCGACGAAAATTCGAGGGGAGTGTGTGATCGATGGGTCACGATTCCTGAAGACAGTGGCAAGGACCAAGATGTTGAATTTCGTTGCAGAGAACATAAAGGAATCGAAGACTATGGTGCAGAGACTAAATGCAGCAGAGGGAGTCAGGGACGTCTTTGGGAGAATTCTGGCTGTCGCTGCCAAGACAAGTGATGCCGTTAACCTGCAGCACCTGCTAAGCTACCCTATCACAGAGGTCCCCTCTTCTCTCGCCCACAGCGACGGGATTCCACTGAAGAAGGACAAAGCAGCACTTACCAAGGTTCTTGAGAAAATACAGGATGTCATGCTCACCGATGTTACATTTCCCCCAATTGCAGCCACTGTGATTGGTGGGTCATCCTCCTCCATGAAACCGTGCTTCAGAACAGCAAATCAACGTATGCGGTCATGGCCAGGGATCTCTTGGTGAAAGTGTGTTCCTATCGCGGTGAACAAATCCACTTGGTACTCGACAAGTTCCATTCACCATCGATCAAAGACCCAGAGCTGAAACTGCGTCGTTCTGGAAATCATCTCACATTCATCATCACTGGACCTGACCAAGCCCAGCGACAGAGTGGGACGGAGCGCCTCGAAAACGGTGCATTCAAGGAAGAATTTGTTAATTTCCTCATGGAGGAATGGATAAAAAACCACACTACAGGTCAATCGTAGGGAGGATGATCCTGTTCGTATCACATGGTGGTAAATGCATGGCGTTGAAGACCAACGAGGTAGAACTTGTATTAACAGAGGAACCGAATCATATCCAAGGTCAGCACCAGGAGGCCGACACACTCATTGCATTTCATGCAAGCAGCGTCTCCACCGGAAACATTCTGGTGAGGTCAACTGGCACAGATGTACTCGTCATTCGACTCCGGCTTGTCGGAAGGTCAGAAGAGATGAACATCATCCTGGACTATGAATCTGGTCACAACCATAGATACATTGATGTGACAAATTTAGCTGCCACCCTTGATAAGAGAAACCACGGATTCAAGGGTGGACTCGTGGGTCTGCATGCTTTGGCAGGATGTGACTACACATCCTGCTTCTTTGGAAAGGGCAAAGTGAAGCCCTTCCAACTAGAGGAAACGGATATAGTGCATCAACACGTGATGGCACTGCGTTTCCTGACCTCAGAAGCAGTCGACCTAACAGCCATCGCGCTATTTATTTGCTCCCTGTATGGGTTTAAGTGTATCGACGTCAACGAAGCGAGGTACAGAGCCTTCATCAGAATGAGTGGTGGGAGTGAGAAGGAGCCACTGGCCAAGATCCAGAAAATCAACTGTGCATGTCTCCCCCTTGTTGCAAGACTCTTACCAACCACATCATGAGAGCACACTTTGTTGCACGGATGTGGAAGAGGGCCGACCAGCCTGACCCGACTTGCGAGGCGAAGCCCATTGACTGTGGGTGGATAAAGAAGTCAGTTTGGAGCTGGAGTGGTTCCAAGGGAGTTCACTTCTCGAATCTGTGTCAGCAACTCCCGTTGATGCCGAGGACGTCGTCGGAGGGATGGACAGTGAAGATTCGGACGTCTGGACAGACGATGACATTGACGAGAGCGACTAAGATATCTAAACACTAGACCTGTGTATGTTGCGTCTGTACTGATGATAGACCTTTTTTCAAAATGTATTCATGCGTCTTCACTTTAATCTAAAACGAGGCCAACCTAGCATCTCCTTTCGCGTCTCTAGCAACTGTGTGTAAGCAACATGGTTTAGTCTTGTTTTCCCTGTTGCTACTCCGATTCTAGAAAAGAAACCATTGTATAATTCCATTATTCCCCAAAGGATATTGATCTTCAAAAGGTGTGGTTTAAAAAGATTAAATGAGATCCCAGTACAAACTTCCAGATATGTGTCTTGTAGTGATCATTGTTTAGTATCGTTGCATGTCCTAAGATCGTTCATCGTCCAATTCAGTGTCTCCTTAGGATTGCTTCGTGTTTTGTCTTCTGTTTCACTGCTACGGTGAACATTTATGTTGAACTTGCAGCTACAATAGGCAATAAACCTGGCTTGTATGATATGTTTGTGTTCATAAACGATTATATTTGAGAAAACCAACACAATACCTGATTGCCACAGAATTTCGCTATGGACAGATTTGTGTAACTGTAGTATACGTACTTACCTTGCATGATGTGATCATTAACACAAATTTTAACTATCCTACCAGAGGGAACTGCCCCCTCTCCTAATACAAAAAGATATATGAACAGTTACCCTGTCACGTCTGTAGTAACGATAGTGTGCTGAATATATATGAACAGTTACCTGGTCACGTCTGTACTGATGATGTGTGTGGTATAGATATAATATTAACCGTTATCCTTTCGCGTTTTTATATACTGATAAGCAGAGTGAACAATTATCCTGTTGCGTCGGTTGAGAGTGCTGATTATATGTAAACAGTTGTCCTGTCGTGTTTGTACTAATGATGGACGTGCTGAAGATATAATTATGAACAGTTAACATGTCGCATAGTCCTGTGCATCAGTAAGTTAATTTGTTATGTCGCAGTTGTATTGTTAACACAGCTGTTCTACAACGGCGCCATCTACAGAACTACGAAATCCGCGAGGTGTTTGGGAGACTAATTACAGTTTCGTCAATATTTGGTGGTTGCTATCAGGGGGGTTCCACCCTCTAAAGTTGCTGGTATTGGTCATTCCGTACTCGGGCTCGGGGAACATAGAGGAAACTTTTGAAACTGTTTTTAGCCTTGGCGCAGTTCACATAAATAAAGGTACTTTTTGGCACCCTTTGGGGGCTGCTGTGAGGGGGATTCCACCCCTAAAGTTGCTGTCGTTGGTCATTCCGTACTTGGGGAATACCAAGGAAACTTTTGAAACTGTTTTAGCCTTGGCGCTGTTCACATGAATAAAGGTATTTTTTGCCCACGTCACGTAGGGGGAATTCTACCACCCACGACCCCGCAGCAACTCATTTTTGTGATGTCGGGGGATGGTTCCTCTAACACATGGGGTCAAACACTTTGGCCATTTTTATGAATAAAAGTGGTGGGCTCCCGCTCTATATGATTAGGTCAACAGACTACGGTCAGACGTGGGACGCTTCGGTGCCCCCATTCTCGCCTGGGCCTGGCCAAGAGCGAACGCTGCGACTGTGGGTCATCCCAAACCGCCGACCACATTATCGGCGGATACTGTCCCATCAAATGGCCGGGTGCATGCGGGAATTTGCCGAGCTTTGCCCATGAACGTGCGAGTGGATACACCGGGTCAACTTGAACATCTAATGACGGTGACGATGGCATAAGCAACAAGGTTGTTGATGCACAGAAATAAGTGCAATGCTTCATAAGATAATTTACTTCTATATAATGCTAAATGTGATTGCAATACAAATGAAATATATATTCATGTGGTTGAACAAATCAAGGAACTTGTTCAACGCGAAATTGCCGCCACTTACTTGCAATACTTCATTGAAACTATTAAAATGTTTATTTCTTGTTATATCAAGAAACGAATCACCAGTTATCTTGTAACATTAAGGAAATACTGCACGGCGTGTTGGTATCTCGAGATCGCCAGCAGTCACGAGTGCCGCATATGCTATTCGATCGTTAACGTCTAAGTATTATGGCCAAGGTATGTGAATTCACCATTTTCACGAACATTCATCCTATGCAGTTTGTCCTATCAAAGGTAATTTATCCTTCAATCAATTATCACCATTACAGTATTTTGTCCACTGGCGTACACCCTCGAATTACACCATGGGCATCAATTATAAACATTACAATATTTTGACTATTGGCGTCCACCCACTAATTACTCCAAGGGCATCGATTGTCACCATTACAGTATTTTGAATATTGGCGTACACCATCTAGTTACACTAAGGGCATCAATTATAACAATTACAGTATTTTGAGTATTGGCGTCCACCCACTAATTACACCAAGGGCATCAACTATCACCATCATAGTATTTTGACTATTGGCGTACACCTACTAATTACACAAAGTGCCTACATTATCACCATTACAGTATTTTGACTTTTGGCGTCCACCCACTAATTGCACCAAGGGCATCAACTATAACATTTACAGTATTTTGACTATTAGTGTCCACCCATTAATTACACCATGGGCATCAGTTATCACCATTACAGTATTTTGACTATTGGCGTCCACCCTCTAATTACACCAAGGGCATCAATTATCACCATTACAGTATTTTGACTATTGGCGTCCACCCTCTATTTACGCCAAGGGCATCAATTATCACCATTACAGTATTTTGATAATACACTCGTTTACGGTGGCGCAGTCTGGAGAAGTATTCACCCCTCAATTCTCTTAGATAGGAGAAAGGCCGTCCAGAAAAGCACAACATATACATAAAACAACCAAGTAAACTAAAATAGCTTTAAACTAGTTTTGTTGTGTTTTTGAAAAACACTGCCAGTTGGTAGATCGGAGGCCAATTGTCCCAGGACATGAATAAACATAAAGACGCGTACTGGGGTGATGCACTTGGAAACCCTCAAACTTGTCGGATTATATGAGACTGTTCCCATTTCCGAAATGGCCGTAAATAGTGGTCACGTTTGATCTTTGTCATGTTTGCAACGTGCAGATATCGCTGATCGTAGTCTGCGGCACGGTTTTGAGCGAAGGCGATCTAGATACCAATATACAACAGAGCGTCGTTATTTAGTCCGGCCGTGTTATTGTGCAAGTGACCTCTCTGAGGATTGCACCTCAGGGCGCTGTTATGTACGCTAGTGTACCGATGGTAGTAATTGTTTTCCCCTGTAAGACTGTTTGTTCAGATTTCGTCTATTTTATATTAACATTACGTTTATTATTCAATTAATTAATTACCTTTACCCATAACCAACTTTGTGTTGACATTTATCGTTGAAAAGGAGTGAAGGGTTCTACCGACTCCACACTCATCAAGATACGAAATACACTGTGGCCTCTGGGTTAGTAGGTCGTGGGTAACCCGTATAGTTAGCGGAATACAAGACTTCGGATGAAACTGTCGAAACGGAAACTTTGGGCATGATCATCTTCGCTCGCCTGGGGGGGGGGCTGGTGACTGCATCAATCTCAATAATATAAGTAGTATACTTAGTCATCACCCCCGGCTTGCTGATCGCTTTTTATTCTTCTTGGAATGGACTCGCATCTCATTGAATGCTTATAGTAATCGAATCAGCATTTACGGGTAGCGTGCGACGCGTTGTTGGCACAAGCATTCCTATAATCACAATACTGGGATAGTAACCCGAACCTTCTAATCAATGTAATGAATAGTCGGGTACAAAACACATTGGCCGACATACGCCGGTTAGTATGCACGTTTTTATACCAATCGCTTCTTACGACCAGATTGGAAATTAAGATAGTCTACACAAAGGAAACAAGAAATAGTGTTCACGTATATTGTAAGATAAGGGCACGGAATATCTTCGGGCGAAATTTTATTAGGAGCTGATTCTCCTTCGCGGCACACTTTAGTATAGCGAGGATACGGAATGACTCTGCCCATTCAATATAATACTTTACTGTCTGCATACAGGTATATTTCCCTTGTTTGTTTATACTGTAACTTTACCTAACAGTTTTATGCTATTAATAAATCTAAGTAATCTTTACTGTCTTAAAGGTATATGCAGTGTTTATTTTATACATAAATTAGGTAGGAAAGTTTGGCTGGCTGATGTGGCATATAAGATTTGGCGGAATAGGTGTGTAAATGTTGGTATGCCGTAACGTGATAGCGTATTATATTACACATTCACTAACTGTAGACGTATTATAAGAGTAGCACTTTTATTTATAAAGGTATCATGGAACTGGTAAGAAAAGCACAGACCCGTACTAGATATATTATTAAATTACTAAAACCGTCAAACAGAGCATGTGTGGTAAACGTCTTTGTTAAGCACACATTAATAAATCAATCTCAACCTTTGTCGATAAGAGAAAGTTTATGTCTAAACAATCACATAAGCAGAGGTATCAGCGGTTTGTTGAATGGCTGAACTCCCAATATTATGGGTTGGGTGTAAACAGATTTAGCTCCTCAATATTTCGGCAAGAGGGTGCAGTTGTAGGTTTTTGGTGAACCTCAAGGGGAACAGTTGGAGGTTTTGGTAATCTCAAAGGAGCAGTTGTATGTTTTGGTAACCTCAAGGGGAGCAGTTGTAGGTTTTGGTAACAACAAGGGGAGGAGTTGGAGGTTTTGGTAACCTCAAGGTGAGCAGTTGTATGTTTTGGTAACCTCAAGGGGAGCAGTTGTAGGTTTTGGTAACAACAAGGGGAGGAGTTGGAGGTTTTGGTAACCTCAAGGGGAGCAGTTGTAGGTTTTGGTAACCTCAAGGGGAGCAGTTGGAGGTTTTGGTGAAACTCAAAGTTGGAGGCTCTTGGTGAGCTTCAGCACACCAGTGTTCGTCACGACGACTATGAATTATATTTGTGTTTGAAAGAAATTAATAATTGGGCAGATGAAGGCTCAAT
Source organism: Escarpia spicata (assembly GCA_963995525.1). Lineage (NCBI taxonomy): Eukaryota > Metazoa > Annelida > Polychaeta > Sabellida > Siboglinidae > Escarpia > Escarpia spicata. The sequence goes on along the minus strand of OZ023216.1, from coordinate 26,433,833 downwards.
AGATCGATGTTGCATACTTTGAATTTCCAGAAGGCTTTTGATAATGTGTCACTTCAGACTGTGTTATTTATATTGTATGGAGATAGCGCAGTGACATAGTTAGAAAAAAATGGTTTACAGTTAGAAAATAATAGTATAATATATCTAGTAGATGGAAAGATTTAAAAGTGTAAATCATTAAAACATATGTACGCTGTACGCAATTGACTTGTTATATTACTCACTGAGCCATGCATGTAGTCGTTGAATAAAAAACCGACTGAAATGTTAAAGTAGATGAACACAGGTGATCTAGATAACTTATTCTAAATTAAATGTGTAACAAAATTTGTATTTATATTTGCGGAAACTAGATTACTATATGTCATTAGTAGGACTTTGCAACATTTGCGAGGACTCTAAACTATGGAATATACCAGGTAATATCATGAACGAAGAGAAATTAGGAGTACCAATATTTGCCATGCAACAGCTTGAACCCAATGTGGTTCTTCGGATTCAAAGAGTAATCAGTTTGCCGGGCTAATTATGAGAATTAACAAACGTATAGATAATTACCACATTGAGTAAGTCATTTTAAGATTGCTAAAATAACATATATAACTCAGACAATACACACCGAATAATAACTGAATTAATTCCAGGAGAGAGAGTTCTTGAAATAGTGTGCGTCAACTGTGCATAAGTCTGCATTAACAAATAGGCGCAACAACGTAAACATCACAGGTATTCCGCCTGTAAAAACAAGGTATATGTCATCGGTGCAAGCCTATGATATGCGCACTCCGTCTGTATTTCCTAGCAGCTTCGCAGACCAGGACGTAAACTACAGCCTTTGAACGATCGTATCAAAACAAACAACTGGCACGACACGCTTGAGTGCCAACAACGAAGTGAACAAGGTTGTCCGCAGCTATGGACGTACAAACTCACCTGAAACGCTGGGAATTGTCAGCAAAATGACGATGAAAGCCGCCTGTAAGACGGTTGTAGCGTTACCGCCGCCGCTCGCCCGGTACCCGGCCATCAACCCTGCATTAACACGCCGACAATACGATATACTCGACTTTGCTCCTGTCACCTAGGTGTAAGCGGCGATACCATCCGCCGTGACCTGCCGAATGACACGCTCCAGTTAGTCGCACCTTCTCGCTTGTCTGTGAACTGGGGCAGTTCACCAAAATGTGATATTCTGCTGAACTTACGTGTTTAATCACGTGATCACGTCTTTTGGATTGTGGAGCAAAGCATTGGTTTGACAAAACCCTCATTTTAAGATAAGTTTTCAGACGGTATGTGAGCAAGGGTGTCATTGTCTTAAGTAGCCTTGTACAATTACATTAATTCATTCACTCTTTCCTCATACACATTATTCTGCGTCTGACTCGCACTGGCACATGTCTATATATTAATCACATTTACAAGAAAGCGTACACAATTTGCGGTTGGTTGGTCAATTATAGTGTCCTGGGAAAACATTTTGTTTCATGTTAGTGTAGTCCTCTCTAAATTGTAATAATATCTCCCATTCTAATGTGTCAAATCCACACATTTTTCAAAATGCTAATAATACCAGTCATCTATGCAATGCTATTTATACAATGTTGTAATACATATCTCAAACGGAGACTTTGTTCTTATGTATGATCTTTTAAAACGTGATATATCACATGACCTGTTTCAAAACCTGGTAAACTCTGTTATTCTTGATGATTTCATGTAAGGCCAGAATTGCAGACTGGTTGTAACTTATAATATTAAAAAAACTTCTATTGCGCCTAAATCCTTGGAAACCAAACTCAGAGGCGCATAAAAACAAAAGGATTGGTCAATCTCAAAATCCATAAGGAGTATTCCAGTTGTCAACAGATGGGTCAAGGCGATAGGGAGTTATGGTGGACATAAGCAAGGTTGTAAAGATAAGTTTTTGCCCGATCGAGTACTTATAAATTCACCAAGCCACTACAATGGCACCTCAATATCACAGTAACCCTCGGGACGAGCCAAAAGTGACCCGAATACGGAGGTGACCGCATTAGGGGAACTAGTTTCTTATAACTTACGGCTATGGAAATAATGGTGACCTTAATTAAAAGGTGGCTGTATTGCCGAGCTGACTATAAGGCGAGATTTTACTGCCCGTTCGAGTCGACGTACCAGTTCCCTGATGATATAAGACACGTGTTGAAGAGGCCCGGATGCAGTCACACAATCTGACGGCGGCACCACGCATAATATGTCAAGGGATTACGACCCATTTTGTAATAATCGACCCATTTTGCAATAACGACCCAATTTGTAATAAAAACAAGCCCGTTTTGTAATATCCACCCATTTTGTAATAACAACAGGCCCATTTTGTAATATTTTTTTCCGTGAAACCTGCCCTCGATCTTTATAATCATGTCGCCGTCTGCTGTTGCATCAACATGAATTATATTGTCATGACTCTCACATTCCTCAAAATATTCCTAATAAAATGCTAAGGAATCTGGTAATGAGCCTCATAGATGTATGCACAGCTATATGCTTCTACCACGCAAAGTAACCGGCCCAGTATACTATGTTTTTGGTCTACGACCATTGTATGGAATACAGAGTCAGAAGAACACAAAGAGTCTGCAATATATCAGACAATAACACATCTTAAATAATTGTAGAGTTAATCAGTCAGTCAGTCAGTCAGTCAGTCAGTCAGTCAGTCAGTCAGTCAGTCGGGGTCGAGATATTGAATCATTTGGTACAGCCCGATTCAGGTCACTTGCAGTCACGCATGAGACGCGGTGACGCTGCTTCCAAGTAGGTCATAGCTATTTATTACAATGCCAGTTCCACCGGCCACATCGGCACACGACAGGGTAACAATATCTGACAACCTAGTAAATACCAAACACTCGCACAACGTGACAACTGCGTCTGTTGCCGCGGGTGGAGATATGAGCAGTGTGAGTGAGTCATAGGTCTAGACACAACTGCGTCAACGTCGCTGGACGTTTGAAAGTAGGTTCAGAGCATTGTTGAGTGTCTTCAACAATGGTTCAAACATTACAGCGCCTTAGTTCAACACTGATTGGTTTAATACACAATCTTGATGATTTTATAATGTAATCCCATCGTGTATTTTCAAATATATCTAACATAACATCTTGCCCACACTATCGTAGTGTTTTAACACGATGTGTTTTGACAGTCGTACCCGGTCGCTGCCAGTCAGGCGTGTCGTATCAGATAGGTACACATAGCGTATGGGCGGTTTATGTTTGGTTGTGTGTAGGCCTACACACATAAACACACATGCACGCACGCATGCACACAAGCACCACGCACGCTCGCACACGAACACGTATAAACACCAAAGCACAAACACACTTATACGCACACGCACGCTGTCAAACACACGAACGCACGACCGCGCAAACACGGACACACACGCCCGCACATCAAACGCACACACCACACACACACGAACACGCAAATGCAGACGCGAACGTACACGCACACGCACGCGCACGCACATCACTCGCAAACGCACATTCACAAGCACACGCGCACCCACCCACACACATAAACACACACACACACACACACACACACACACACACACACACACACACACACACACACACACACACACACACACACACACATCAGCGATATTGACAACGTGCCTTTCATTGATTCGGATTTCACCGCTAGATTCAACCGTTCGGCAGTTGTTCTTGTTCTTACCGCTAGCTGAATGTTTGCCTCATCATCAAGTACAGTAGACCGTGTCTTTAGCGATCACCCGTTCTGCACGGCCAAAACGGTCTCTCATGACAGGTCGTCTCTCATAGGAGGTTGCAGGTAGTGATAATGATAGGTTTTCGATATAGAGGATAATGGGATACCATATACCGTGAGTTGTGAACTTGTCCTATTGTAGGAGTGTGTGTATGTATCCTTAACTGTGGTGAACGCACATTATCGCAACTGAAATATATAAATAATGAATCCTGATAATAGATCAGCAGAGAATGGAAGTCCGTCGTTCATATTAATCGAGTGCGACGATCTTGGGAAGCAAACGGTCTGCCATCTTGAAGTACAAGCGCTGGAGTACAGACAGCCCCGCGCGCACCAGCATTGTAAACGTTCACTGATGCAGTAAATCGTTTTCTTTTCAGCGTTGCACCGTTATTCGCGAAGGATGGTAAACTTTTGCGGAGTATTTGCTTGCGACAAACGAGCTGACAGAGATAGTCATTTGTCGTCCTACAGACTGCCAATAATTCGTCATACACAGGAGGAACAAACTCGGCAACTTTCGGAGGAACGACAGCGTGTCTGGCTTTCCAACACAGGCCGGTCAGACATTAAACTTTCCAAAATCCTCATACACTCGTGTGTGCTCGTTGCACTTTTTGACTGGTAAATAAAATTAATGTTAAGGCCGTGTAAATTATTAAATGCTGCATACATAAAATTAAGTCAGGTTTACGTAACTAACAGCCTGTCTAACTACAGCCTGTCTGTGGCCTGCTGACCTATGCGTCCATAGCTTTGCCTATCACCTATGACTAAGCCTACGTTATGTGTGGCCTAGTTATGCCATCAATTCCATAACAACCATAGCCTATGTAACTGATTGACTAGCAAATTCATCAACATAAAATGATACACTGCTTTTGTTAATACAACATAATTAAAAATACAACATTGAATAACACAAACAGTAAAATACCTGTTGATAGTGTTATGGATGCATTAGTCATATTTATGTATTATTAGTCATATTTATTTAAAACAAATCTTATTGTGTACCAATGCTACAGTGGGCTTTAAGCCACAAGGCAGTAACACAATTTCAATACACATTACATATTTATTAAATATTCTCAGTGCATGTTTTAATGTTTTATATATTATTTTGCAGGCAAGCCTGCCAGTCTGCATGTATGCCAAAACAAACTGTGACTGGGCGCCCATTATAAACCTTGGTCACGACAAGCTCAAACCGTCACACGGAGCTGCAAGTTTGTCATGACACAAATGAACATATGATCGTGCTGCAAACAGAGCCCGCTTAGACATGGCCAACACACTACTGCCCATGCAGACTTCCTTAGTGGAAGACCGGACACATGACGTGGAACCACCTGCAGCTGACGATGATTCAAAAGTGTGTCAGACTGACATGAGTGGGATGTGCTGCGTGGAATGGAGAAAGAGTTGAGGAGGCTGACGTTAGAGAACACCAGCTTAAAGGTGGCGTTGGCATCTGCAAAGTTGAAACGAGTGCAGCTTAGCCGGCAACGACGACAAAGTGAATGTTTTTTTCCGGCCTGCCAACTTAGTACCTCCTCAAAAAGCTATACAACTTTGTGTCACCGCGTCTACACGAAACATACAGATCGTCCCTGATGAAGTTTCAGCAATTATTGATGACACTGATGGAGCTCCGCATAAATTTGTCGAATGAACTGTTTGGTTTCATGTTCACCATCAGACAGTCGACCGTCTCAAGGATCTTCTTGAACACACTCGACGTTCTGTACATCGTGATGCAGCAACTGATATTATATGGCCAAGACGAGACGAGTAGAAGAAGACGATGCCGATGGCGGATTATTGACTGTTTCGAGGTGTATATCGAAACATCATCAAACCAGGAGGCAAGGTCACTGATTTGGTCTTCCTATAAGCATCACAATACGGTGAAGTTCCTGATAGGAATTACGCCACAAGGGACCATTTCCTTCTTGTCGAGAACTTTGGCTGGCCGAGTCAGTGACAAGTACCTCACCGAACACTGTGCTATCCTCGACCATCTCCTCCCAGGCGACGTTGTGTTGGCCCACAGGGGGTTTGGTGCCAATGACACTGTGGGACCGATGATGGCAACCATCCAAATGCCTGCCTCCACAAACGAGATAAGCCAGATACCAGCAGTGGAGCTTGAACGGTCACGAAAACTCGCTCATCAGCGAATTCACGTTGAGCGTATCATTTGCTTGCTTCGACAGAAGTACACCTTTCTGGGAGAAGCAGTGTCGATTGACTATCTCTTCGTTAATGATAGAAAGGGAATCACCACGATTGACAACTGTCTGCTGTGCATTTACAAACTTGAATGGGCCCATCGCTTAATTTGACTAGTGAGATGGCTCGATGATAGGAGATGGCAGTGGTATGAGTGGAATGTTAAACAAGAAAAACATAGCATGTCTGACATGTCTGCAGTTTTTCATTTCACATGAAAACCTTAGCTGTATTGATGAGTCCTGGGGGGACAACAAATTCTTTTTAATATCAGTTTAGTTGCTGTGTAGCACCAGGTAGCTATACCTTTCTGTAAAGGCTAAAGCTTCTGGTAGCAATAGCACTTAATGATTTTATTAAAATAAAATGTTGAATGGAAAGCAATAAACCTATTGTAATATAATTGATTGGAGGCCTACCTACTTATCAAAACAAAAATTTAAGCTTACTTTCGCTGGTACAATGTGGTAGCCATTTTTTTACAAAAACCGCCACATCCCTGATCCATCCTGACGTTAGCTGGTTGTAAGCATCTCGGCTCTTCCACGCCTTCATGTCATACATGGGGTAGAAAGACTTGTTAAAAATCAAGTAGTTCACTATGTCTGGGTAAGACACCGCTGGGAAGCATGCTTCCTTCTTAGACCATGCCGAATTCGGCAAAGAATACGGATCAAATTTATCTACGATTCGTATCTTGTCTAAATCTATCTGCTTTGTTAACACATCTAATGTGTCAACGTACGGTACACTAAATGCCTTTGAAGCCATACTGCGCGGTGCAATGACTAAAGATAACAATTTAGCGGCTCAGTGCACATACACAATGCGGGCGGTTGCACGCGGTTCGCTTGTACTCCAATATGACCGCGGGGGTGGTATGCACGCATAGTGCTGACGTCATTAAACCCCATCTCTCGTAATACGCCACTGAAGATAGATTCGGCTGTTGCTAGGCTACAGCGCAGTTATCGTTTTGTATTGTGGCGCCACCTCACGGAGTCTGGACAATCGATAACAGTTCGGTAAATGCCATTATAACTGCTTACACCCACCTGCGAGACAATAATCCATGGCGTCACCTGGGGAAAGACTGATCAATGAATTTGTTCATTAAAAAAGTAATTAACTCTAGCTATGTACTTTACATTGATTTTTTCTCAAATACATCGTCAATTGGTAGAGCAGAGGACCATGGTCCAAGGAAACGAATGTATATCGAAAGAGGCGAGTGCACATGTTGGTAGAGCAGGGTCCAAGGAAACGAATGTATATGGAAAGAGGCGAGTGCACATGTTGGTAGAGCAGAGGACCAGGGTCCAAGGAAACGAATGTATATGGAAAGAGGCGAGTGCACATGTTGGTAGAGCAGAGGACCAGGGTCCAAGGAAACGAATGTATATATAAATGAAGAGAGGCGAGTGGACATGTTGTCCAGCTGTCACCGTGTCACGACGCTATAACAATTTTGACCAACGTTATGGGAGGCCTCGGGCCAGGAGTCAGCTACACAAATACGGTCTATAATATGTTTGCAGCGACTTTAGAGACAAACAGAGGTTGAACAGATTGTTGAACAGATTCGTGACCAAACCTTGAAAAAAGGTGTTTTTTGAGAATTGCATGGTTATTGCTGATGATGTTTATGATGCAGATACAAATGATGGCTGATAGAGACGACAACATAATTTCTTTTTCATGTCGATCGTGATGATCACACTGATTCTGTCATAGTAATAACTGTATCACGATACGGTTACTGAAACAAAGTGATCCAGCGAGTTTTGGACCTGTCCAATGGTAGGAATTATATGTATCCTTAACTGTAGTGAACGCACATTATCGCAACTGAAATAAATAAATAATGAGTAGATCCTGGTAATGGATCAGAAGAGAATGGAAGTCCTTTTGTTCATATCAATCGAGGGCGACAATCTTGGGAAACACCTGACATTTCATCTACTATCTACGACTGATCGCAAAAAGAATATCTTGTGACTGTGTTTTCAAAGCTGATTAATAGACCTAGCATATATTACAATATACGCGTTGAATCCCAGCATTTATTGCTGTCAGTTTACTTGATTTTCCGTTGTATTTCCTGTGTACTGGCGTGGGCCCCCTGAAGCTTAATCCATGCGGCGCGTGAACCTGTTGCTCCTATGGTAATACGCCACTGAAGACAGATTCGACTGTAACTAGGCTACAGCAGTTATTGCTTTGTAGTGTGGCGCCACCTCACGCAGTACGGATAATCGATAATAATTTTGTAAATGCCACTGTAACTGCTTACGCCCACCTGCTACGCAATATCCATGCCGTCACATGGGGAAAGACTGATAAATGAATTTATTTATGTTGTGGACATGCTGTCTAGCTGTCCGCGTTTCCACAATGTTATGCGTATGTGCGTATGTGCGTGCGTGCGTGCGTGTGTGCGTGTGTGCGTGCGTGCGTGCGTGCGTGTGTGCGTGTGTGCGTGTGTGCGTGTGTGCGTGTGTGCGTGTGTGCGTGTGTGCGTGTGTGCGTGTGTGCGTGTGTGCGTGTGTGCGTGCGTGCGTGCGTGCGTGCGTGTCTGTGTGTGTGGGTCTGTGTGGGTGTATACGCACTCTATGAAACTGATTTATGATAGAGTTGGTTATATGCGGTCGGAATTATTCACCCGCCCCCCACCCCCTGGAGAGTTTGCGGGGAACCATCTTCTCCTTTCTTTGTTCTACACCAATTTAATATTGTGTGGCTCTTACATTATTTGACAAAATTCTGTCAATTCCAACTCTACACGTGGTTATGATTTTGTTTGACTGATCTACGATTAAGCGTTTCATAGTGGTATTTACGGTTAACCAGAATGACCAGATAGAACTAACTATTTCACCAGGCGACAAGTCTTCCTGTGGAGTACGAAACAAATGCATGCCAGTCGCTCATTGGTCGCGAGACCCTGGGAAATGCGTTACAATTGGCTGATGTAATATTAGTGACGTCACGTTTGTGTACATGTATAAACGACACGAAGGTACACACCGGAAATCGACTTATGTTTTCATGGCAAGGAATGAAAGTCAGAGACTTGGTGAGGTAGACTCTTTCGTTGCTCCCAGGAAAATGTCTTCTGAATAGGGATATAATCACACTTAAGGAATCTTATAAAAACCCTGCCATTATCAACATATCTGGCGGACGGATGATAACATATGAATGTGTCACCGACTGTAGAGTCCGTTGTGCACGAAGATATGATGTTGTTATTTTGACGCTATTTGGCGGGGAATACATTCTAAACTATTTTACACGAAATAAATTAACCAGTGTGATTATATTTCTCAGGCGTATTTAATAAAATATATATTTTAAAAGGTTAAAAATACAAATTTACGACAAACATCAAACGATTAAAATAAACATTGACATCAGGTTATTGTAAGCCAATTCAACATAGATCACAATACTAATACAAGAAAAAATAGATAAGCAAGCGATATATGTACAATTTAAAGCACGTCCGAAACATTAAATGAAGAATGCTAAACAAATCGTCGGATTTAGTGTAGTCATTGTTATGCAAGCAATTTCTTTTTGACATATCCAACACGTCATTTTACCAAATATTGTCTTTCGTTACCGTGTCACGCCTATTTCCTCAGTACAAGTAGCATTATACACGGCATAATAACGTATTGGATACGTCAAATATAAATAGTTTGCATAACTGAATCCAACGGTCGCTAGCACCCGTATGACTCTCCCGATCCCGATGCTATTTATATTTACTTGGGAGCTTACCCTTTCTGTTATTCTAACGTGGAACTTATTTCATGGCAATCATGTTTAAACAACATATAAATGGAAATAAAATAAGGTCATCTCAAGTGTTTTAGACACATTCGAACGATATTAGTTCATTCATATAGTACAACTTTGCCGAATGAGGCGTCACTCTCTAATAAAAGTCATGTTTCAGACATGCGAACTTCATCAGTTCTTATTTCTTTTTCATAGGCTCCACTCACTTTTAATTTGTTGTGGGGGCGCCGACAAAACTGACATTCTGCGACCCAAGTACATTAAATAAGAACATAACTAAACTAAGTTACTAATATCCGGCGCTAACGTAAATTATGGTGGTATTCTACTCAACAATCTATGTAGTTGCGTTCGGTTTTTCACCAACTCATTCAATATATATAGTCGATTTGTGCAATACCAATATTATCACGAGCTAAGCCTAAATTTACGCTTTGGATTAACGAAAGCTGAACCAAAACTAAACATGAAAAGCGACATTACACATAAGTCATTCTTATTTGCTTCAAACTTCCAAAGATAATCCTGCAGTGGCATTTGCAATTAGGTCTGTATCTCGGCATACTGGTTGCCGTCTTCAGGTTGGCTGTAGTCTCGTTGTATTTTAACGTAGTCACTCGATTCCTCGATGAATTCTGACGAAATACGTGGATACAATACAAACATTTCACAACGAATACGTTTGACTATTTTAATAAAGGTTAACAAAACAAAGCAAGGGTGTGTGTGTGCGTGCGTGTGTGTGTGTGCTTGTGCGCGCACGTACGTGCGCACGCGTGAGTATCAATTCAGCATTTTATCAACTTATCTTACCTATCGACTATTCACAAATTGTTTCTATGAACCTCGCAAATAATACAAGTGTTAATTTTGTTGGTACTCTTGTTTCGCAATCAATTTACCTTGCTCCAGTGACATTTCGATCGCTATCAGCCAACTTCATCAGATAACTACCGCAACTTGTTATTCTTTCTGCGCAGACGTGTCACGCTGGTGTGTCACCCCGACCGCGGCCTCTTCAAGATATCGTCACATACATGTGAGCGTCGGTACCGTTCCTCATCTAGATTATTGTTGTCTTTAGTTTCCTCATCCAGATCGTTTCTTTGATGACTCGTGTTCTTCAGTCCGTCTCCCGGTCTACACATTTCGCCGCGTCCAAGTCAACAATATATTGTTTTAATAATATCTAATGGTTGATTAATGCATCCCTTTTCCGATGTGTTTCTGTTGCTTCAGGCGTAGTGTCTGCTTGCAGATGGTTTCTCTGCATCGTCATTGTGTTATTAGATGTTGATTTCTGCGAGAATGTTTACCGTTTCGCCGCCTACTAGTAGATGTCTGACGAAGTTCGCTGATAGAGATCGAAATGTCACAGAAAAATAAGTCTAAATAAGTAAAACGTTTATCAATTTGAATATATATATATATATATATATATATTATGTTCTTAATTCTTAATAATATATTATGCATTATGAATACAATAAATCGTAAACTTATTGTAGCGGTTCATCATTGAAAGCGTTATTCCTCGCTCCTAACTATTTTACATGTCCGTTGTTCTGGGATGTAAATTACGTTTTTTTATTTTTGCCATTAATAAAGCTGATATCAGAGCAGTTACTTGGAACAGTCGTTTTACCTTCCTGTTCATTGGGCCCTCTCGATGTTACAACGTAGCCTTGTGCACCCTCGACGATGTCTGCGGAGAAGATTAACGTCTGTGATGCTCAAGTATAGTTTTATTCACATAAACGCACAAACAAAATGTGCAAATACACTTACGCACGCACACACACACACACACACACACACACACACACACACACACACACACACACACACACACACACACACACACACACACACACACACATACACACACACACACAACCACACATACACACACACACACACACACACACACACACACACACACACACACACACACACACACACACACACACACACACACCACACATACAAACACACATACACACAAACACACACACAAACAAACACACACACACACACCCGCACACATACACGTACCCACACACACACACACACCACACATGCACGCACATACACACATACACACATACACACATACACACACACTCACACACACACACACACACACACACACACACACATACCGCGCGCGCGCACACACACACTTTTGAATAGAGAATATGGGGAATGATCAAAGTCGAACTATTTTGCCAACGAATAGGTTCATATTTAACGTTAGCAAGGGTAGTGAAACAAAAAACCTGGTTATAAACAGGTTGTTACCAGGTTCTAAACCATGCAAATACATACACTACAAAATATATAAATGTTTTGCATTTGTTTTTATCTCACCCTCTGTGTTCTGTGTCGGTGACATCTCCGTGTCCTGCCGTTGGTTGTCAGTCTTGCTTGAACATCTTCGCATTCTGAAATACATCATTGGTATACATTTAAAAAGTTAATGATAACACAATTCAATGCTTAGCTAAATAACTGATGGCGATGGTCGTGTATGAGTCGTATATTGGTGGCGTAATAACCACACCAATCAAGTTTGTAATTGCAAAAGTCGATTCGAGATGAGCCTGCATACGATTGTTTCATTGTGGACTCGGAGTTGTTTAGTTTTTTGAGTATCCCGATGTTATGCAGCGACCGAACCATTGAAAGTATGAGCCTTCAACGCAACATACCAATGTCTAAGCTACTTCTTCGGATCTAAGGGGGGGGGCAACAAACAATACTCCAATCATTCTGAATGGTAAATAACGTACGCATTTTTAGTTTACTGTATAACTTTGGTACTTCTTCGATTTTCTCACTGCTGACCGCTGGCTCGCAAAGCTGGTAGATCTATTTTCACCAGTATTATGCCCTCCCTTTCGTCCAGCAGCATTGCATTTTGTCCACGATACTTGCAAACTATCATGTTGAACAACACATGAAAAGTTCACACGGTTCCATTCTGAGCTTTCGCCACAACAAGATTAGATGCTTCACAAATATGGTAGACTATGGGACATTGTGTTGACACCAGTTTCGTTCTTTCTGGCACAGTTTAGTCGTTAGAGCGGCGGTTCTTAAAATGTTTGACTGAACGTGTTGTTTTACCAACATAAGGTTCATGCTAATGAGGTATCCACGTTCTCCACATTGTCCATGCAACTTGAAGAGAACGAAGGGTAGTGTCGTTTGCTGATGATATCATGCCGCATATACTTTCAATTGCTATCATGCTGCACATACTTTCCATGGGTGAGGCCTTCGTTGGATATTTTCCAGATCTGGAACACTGTCATAAGAATGCATGGATAGTGACACATTTTTCAGTGGACGAAAGAGTCATCGAGTATTAAAAACGCGTTCTTCGGATTTCGAAAAGACAGCACGCTGAAAGAAGACTCAGGATTCTGACCTGGTAATTTTCTAATAAAAAGCAGGCGTAGATACACATTTCGGTCTGACAAAGCTCTGACAGTTCTCATCCTGATATACTGCTGTGGAGAACTGGCATTTCTACAAAGATGAACATTAAATTAAAACCAAGACAACATATATAAGATCTTACTGATGACCGGCGATGTGCTCTAGCTGTGACAAAGCCTCGCATCTCAAAGCTTACAAAGAAGATGCAACTTCAACCGTACACAAGTACTTTCACCTGTACGATATTGCTTGTCACACGTTTGATCTTACTTTAGAGGTTGGGAAGCCAATGCAGAGCTAATGTTATTAATTATGCAACTAAATATTCTTTCAAAAATTTCCTTTTCATAAGTCTGATATTTTTTAATGGAGTGGTAATTGCGGTTTTGTTGGCTCGTCCAATGGGTATCAGTGCCAACAATTTTAAATACCGCTGCTCTAGGACACAGCTCACCGGACAATACCGCCACTTCGAGACTATCGCTACTTTGTGAGATAGTGGTTAAATACATGTGCCTGTATGAACACCAGTTAAAAAACAACGATAGTTGACAATGTCAACCACGCCATCGTGGCATGCTGTGTGGCTATTGGCCGAACTTGGTTGATGAAAGTTGTTTGCCACACGCTGGCCTTTTGGATATTTAACATATGTTAGTGCAATGTTAGTGTCCACTTTTTATTATAGAGATTTACGACCGGCAAATGTTAAGAACCAGCCACGTACCTCTCAATGTTTAGCATGATGACGGCCATTATCACCATGCCAAGTATTAATGTTCCAAATGCAACCCCAATCCATGCACCAGTCCCCAAAGCTGCAGAACTTTGATATTTGGTGGTGACTGCAGCACCACCATTGAAGGACCCGCTAGAAGGGGTCGTTGTTTGCAACGGTGTTGAACCTGCAAACATAATTACCATGAGAGATTAGAGTATGTATCGTCATCTTAAAAAGCTGGCGGCATTTATATACTAACACTATCCCTGTTGGCTCTGTATCAGTATATCCTCCAAGGTGTCGAGATTTACTCAAGAAATACCGTAATGTTGATGAGTGGGTGGGAGTCAGCCAGTTCATATTATTTATCGTCATTTGAACTTTACCTTAGCTATTCTTCGTAAGATCACGAATTATGACGGCTAAGCCAAAACTAAAGGTAACGTTGTCATCGTTTGACAGATTAATCACTTTTTTGAGGTAGTATATATATATATATATACCCATATGTGAATCATAACGGACGTAATGTAATAGTACATATCTTCAGAAATGTAAACGAAACCATACAAGTACCAAGCTATTTATTTGATACACATTACTCGAATGTAAATAGCCACCTCAAACTCATCATCCACTTATATAACTAATACAACGTTCGTCACATTTGATGGCCAATGGCAAAGACAGTCCAAAAATTGTCATATGTGTGTAATTCGTCATGAAGGATATTATTGTCATCCGTCTACCGTTTTCGAAATCAATGGATTATTTGGTCTATCCATCCAATCTTATTTAAAAAATGAATGCATACGTACTTTTTATATTCATTATGAACTGTTCTTTTTTATAACGTTACATTATCTCTAAGTTCTTCTACCTTCCCTAATTTCTGAACGAAACATTGTTCTAACTATAGTTTTATAACTAATAAGTATATAAACAGGTGTGCGCTATCTCCTTTTAATCTCCGCTTCTTGATAATATTAGCACCTACTATTTTAGTTGCTTATCATAACTAAATTCTCTTGGTTATTTCCTCCATTTTCAGAAACGTCTACATTGTCCATGGATGCGCTACTGCCGGACACAGCAATTTCATTTATAAAAAAATTATACAAATATGTATGTGTCTTGTCAATTGTAAATGCGTCTTGTCAAAATATCACCCACATGAAACAATACCACTGCAAACACGTCCTGCTTGCTCTGTTTGTAACAGCAGTGATGTTACATGACCTGCGTACTGAAATGACAAGAGCGTATCTGACCTGTGTCAAGGTATGTAACAATGTCACTAGTGGCGGTGATGTTCCCGTTGTTGGTGGCGGTGATCTTGACCTCGTATACCCCATACATTGCACGAAAAATGGTGACGTGGATATCCTTGAATTCCTGCACTTCTTTATATGTCCAGATAGATGTTACAACATCCTGGCGTTTGTACCACACCCGCACGGACACGATGTCGTCACATCCGCTCTCACTTGGCAGCTGCAGATAAAGCGGCAAGATGTTATTGCAGTGCATCATAAAGTCTCAAAAACAGGCTATTATACGCACTTAATTTTTTTACAATATCATCCTTATTAAAATACATAATTTTTTCTTATATTAATTATGTTATTATTATTATTATTGGTATTATTATTGTTATTATTATTATTATTATCACGTGTCTCGCTTTTCCTTCAGCACGAATTCCTTTTGAAGAAAGTAAATCAATTCTCTTGATAATCTCGCCGGAAGTATATGCGTAATGCCGTCAAAATTAATGTAAACAAATCGGGAATCAAAATACATGCTGATGACGCATTATTTTATTAAACTTAAAAAAAGATTAAGTAAGCATAGTAGGTATGCTGTTTGTATGACCTTCATATATTTAGCGAAACATGTATACTTTTGCCGGCTATATAGGTAGGCACAGGCATACAAAAATTACTACTAACCTTAAATACAACAAAATATAGGTCGGCATTGATGGAGCCACCGGGAAGTGATGTAAAGACATGTTTTATTACAGGAATATCGGGTGCTGCAAATAAATAAATATAAATGAAGATGTTTCGTGAAATATGCACAAACGCATTTCATTCAGTATTAAGTAACTACAACAATGTTCGTGGACATACATGTAAATTTGATCTGACGCTCGCACGCACGCACGCACGCACGCACGCACGCACGCACAGATACACATACAACTATACACAAACAAAAGCATGCACATACACACACACACACATACACATACACACGCACACACACACACACACACACACACACACACACACACACACACACACACACACACACACACACACACACACCTACACTATGCGAAAATGAAATCCTCACGCATAAACATTGCAAAGGTAAAGGGGAATCAAAATATGATTGCAGTAAATGCGTCACGCATTTTGATACATGCCGTGTGACGGGATGTCATATTTTTATTTTTTATATGTTGACTACAAAAAGCCATATATCTAGTATAACAGATCTAACCTTTGCAGTTAGTCTTGAAATTGGTGACTCCGGTGGCTGTTCCTCCGTCCTGTTCTCCGTTGTGCTCTCGATACGGTTGCACTACGACTGCGTAGTTTGTGTTATACCTCAGTCCGGTAATTTTTTTGATGTAATCAGACTTTTGTCAGAGTCGTGTGCTACCTGTCTGACGTTCTTGTCTGCTTCTCCATCAGCTATTAACCGCACTATATAGACGTAGTATGTGCCGCCTAGGTTGGATGTCATGTCTCTGGCTTTAGTCCAACTCACTGTGACAGAGGACTCGGTGACGTCTGCGACGTCTGGCTTGTCGGATGACTCGAAAGTTGGCTTCTCTGTTAGCACATCAGTACGACTAATTTCTTCCACTAACGATTGCAATATTAGCACATAATGAAAGCTTTATATGTGCTTATTGTTAGCACACTTTTGAAACAGCATGCATGATGTGTAGACAATGCAATAAAAACCGAAATTAGAACATCATGTGACAACGGTAAAGACTGAGGTAAACAGAAGCATTGGTCAAACAAATATCTTACACTAGCTGGCGTTACTGCAGGTTACCTAGGAAAGAGAACACCAGAACTGTTGCAAGACAAAAACCGTGGAAATTGGTGAGACATGATCAACTATGCCTGTCTTAGACACAACGACTAATGACGATTATGACAGGATGTATATATGTATATATGTAAATATGTGTACATATGTATATATATATATAATTATATGTATATATATTATATATATATATGTATATATGTATGTATATAAATATATATATATATATACATATATATATATATATATATATATACATATGTAATATTGAATGTTAGGATGTACTGCACTGAATCGAAAATCCCCAAAGAGTAATGGTGACGTGTTTCCTGATCTCGGCTGACTCACAACGTCTACATATCAACATAATAATACATACCTATGTAGGTTGTGCAAATACTTGGAGCATACCAAGTCTCACAACCGCTGCCACAAACTCCATTTGAGATGTCACATGCAGAATTGTGTTTACACTTTCCACACGTTTTCTTGCAATTGCTACCATAATACCCTATCTCACAGACTCCGCCACAGTCTCCGTATATAATGGAGCACTTGGAAATATCCTTGCATTTTCCGCACGATTCTCCACAATTAATCCAATAATATCCTTTCACACAATCTGCAACATATTGAAAATAATTATATAAGGTTTATGTTGTAAGTGACACACGCAGAAAAACAGTTGACAATTATCAAGTACTGACAAAAACACACACTATAGATCAATACATTATATACGTCGACGTAGCACGTAGTATTGGCAGTGTATCGTGCAGTTGTATTTACCAACCTGCACATTATACTTATTTCGAAAATGTCTCGCACCAAGTTATATAGTAAATGTGTATTCACATCTAGCAAATAAATTATGTTAATGAGAAATTGAACTGAAACAGTTTGATAATACTGCTGACTTGGTTTATGCACCAACTTTGGAAGTTCTAGAGATGCAATACATAATGACACTTTTATATCCTCGGGTAACTCTTTAGTACAGCCGATCTTTCTAAATCCGTTTGTTAATCGATCAAAAGCAACTTCATTGTGTTTCAAATTCTACACAATGTTATAATATTTACGATACGTTCATCGGGCCATTGCTATTGGCGCGGTTTTGTTGTTGTTGGGGGGGGGGGGCGATTTCAATATTTGCAACATAATAATGTAATGATTTAACATCCGTGATACTATGGTTAAAACATATGTATAAGTATAATGATCGAGTCACGTCTAAACAATCGTATGTAAATATTAACGTTTTCGGATTGTTGCCCCTTTTTTACTGTACTACATTATTTGCAACAGAATCCTATATCGTCCTCATTCAATGAATAGATTATTGATGAAGGCAGTGACGAGAATGTTATATTACCATTTAGTATTTTGTTTTAAAGAATAGTAAATGTGCATTTATTTTCCGTGTAACTGTAATAAATCAACAGCTCCACCAGTTACAAACCTGTTTTGCAGTCCGGTTGCTGCTTGCCCGGTGCGCATGCTTCACAGCCGACGATGTTGTTGCATGCACTTGAACAGTTATCGCAGGCTAATAAACACACAGATAGTATCTACCTGAATTTGGCATGACACACTGGCTACCATATTTTCACTGAAAAGCTGACAGCATATTTGTGTAACGCTTTCTGATTGATGAAATATGAACACATGACCTAACTCAGTGATTGAGCGAATACATACGTGAAGACGTTTATCTAATAATGTATCTGTTTGTGCATGTCATATTGAAATTTATCTGTGCTGGAAGAAGAAACAATTAATAATGTGACTGTTAAATACGTAACAAAATGTTTAGTAAAATGTTTCATATCATAATTGTGACGATATCTACAGTGGCGATGATAAAGTGTAGTTCATTAATTGCTCGGCATCTTCTTTGTGTATGTTGTTGCGGATTCCTAAGGTAGGTTTGGTGTCTTCTATGTGTATGACATTATGGTTCTTACAATTCGTGGAACATAGTTCAACATATCCCTTCGCACATCTTATGTGGTTTCACTTTGTCCTACGATCCTATCAGTGACTTCTTGGTGGTGTTGTGAGGCTTTATTGCTATATTAATATCTTGCATTTCTTAATAACCAGTGATATTGTCTCGGTTTAACCTTGCACCTGTAGAAGTATCACAAACAAGTCTTTCTTTTTGGTTTCCTCTTTCTCTCAACCGTCAACGTGGTGCATTATGGATACCCGCATCTGAATACAACTTCCTTGGTGTGTTCTCTGTCTTTCGGTTTATCTTCCTCGTCTGTTCCAAGTGTTTCGCATCTGTCGAGCTCATGGTGACGCCTAACACGACTACGCAGAATGAATACCGTGTCGCCATCTAACGAAAGCCGTCTCATGACGATTGCTTACAGCAATCGAATCGTCTCGGCAAAAATCTCATTTAACAAGATTGCCATCCAGAAAATGAATTCTAGATGGCTTATCGAGAGCCCAATACTTTTTAATCTACGCCCTTTTAAGGTATGTGTCAATTTTATTTTTAAACATAATCATGCAACTAGCACCAACACAATCAGGCGATAATCTGATGCATTAATTTAGAGTCCTTTGTGAGAATGAGAACTTTCTTATATCTAACATACACTGCTCCTTTACTAATGTAACTTCGTGTCCTCTGGTCCTTCTATCTTTCTTAACTGAGAAAAACATATTTCTATCAATATTTTCATAACCATTCAAAATTTATCTGATCTGCTCTCAATCTCCTGGTCTCTAGCGTTGCTAAACAACATTCTTTTAGGCGTATTTCGTAACTACGATCCCTCATTTTGGTATCATTTTAGTTGCCCTCCTCTGTACTCTATCTATGTCCTTCCTGCGATATGGCCTCCACGCTTGAATACAATATTATAAATGAGGCGTAACTATTGTTTTGTACAGCGGTATTATTAGCTCTTTTTCCTTGTACGATATATTTCGCGTAATTAATCCAAGGATTTGATTTCCCTTTGAAGCGGCAATACCGCACTACTCTGAAACCTTCACGTCAGCACTAATGGTTAACCATCAGTCCTATTCTTTGTAGTGCTTAGTACCCCCATTGTATGTTCTACATCTTCGTTCCCATGTCCTGTGTGGAGGCATTTACATTTCCCAAAATTGAACAACATTTGCCATTTTTAGACCATGTTATCAACATGTCAAGATCATCTTGTAAAATGCTGTCTATCTCCATCATGTTTATTCCTTCTAAACACCTTTATACCATCCGTAAATTTCAACACCTTGCTTGTTATATCATCGTCCAAATCGTTGATATATATTAAGAATAATATAGGTCCCAGCACTGATCCCTGTGGTACCCCACTCAAAACTGATTTCCAGTTTGAAGCCTCCCTATTAACTACTAGTCGTTGTCTTCTGTCAATTTGCCATTTTTCTATCCAGTTAATTAAACAATTTCCTATGCTATGGGCCTTTAGTTTAAGTAGTAATCTTTAATGTGGCACTTTGTCGAAAGCTTACTGAAAATCTAAGTAGATGATATCTACTGGTGGTCACTCGTCTACCCACTTATTGATATCTTCCAAAAACATAACATATTTGTTAAGCATGACCTCGTTTTTAGAAACCCATGTTGATATGGGTTTAACAAGTTATGTTTAACACGTTATGTTTAACAAGAAAATCCACCATGTTATCTTTAATTAGTCTTTCTAATAATTTGCAAATCACTCATGTTAAACTCACTGTATATTTCCAGCACTATCTTCTAGAGGACCGACCTTATCCGGAACTTTCTGTTTGCTCCGAACATATGCATAACAACTCTTGTTGTCTTGTTTTATATTACAAGCTATTTTTGGTTCGTAGCTTCTCTGCGAATTTCGAATTTCAGTTGTAGCTTTGTTTAGTGCATCTTTGTAAAAGTCTTCGTCATTACCAGTACTCTATATGACTTCCACATCATTTGTTTGTACTTAATGTTTCTAATGGCATTTTTCAATAAGTATTTCTTTCTGGACCGTTTCTCTTGTTTTTTCAAGGGGACAAATTTATCGACGATGCACTCAATTTCACTCTTTAAGATATTCAAGCATTCTGTTGCTGTCTTATTCTTCAGTGTGTTTTATATTTTATAAATATTTCCTCATTTCCTTATATCTTCTTTTGTGGAAATTTATCCTGAATTGCTTTTGATCACTATATTAATAATGATAATGATGACGACTCTGGTGACGATAATGGTGTTCTGGTATTAAAACACGCTGACAATCACACACTGTGTTGAAACAAAGAGTAAATAATTGTATTAGTTACATATATATCGGTGGCCAATGACAACGACTTCGCACAGGGCTGTCAGACGGGGCTCGCTGCCTTTGTACCGTTGGAAGCTCACGTAGCGTCCAATCGCTGTACAGGCCTTGTTGACTACTGCTCCATTGGCCACCAGTCCGATGTGACTGGCACACGGTTTGTGGCCCGTTCTGTCTGAGCTGTTACCAACACTGACAGTGAACGTACTGTGTAGAAGATTTTCTAAAATTATAAACACAGATCACTAAAAGCAGCTCGACAGATGACTGTAAAACGGTAAGACATTACGAGTAAGTGTTATGTTGTGGTGTTCACTTATACTAAGTGTTGGTTTTTAAACATATAGGGGATAATTATGGTTTTTGGCTAGCTCAAGGGGCAGCAGTGCCAAAAAGGATAAATGTTGCTAGTCAAATAGATAGGAGTGTAAGGGGCTCTGGATATATACAGTACCTTTGTGGTCTGGCAGCTGCACTCTACCTTTGTAGGGTGGACGGGCGCACTGGTCCTCATCCATCTCCTATTCTCTCACTTCTGGCTCCTTGCGCCACACCCCGGCAGACCGCTTCAGCTAGCGGGCTAAACAACGTGAGGGGGTGATGCTCAACATGACATCACTAGGCGTATGAATTTCCTTGATGCAGTCACCGGGCAGGGTGGAGGATTCTTCAATTGGAACTCAACGACCACATGTTCATGACCAAAGCCGAGCCACCTCATAGTTGTGTGGATGTCGGCTGTTGGTTACCAGAGACGAGTGTCCCTCTACATTCTCGTAACCTAACTGCCAGGAGGTTTGGCTGCAGGTTAGCACCCTCTTCATGTAAAAAAAACATTCACACTACCAAAACAGATCAACGCCCATCAGCGGATCGTCTCCTCCTGGAGAAGAGGAGCTGGAGTGACGTCAAAATGCTGACTGCTGACCAATCCAATTGGAGAGCGTTAACTGCCTCATGCGTCGGACGACGCTGGAGCTTCTACGTCTAAATAAGTCTAATAGATACCGAAACAGCAAAGGGAAATTTACTAGTTGGAACAAGCCAAGACGAAACGAACAACATTATGAGGGGAAATCATGGAAGACTATTTTAACATTTCTGACAAACTGCATGCACTAAACAGGTGACGTCTGGTATTGTTATTAGCACACTGTAATAAAAAATAAGATAAAAAAGTGAGCACGACGTTGATGATATAGCACCAGTTACCTTGACAAGTCGACCCTTTGAAGTGTGGTGCACACCCAGTATCACATCGACCGTTCTTCAGCTGACAATTTTCAGTCGCACTACTGCAGTGGCACTCTTTTTCACAGTTGGCATCAAATCGACCAGCAACGCAGCCTAAGACGAACAGAATTGGGATGATTTACAATGTCATCAAGGTGGATAACCGTACGTTTTCCAGTTCCAATAAATCAATTAACCTCACACATGTATCAAGTTAATTAATTTAAATAAACCTCAGAAATGTTTCAATAAAATTAACAATTAACTTTCATTTTATTAAACAATTATTTCAATTAACTTAAATTAAATTGCGAATTAACTTAATTTAATTGATCAATTGTCACCCATCAAACAGGTCATGTGGGCACCATAGACACTACTACTCCCAAGCAAGCTAACAAGATAAACAACAAACCACTCTCAGGTACGGGGGGAGGAGGAGGCTAACTACTATGGTTGGTATCTGCAATGGTTACATCTGCAACATGATACCTGGCTAGTAAGTTAATGAAACATTATTAGATAACACAAATGTCTCTAAACACAACTTGTAATATCTAGAAACAGTCCAGACTCCAGATATAACCTACAGTGCTTCCCCTTGGAAAAGTGATAAAAACCCGCAAAGCACTGTCAATGTTCTTACGTATCACAGCTGTAACAGTAGCAATCATAATATGATTGCATGAAATAATGGTAATTATTACCCAATACAAAAGTTAATTGAAAGTCTGTTATGATTTTGTTAATTAAATTATAATAAAATAACTTCTTCCATTGAAGTTAATTAATTAAATTTAATTAATGTGTGATTTTCCAGAAAGTGAATTGAACAACGTAAGTTAACTTAACATACTAATAATAGAGCTTGCGTGTGCGGGTAGGTTAACGTTTTCCTCTTAGAAGGCTTCAACCTCGCCAAACTTTCACGGATCAATCTATTTATTAATATCGCCAGAGTATAGCGCACATATTACGTTCTATAGTTTCAATGCTGTAAGGTTCAATACGTACGTTTGTTGCTTAGTTTGCGATATGCCCACATCGGCCTGCCTTTTTTGTACGTTAACGTTTTCCTTTTAGACGGCTTCAACTTCGCCAAACCCTCAGGGATTAATCTATGTATCAATATCGCCAGGGTATTGCGCTTATGGGAGAACCAGTTGTAAGTTACTTTCATACGTACGTTTGTTGCTTAGTTTGCAATGTGCCCATACCGGGCTCTTTTTATTTCTCGTGACATAGTAGCACCATGTATTAGCGGAGTTGTCTGTGTTACGACAGAAGTTCTTCGCTGCTTTCCGAGAACCCTCGGGGAACTTTTTATCAGGTTGTAACGTCTGTTCTGTCCACGGTCTACAGGCGCCAGTGAATGTTTTACCATTAGCGTAATGTGTTGCGCGACTCCTCTTGCCCAGGTACTTATTTCCCTTTGGGTCATTGTAGTAATTGTCGTTATCTACAACAACGCAAATGCAGATTACACGAACGTAGGCAAACACAATGTGATATCAAGCCGCTCGCCTTTTACGATACTCTGTTAATACCATACTGTTATATGAGTCCAGAAGATAACATGTCGATTTTAAGTAGCAATAACATTATGTTTTTGGCAAGACGTTTTCAGTATTATAAAATTCACAGTGGTTGGAATATATTGTATAGTGTCTTACTATTTTTGTAAACACCCATGGCACTTGAAACGTAGTTCATGCCAGTTTTTGACTGGTATCCATATATTCTTAATTAATTAACGTAAACAGTGTGTATGTGTTACTGTTGTAATTTTTAAAAATTATTACTAGTTCAAAGCGTTCATAGATGACACACGTCTAATAAAAATGTCATCAAAGAAATGTATCATAACAAATAAATAATTAACTAATGAAAAAATAACATTCGGCAGCAAACCAAAGTAATATTTCAAAATGTATTGTAATGTATATAACGTGGTTTAAATAAACGAATGTTGTTGAGTGTTCACATTAACATACCTTTGTTCACATCGAATTTGCAAGCGTAAGTAGCCCAACGAATGATTTGTTGGGAATTGTGTATTATTAACTTGAATTAAATACAATTGTAATATTCACCATTCGTATACAACTGTTTGGTGTAAAATCATTAGGGAGCCCGACGGCTTGTCATTTCCGTTAGACCTCTAAGTGTTACGTACTGAGCATACAGCCAACGCCCCATCTGCCACTTGGGCAGTCAGACGGACATTTGCCTGTTACTTCATTGCATGTCTCGCCGCTACGACAGCTACACTGGAATTGGCAATGCGCACCAAAGTGTCCTGTCGTGCATTCTGCAACAACACAACGTTACATTAGCATATATAGAGAATAGTGTAAGGTAAATATAATATACAATACTTGAAAAAAGGCAAAGGGTTGAACTAAATTAAAGAGAATCAAGTACATTTTATTGGTTTATGTGCCTATATGTGTTAATGCAATCTAACCATTTGCAAATATGATCAACCATATAACGCCAATATTTTATGATAAAAAACAATTAGAACGCACGGCTACCTTGTATCACGGACAGCGCCATTTTGGCCGGAAAACGTACGTCATAAGTTTCTACTTCAACAACAGTTATTGTAGAAAAATTAATATTCAGATTGATTAACCAAGCTAAAACAATGAAAGCACTCACAACTATTTATCTATTTAGCATTAACCATATTCAGTATATGAATATTATATCATATTCTGAACAGTTCCATACCTCGCACAACAGACTTGGTTACTCAAAATCTTGTGCTCACGAGATGAAAATGTAATTATAAACATTCCAGCTGCATACTTGCTGATAAGGTTTGGGATTTCTAAACTCTTCTTAATGCAATACGGTTAATTCGATTAGCATTAAAAACTACGTGCCGACATTAATTACTTCGATCGCGCCGATCAACGAAACTGGTTGGCCTCCGGGGAGGGACGGAGCGTCGCGATACCCGATCGGACACATGCCAATAGCCTTGGAAGCCGTAATCTTTTTTTTACTGTCAATGCTGATTTCTTAGTGGGCTATCTTATAAGTGCAACCCATTTCTGGTAGCTTAAGTCTCCCCGAGTGACTCGCAAGCCTGGCCGCGAGTCATCCGCTTGTCTGCTCGCCCGCTTAAGCCAGCGGCGGCTTCGTGTAGTTGTGCTTTAGTTGGTTTGGAAACTACCTCCACGAAGTTTTCATGACATCATTTGTATAGGAACTGTTTAGCTATTCTGTAAAACGTACCTGTAGGCCTATATCAATTTCGATAATCGGATACTTCATTTTCCTAATACTCACCATACGGCGACAGTTTTCGTAATGCGATCAATTTCCCTAATGACCTGTAATGGTAGGCAGTCCAGAGGATCGTCTCTAACATTCTTAAGAGCTCTTAAGGTACATTTTGCACCATGAAATCGATTTCACTCCTTGCCTATTATCAAAAATAAAAATGATGGTTAACTAACAATCCATCCAGCATATTGCTAAATCACATTCAATTGCATACAGACCTTGTATATGTCCACTGAGCCGTACTCTGTACTGGTACCCAAGTACAAGAAACTTTCATCGGTACCTGTCTATACGCAAACACACGATTCACACTGCTACATAATCTCGGACACCAAGTATATTGATTATGTAATTCCATCCTTGCAATGTATTTTGTACTTATGCGTTTAAAATATGTCTCAATACGTCCTTTCCACTATTCGGATTCTTCGTCAAAATTAACACCTGTTTGAGAATTGCTCCTACTCCAACGTCTTTTGACATATTTTCCTCAATTCTTTCTACTGGCTCTTTATCCATTTTTCCGCTATTCCGTTCCCCGTCTCTCCTCCCTCCGACTCCCTCATCAATGCAACCATCAATGCCCTTGCTGTTGTGTTATTTTCGAAACACTCGTTGCCTGGACACGGTGTACAGTCATGTCTTAGTTATGTTCCACTCAAAGCTATGCCTTTACTGGTATGTTTAGTATAAAATTGTGACTTCAGAAGTTTGAAGCATGAATATATCTAAATTACAATATTGTATGTACATGTATATGAGTCATGATTATTTGTGTAAGTGCAAGTCCCAATATTTAAAAATTATATTCAATTTGATATAGGCATACACGAACATATTAATGTATGTAAATAATTTCAACAAAATTAAAAAATAATTGACTAAACGGTTCTTTACATACACGTTGGCAAACATCAACAGGGTTGTATAAAACAAGCCATGCATTTTAATTAACCGCAAATTATTGCGGTTCAAAAAACTTCGATAACACCTTCACGTACACTATGCACATCGTTAAAAATACACTGTCTATGGCGAAATCGATATTGCTAAAGAGGCGGCCAAATGCAGTGTGCAGTACTTACTACTGTTACCGCTGTGGATTACCACGCGGGATATCTTGTATACTTCTCCGAGGTCTACCTGCCACCAAGCATCAGAATCTTGTCCGTGATTCGGCAATGCGCAGCGTTCGGGCAATTTCCATTGGTCGATCCTGCCATCCACGGCCATGCTAGCCGGGAATAGGTTACCCCTTGCATAGTTCTCTTGGCTTGCGGTTTTGTTGTATGCAACGTTTCCTTGAGGAAACCAACAACAAAGAAAATGAAATACTGGACGAGAAACCATTATAAACAAGTAACTTCTGCGAGACAAAGTAGTCACTGTATAAGTAAAGTAAACAAATATAAAACGAATCCATATCCATCAAATTTCGGTTGCGACAATACTCAAGTACTTACTCCAACGTGGCACAACGACTGTGTTTAATGTCACACCACGGAAGGAATTCCTCATAAAATACAATGATGCAATCAGATATAATTCCGTAGATGACACAGAGCAATTCAAAATGTCAGAAGTACTTATGACGACGTCAAGTACTATAAACACGTATGTTTTCGTACGGCACTATTTTACATATTCTTTAACACAGAGATACCTACAGTTTAGTTTAAAGGGGCATAGTCTGCTCGGAATTAATGGGGATAGTCATTTCTAACTGGAAGTCTGCTGAGTTGACTGTGGGAAAGTGAGCATCGTTGAACATCAAAGAGAATAGCAGTTAGTTCAGCCGGGCTCGGCCATATTGTCAATAAAGCTTTTTTTTATCGAAACTGGATGTTTGTTTACTATTTGGACATGCACCCGTGGTCATGCCTTCGTATTGCGACCGTTGTCACAGGCTTACTAAACACAATTTGGCAGGCAGTATAACTTCAACATAGTTAGTTTAGTATATTAATTAACACTGAACAACTAGGAGCAGACTACTTCCTTTTATATGAGTGACCAATATATGTAATCACAGATGACATTAGTCTCCTGCTGTTAAGAGCAGGCCTGTGTACTCTAAACAGTACGAAATGGAGGGGTGTGACATCCAGGAGGTCAACGTTTCCATGACAATTAAGACAAAGTAATTCAAAGATCATACGGGACTATTTCACCTATAATTTAACACAAGTATGCCTACGGTTGGCGTTAAGGGTATACAATGTCAATATATTTAAACCAATAATATAGGTACATTCTTTTATAGCGCGGAATGCATTCATTCTGAAAAACTGATGAAATCGTTTTACACTTCACCCCCCCCCCCACCCCAGCAGAACAAATCATTCAAAACTAAACACTACTTCTCGCTAAACATTCAGCCACGCTGCAATGAGACGAATACCCATTCGCACTAAGTTTGGAAAAAGGCTCACATTGATTAGCACATCATTCCACAGGGTTCATCACTTCAGAGTCATAGTGGAAAATAGAAAAAGAATGACGCCAGTTTAAGGCTACATAGATGTACATACTTAAATTGTACATCTATCTACAAGTAAAATTAAATTTACACACTCACGTATGTATATATATATATATATATATATATATATATATATATATATATATATATACAGCCCATGTATATGTATATATATATAGGTATATAGTTTATATATATGTGTGTGTATGTGAGTGTGTGTGTGTGTGTGTGTGTGTGTGTGTGTGTGTGTGTGTGTGTGTGTGTGTGTGTGTGTGTGCGTGTGTAACAAACATGAGTCCATATGTACATATCATTTACGCCCTGGAAACAATTAAGGATTTCGCACGAACCTATTTGACAGGCCGTCCCGCTCCAACGGTAGCCGCGCGGTGATCCATCGTTACATGTTCCGCTGTTGATACATTCTCCAGTGATTGTGTCGCAGCCCTCGGTACATCGGCATGGAAAAATGCACGAGCCCTGACTTGTTGCTCTGCTGGCGAATCTACATCGGGTACCTGCAAGACACGAATCAATCCTATTGTTTTCACAATAACTACCACTAGGTATTGTGTGTGTGCGTGTGCTTGTGCGTGTAAGTGCGAGTGCGTGCGTGGGTGCGAGCATGGATGTGTGCGTGCGTGGGCATCAGCGGACGTGCATGCGTACGTCAGTTGAACACAGCCACGTGTAGAAGGTAACTGTCATCCGCTGCATCTATTTCCCTTCAAAAAATCCAAAAGCAGCACAACAACATCGATCACCGAAATGCCAGTCGAGATTGGTCTGCCAGGATCGCGGCTGGCAAAGCTACTGGAGACGAGGATACCGCGCCTGTGGAGGACATACTTAATGAGGTTGTGATCTTAAAGACGGAAGGAAAGCTCACACCTGAAAATGTTTCAAATCAGACGCACCGAAAACTCTTGAGAAAGAAGAAGAAAGTCTTACAAAGAATGGTAACGTGGAGCATTAGAACGTTTTGCGAAAGACAGTTAAATTGTACCTGCTTGTAAGGGAAATGGAGACCGCTGACATGGATATTGTTGGAATGAGCGACACAACGTGCCATGGAGAAGGACTCTTTCAGTCCGGAGGCAGCATCATCATTGTGATTGGAGCAGTACTTGGACAAGGTGAAGCTGCTGTGATTATGAACTAGCAAATGCGTGGAAGCCAGATCAGTTACAACCCGGCATCTGATCGGATCGTTGTCGTGAGAATCGCGATATGAATGGCCGACATGTCGGTCGTCCAGGTATTCGCGCCAATATCTGCGCAGTCCGATAAAGAGATTGAAGCATTCTGTGAGCAGTTGCAGACGGTGAAAGATGAAATCAGAAAAAGAAACGTACGCGTAGTTATGGGCGGTACCGTTGCCAAAGTTGGTGATGTTGAAGATCGCAATAGCGGAGTTCTAAAGTAAGGACTCGGTGAACGAAACGAAATCGGCGAGAAAATGGTGAGATTTTGCAAGGTGGATGATCTGTACTAACAAATACTTATTTCACACATCATTAGCGAAACACGTACACCTGGTTGTCGTGTGATGGTACCACGAGAAACCAAATCGATTGCACTGCGTTTGACAAAAACTAGTTCTCTACGTGGAAAAATTGAGGCAATTTGGATAAACTTGGCCACTGATGTCATTTTTAAAATCATAAAGCAGAAGAAGTCGTGGTGAAGCTCAAGCGTTCTCGCGAGTGCACGGAGACTCCGATCACAACATGGTAATTGCCAATATACCCCTAAAGGATGAAGAAGTCGTGGAGAAGCGCGAGGTAGTGGACATGGCAGTTGAAAAGCGGGAAGCAAAGAAGAATTGCAACTCGGCAGAGTATCGCGGGCTGAACAATTCAGAGGCTTATTCGCATGGACAAAAATGCCTGGCTGTTATAAAACTAATGTGCACGAATTGACTATGTGATCGGTTTGGGAAATTGAAGTACAACAAAATAAAAGCTGTCAAGAAATGCCCTTTGCATGCGAACCAAAGCTGCACCAGTGATAAGAACAGTAACAATGTGACATATCCCGATAACGTGTTGGACAGATAGTATGAACATGGACCAACTTCTTCGGGAAACCGGATAATGAGAGACCGTTATGAACACACAGTCCGGAGGAGCTGAAGCTACACCTATTGCTCGCTAAGACTGAGCAGGTAGTGAGAATGCTGAAATGTGGAAAGGCTCCAGGACTACATGATATCCTATCAGGACTGTTACGACATAGCGGACCAGCGTCTATCCGAGTGCTTCTGAAGCGATGCACCCAAATATGGCGCAATTGCAGCTAGACGGATGCCTGGAAGAACCAGCATATTATTGTGATACACAAATCTGGAAACACTAAATAATGTGCGAACTATCGAACCATTATTCTTCTTAGTAACGCAATCAAAATCCTTCTCACCATACTGCTAAAGCTTATGAATTACAGTACGGCGTTCGATAGCATCTATCAAGTTAAGGTTTTTTGAAATTTGATCATAAATGGGCTTCCCGAAGCAGTTTATCGCCCTTCTGGAAGCACTTTACATCGACCAATTGGCAGTCGTCAGTTGGAACGGACGTCACAATGATGCGGCCAATATTGAGAGAAGAGTGAAGCAAACATATGCCATATTTTTATGTACTTTTCCACATGCGTTTTAAAACTAACAGTGTGTTACCATATTATACTATCTGATGTCACTTATTTCGTGTTTCAAGGACGTCATATTATGTATATCATCCTATGAAAATAAATTCGCTTTCTCTATAGAACATACAACAGTGCAACTATTAACACTTCTTTCCTCTTTTGATGCATTTTGCGTGACAATAACCTTTTTTTATGTCTATCGTAAGTAAACAATAAGCTGGCATTGTTGCCTATATTGAATGACCGTTGTATACCAGCGTAGTATCCAGTCCTTATGACTGCTCAATTCGCTTTCCATTTGACTACATGGCAGACCTTCACAATCGAACAACTGTTGGAGCAATTACTGCGCAAAGACTGTTGTGTACATGTATCCATCGCATATAAGCTGTATATATATGGCAGATACTGAGTTTGTTCGTCATCCTTGTAAGAGTGTTCCAGTATTAGACCGGGAGCCCAGAGTTTTTATTTATGTAAAAAGGGCCGAATTGTTTGACCCCATGTGTTGGAGGAACCATCCACCGACAGAACAACACAAAAATGAGTTGCTGCTGGGTCTTGGGTGGTGGAATGCTCCCAAATCGCCCCATGAAGTGGGCACACTAGAACCTGCGTTTATGTGAACGGCGCCAAGGCTAAACACTGTTTGAAAAGTTTCTCTGATGTTCCCCGAATACGGAATAACCAATGCCAGCAACTTTAAGTGGTGGAATCCCCCTGACAGCAACAGTAGTATAGAGACAAGGCACACGCTCGCCCCGCCCCTTTTTAGACCTAACTACGTGCATAAAAAACGTCCTTATCAAAATCGGGAACATACTTATAAAAAAAAGATCAAAGGGTTTTGTGTAACCTGAGAGAAATCGGGAACATACTTATAAAAAACGTGATTGATGGCCTGTCACTTTTTTGTGACTGAAAAGCGCCCTCTAGCGATTAATAACAGCGTCCCTAGTTACGTGATAACGCCATCTAGCGATTAAACCAAATCACACATGAAAAACGCCCTCTAGCGATTAATAACAGCGTCCCTAGTTAAAGTTACGTGATAACGCCATCTAGCGAATAATATAATAACAGCATCCCTAGTTACGATACGGAGATATAGCAGAAACCAATGTGGTTATGTTAAAATCACCGTGGTTACGGTAAAACCACCGTGGGTAAGAATGCACTAAACCCAGTGTGAACGAGATTAGCCGCTGTACCCTGGATAGGGCGGTAGTGGTGAAAGTTGAGACGCGGCCGGTCGGCCTAGATACGGGCGGCTGAAAATAGATCTACGGCTGGGATTTTGTTAGCCGGATTTGTAATGATGCTGAAATAAACTGGTTGGCTTTGTGGAAACAGCGCTTATGCATGCGTTTAAAAAGCGATAATCAGCGGCTTGGTTTATCGAGGTAGCGGAGTGTAGGTGGTTTCTGTGAATGTGCTAGCAAAACGAAACGAGTGGGATATATAATTTACGACTCTGTAACGGCGTTAATTTCAGCCGTGGCGCTATCAAAACGAAACGAATTCCATGCATGCATTTAGCGTTTAAAAGCTGTACTCAGCGGCCTGTTAAAGCAGGATGGTTATATTCGGTAGATAGACGAATGGACGCAAAATGGTGTAAGTTATGTTTTATTAATAGAAGTCACGGTGGCGTGAGCCAGGTCTGCGTAATGTTTGCTTGAGAGCCTCGTCCCTGTCGTAGCCGAGCGGCGCGTGAGTTGTCCCCGTCAAACTGCCGTTGTAGCATTTGTTGAGCGACTGGCTGGAATTAACGGCAAGTTTTCACACGACATACAGGTTTGTTGTAGAGTGTTGTGTGTAGGCAGGTTCCTTTCCACGTCGAGGCAGGTGGATTCTGTGAAATAATGCATATGAATAATGAGGAGTTTCCCAAGAACTAAATCACTGTTATTAATATAAAAGTAAATAATAAAGAATAGTTTAATACAAGAATAGCATATAAATAATATAAAAAGTAATTAATATAAAATTTACCGATAGGATAAAAGACGAAATACCGCTGTACTAAATAAAATAAATAAAATAAAACTTACCGCTGTTCTTTGCATATGAATAATGGAGGAGAACTAAATCACTGTTATTAATATAAGAGGAGAACTAAATCAATAATTAATCAAGAATAGTAATTAATAAAGAATAGTATATTATTAATATAAAAGTAATTAATAAAGAATATAAAACTTACGGATAGGCTAAAGGACGACTTAACGCTCTACTAAATAAATAAAATAAAATAAAACTTACCGCTGATCTTTCGTGGAAGGTTGCTCAGACGTTGTGCTGGCGGTAGCCATGATTGAATGAAAATGAGCAACGACCGTTGCATGCATGCATTATTTCCTAAAGACATTTATGCGTTAAGCGCGCATGCGCGAAAATGTTAAGCGCGCATGCGCAAAAGTGAAGTAAAACATTGAAGGCAAAGAGATCAAAATGGCAATAAACGAACGTTTAAATCATAAAATGAACCGTTGTATACGCTTAGTTAGGGATCAGGCATATTGTGGAGTATTAATAATAGAGAAATTCGATGTGAAAGTCACATTTGACAACGAACGCGCTAACGTGAACGTCGAATTTTTTTTCTTGGCAATAACTGAAACCGGATGGTGACGCAAGCCAGCTGTGGCGCGCGTGACGCTAATGGGGGTAGCTTATCACGATCGGAATGTGAAGCTAGAACAATGCCATTTCAAAAACGATACACGAACTATAAAAGCATGAATTGAAGCGTTGTTTAGGATCAGTGGAGAGTAGGGATCTGTGTAGTGCCATTATATTATAGAAAATCGATGTAAATAACGTTTGTGAACGAAAAGCACTACATGACCGTTCATTATTATTATTTTTTTTTCTTTCCGAAAGCAAAGACATCCGAGACTAGTCAGTTATGCGTTAGGCGATTAGTAGGATCTGCTTTGTGCTGTAGGGGTGCGTGCGTAGCGATAACGAGTTGGACGTTATCATCGAGGAGGCGTACCACACATCGAACCGCCGACGTACGAGAGTCTGTACACGGTGTCGCCAACACCGCCGGAAGTGATACAACGTCAAGTCATCGCGCCGGGTCGGGGTCAGTTGGCCTTCCGCTATGAGCGGCACGCGATGTCCCCCCTCGCCGAACACCTCAGTGAGATGATTCTGGAGAGGGCGCGCGATCGATGCGGCGCTGTATCTGGTCCAGTTCGTTTCGGACTGGCTGCTAGGCACGGACTGGCGCGACTACATCAACCGCGCTCTGCTGGAGTCGACCGTCCATACGTACATTCAGCGCAGGAGCGGACTCGAATAGAACATTATGCTTGCTTTGTTTGCTATAACATTGGTTAAAAATAAAAGCCGTTGTTTTGAATGTTGTACTACGATGGCGACGCTTAATAAAACGTTGAAAATGTACTTTCCGTTCGACAGTCCCACACAGCTCCCCGAAAGTGCCACACAATTTCCTGACAGTCCCACACAGCTCCTTGACAGTAACACACCGCTCCCCGGCAGTACGTCTAACTTGTTACATGTTTGCCTTCCGTACATGGTCCAGCTTGTTACACGTCTACCTTCCATACATGTACTAGCTTTTTAATTATTTGCTATCCATACATGGTCTAGCTTGTTACATGTTTGCCTTCCATACACGGACTAGCTTGTTACATGTTTACCTTCCATACACGGTCTGGCTTGTTACATGTCTACCTTCCATACTTGGTCTAGCTTCTTACATGTCTGCCTTTCATACATGGTCTAGCCTGTTACATGTCTGCCTTCCGTACATGGACTAGCTTGTTACATGTTGGCCTTCCGTACATGGGCTAGCTTGTTACATGTTTGCCTTACGTACATGGACTAGCTTGTTACATGTGTGCCTTCCATACACGAACAAGCTTGTTACATGTTTGCCTTACGTACATGGACTAACTTGTTACATGTTTGCCTTCCATACACGGACTAGCTTGTTACATGTTTGCCTTACATACATGGACTAGCTTGTTACATGTTTACCTTCCATACATGGTCTAGCTTGTTACAGGTCTGCCTTTCATACATGGTCTAGCTTGATACATGTTTCCCTTCCGTACATGGACAAGCTTGTTACATGTTTACCTTCCATACACGGACTAGCTTGTTACATGTTTACCTTCCATACACGGACTAGCTTGTTACATGTTTGCCTTCCATACACGGACTAGCTTGTTACATGTTTGCCTTCCGTACATGGTCTGGCTTGTTACATGTCTGTCTTCCATACATGGTCTAGCTTGCTACATGTTTCCCTTCCATACATGGTCTAACTTGTGACATGTTTGCCTTCCATACATGGTCTAGCTTGTTACATGTTTGCCTTCCATACACGGACTAGCTTGTTACATATTTGCATTCCATACATGATCTAGCTTGTTACATGTCTACCTTCCATATATGGTCTAGCTTGTTACATGTCTGCCTTCCGTACATGGACTAGGTTCCCTGACAGTCCCACACAGCTTCCGACAGTCACACGCAGTTCCCTGACAGTCCCACACAGCTCCATGACAGTCCCACACAGTTTCCGACAGTCCCACACAGCTTCCCGACAGTCTCATACAGCTTCCGACAGTCCCACACAGCTCCATGACATTTATTTTATTTAGGTCTTATTATTTAGCAATAGACCGGTAAGTTGCCTTTTACACGAGTCCTATTAATTATCTTTATTAATTAATAAGAACCTCATTAGTCATGTTTTGATTTAATTTGGGAACCTCCTCATTAGTCACAGCGATAGAGCGGTAGGTTCTGGCAGTCCCACACAGCTCCATGACAGTCCCACCCAGTTTCCGACAGTCCCACACAGCTCCATAACAGTATTACACAGCTTCCTGACAGTCCCACACAGTTCCTGGCAGTCCCACACAGCTCCCCGACAGTCACACGCAGTTCCCTGACAGTCCCACACAGCTCCCCGACACCCCCACACAGTTTCCGACAGTCCCACACAGCTTCCCGACAGTCTCATACAGCTTCCGACAGTCCCACACAGCTCCATGACATTTATTTTATTTAGGTCTTATTATTTAGCAATAGACCGGTAAGTTGCCTTTTACACGAGTCCTATTAATTATCTTTTATTAATTAATAAGAACCTCATTAGTCATGTTTTGATTTAATTCGGGAACCTCCTCATTAGTCACAGCGATAGAGCGGTAGGTTCCGGCAGTCCCACACAGCTCCATGACAGTCCCACGCAGTTTCCGACAGTCCCACACAACTTCCCGACAGTCTCATACAGCTTCCGACATTCACACGCAGTTCCCTGACAGTCCCACACAGTTACCCGACAGTCATACACAGCTTCCCGACAGTCCCACACAGCTCCCTACCACACAATTCCCTGACAGTCCCACACAGTTCCGGTCAGTCCCACACAGCTCCCCGACAGTCTCACACAGCTCCCTGAAAGTACCACACAATTCCCTGACAGTCCCACGCAGTTCCCTTACAGTCACACACAGCTCCCTGTCAGTCCCACACAGCTCCCTGACAGTCCCACACAACTACCTGACAGTCTCACACAGTTCCGCCTGATAGTCCCAAAACTCCCGACAGTCCCACACAGCTCCCTGACAGTCACACACAGCTCCCCGGCAGTACCACACAGTTCCTGGCAGTCCCACACAGCTCCATGACATTTATTTTATTTAGTTCTTATTATTTAGCAATAGACCGGTAAGTTGCCTTTTACACGAGTCCTATTAATTATCTTTATTAATTAATAAGAACCTCATTAGTCATGTTTTGATTTAATTTGGGAACCTCCTCATTAGTCACAGCGATAGAGCGGTAGGTTCTGGCAGTCCCACACAGCTCCATGACAGTCCCACCATACACTTCCCGACAGTCCCACACAGCTTCCCGACAGTCCCACACAGCTCCCTGGCTACATGTCTCCCTTCCATACATGGTCTAACTTGTGACATGTTTGCCTTCCATACATGGTCTAGCTTGTTACATGTTTGCCTTCCATACACGGACTAGGTTGTTACATATTTGCCTTCCATACATGAACTAGCTTGTTACATGTATACCTTCCATATATGGTCTAGCTTGTTACATGTTTGCCTTTCATACATGGTCTAGCCTGTTACATGTCTGCCTTCCGTACATGGACTAGGTTGTTACAGCTCCCTGACAGTCCCACACAGTTACCCGACAGACACACAAACTCCTGACTGACAGTGCCACACAGCTCCCTGACAGTCTCACACAGCTCCCTGACAGTACCACGCAGTTCCTCGTCAGTCCCATACAGGGGTTCTGTATGTATGTATGTATGTATGTAGGAGCCGTCGCACCACGGCGCCGATACTCGTCTAACTCGTATCTTATTATTTAGCAATAGACCGGTAAGTTGCCTTTTACACGAGTCCTATTAATTATCTTTATTAATTAATAAGAACCTCATTAGTCATGTTTTGATTTAATTTGGGAGCCTCCTCATTAGTCACAGCGATAGAGCGGCAGGTTCTGGCAGTCCCACACAGCTCCATGACAGTCCCATACACTTCCCGACAGTCCCACACAGCTTCCCGACAGTCCCACACAGCTCCCTGGCTACATGTCTCCCTTCCATACATGGTCTAACTTGTGACATGTTTGCCTTCCATACATGGTCTAGCTTGTTACATGTTTGCCTTCCATACACGGACTAGGTTGTTACATATTTGCCTTCCATACATGAACTAGCTTGTTACATGTATACCTTCCATATATGGTCTAGCTTGTTACATGTTTGCCTTTCATACATGGTCTAGCCTGTTACATGTCTGCCTTCCGTACATGGACTAGGTTGTTACAGCTCCCTGACAGTCCCACACAGTTACCCGACAGACACACAAACTCCTGACTGACAGTGCCACACAGCTCCCTGACAGTCTCACACAGCTCCCTGACAGTACCACGCAGTTCCTCGTCAGTCCCATACAGGGGTTCTGTATGTATGTATGTATGTATGTAGGAGCCGTCGCACCACGGCGCCGATACTCGTCTAACTCGTATCTTATTATTTAGCAATAGACCGGTAAGTTGCCTTTTACACGAGTCCTATTAATTATCTTTATTAATTAATAAGAACCTCATTAGTCATGTTTTGATTTAATTTGGGAGCCTCCTCATTAGTCACAGCGATAGAGCGGCAGGTTCTGGCAGTCCCACACAGCTCCATGACAGTCCCATACACTTCCCGACAGTCCCACACAGCTTCCCGACAGTCCCACACAGCTCCCTGGCTACATGTCTCCCTTCCATACATGGTCTAACTTGTGACATGTTTGCCTTCCATACATGGTCTAGCTTGTTACATGTTTGCCTTCCATACACGGACTAGGTTGTTACATATTTGCCTTCCATACATGAACTAGCTTGTTACATGTATACCTTCCATATATGGTCTAGCTTGTTACATGTTTGCCTTTCATACATGGTCTAGCCTGTTACATGTCTGCCTTCCGTACATGGACTAGGTTGTTACAGCTCCCTGACAGTCCCACACAGTTACCCGACAGACACACAAACTCCTGACTGACAGTGCCACACAGCTCCCTGACAGTCTCACACAGCTCCCTGACAGTACCACGCAGTTCCTCGTCAGTCCCATACAGGGGTTCTGTATGTATGTATGTATGTATGTAGGAGCCGTCGCACCACGGCGCCGATACTCGTCTAACTCGTATAACTAACTAACTAACTCGTCTAACTCGTAGGGG
Organism: Escarpia spicata; assembly: GCA_963995525.1. Lineage (NCBI taxonomy): Eukaryota > Metazoa > Annelida > Polychaeta > Sabellida > Siboglinidae > Escarpia > Escarpia spicata. The sequence continues at coordinate 26,395,058 of OZ023216.1, read as the reverse complement.
GGTGGCGGGGGGTTCTGTATGTATGTAGGTATGTAGGTATGTAGGGTAATAAAAACATACTTTATTACTACTACTATACACGTAAAAGCGCGCAGTCCCACACAGCTCCCTGACAGTCACACACAGCTCCCCGGCAGTACCACACAATTCCCTAACAGTCCCACACAGCTCCATGACATTTATTTTATTTAGTTCTTATTATTTAGCAATAGACCGGTAAGTTGCCTTTTACACGAGTCCTATTAATTATCTTTATTAATTAATAAGAACCTCATTAGTCATACAGCTCCCTGACAGTCCCACACAGCTCCTGACCATCACACACAGCTCCTGACAGTCCCATACAGTTCCCTTACAGTCACACACAGCTCCCTGACAGTACCACATAGTTCGTTCCCTGTCAGTCCCACACAGCTCCCTGACAGTCCCACACAACTCCCTGACAGTCTCACACAGCTCCGCCTGACAGTCCCACACAGCTCCATAACAGTATTACACATCTTCCTGGCAATCCCACACAGTTCCTGTCAGTCTGAAAACAATTGTATGTTTTTATTACCCTACATACCTACATACCTACATACATACAGAACCCCCCGCCACCCCCCTACGAGTTAGACGAGTTAGTTAGTTAGTTATACGAGTTAGACGAGTATCGGCGCCGTGGTGCGACGGCTCCTACATACATACATACATACATACAGAACCCCTGTATGGGACTGACGAGGAACTGCGTGGTACTGTCAGGGAGCTGTGTGAGACTGTCAGGGAGCTGTGTGGCACTGTCAGTCAGGAGTTTGTGTGTCTGTCGGGTAACTGTGTGGGACTGTCAGGGAGCTGTAACAACCTAGTCCATGTACGGAAGGCAGACATGTAACAGGCTAGACCATGTATGAAAGGCAAACATGTAACAAGCTAGACCATATATGGAAGGTATACATGTAACAAGCTAGTTCATGTATGGAAGGCAAATATGTAACAACCTAGTCCGTGTATGGAAGGCAAACATGTAACAAGCTAGACCATGTATGGAAGGCAAACATGTCACAAGTTAGACCATGTATGGAAGGGAGACATGTAGCCAGGGAGCTGTGTGGGACTGTCGGGAAGCTGTGTGGGACTGTCGGGAAGTGTATGGGACTGTCATGGAGCTGTGTGGGACTGCCAGAACCTGCCGCTCTATCGCTGTGACTAATGAGGAGGCTCCCAAATTAAATCAAAACATGACTAATGAGGTTCTTATTAATTAATAAAGATAATTAATAGGACTCGTGTAAAAGGCAACTTACCGGTCTATTGCTAAATAATAAGATACGAGTTAGACGAGTATCGGCGCCGTGGTGCGACGGCTCCTACATACATACATACATACAGAACCCCTGTATGGGACTGACGAGGAACTGCGTGGTACTGTCAGGGAGCTGTGTGAGACTGTCAGGGAGCTGTGTGGCACTGTCAGTCAGGAGTTTGTGTGTCTGTCGGGTAACTGTGTGGGACTGTCAGGGAGCTGTAACAACCTAGTCCATGTACGGAAGGCAGACATGTAACAGGCTAGACCATGTATGAAAGGCAAACATGTAACAAGCTAGACCATATATGGAAGGTATACATGTAACAAGCTAGTTCATGTATGGAAGGCAAATATGTAACAACCTAGTCCGTGTATGGAAGGCAAACATGTAACAAGCTAGACCATGTATGGAAGGCAAACATGTCACAAGTTAGACCATGTATGGAAGGGAGACATGTAGCCAGGGAGCTGTGTGGGACTGTCGGGAAGCTGTGTGGGACTGTCGGGAAGTGTATGGTGGGACTGTCATGGAGCTGTGTGGGACTGCCAGAACCTACCGCTCTATCGCTGTGACTAATGAGGAGGTTCCCAAATTAAATCAAAACATGACTAATGAGGTTCTTATTAATTAATAAAGATAATTAATAGGACTCGTGTAAAAGGCAACTTACCGGTCTATTGCTAAATAATAAGAACTAAATAAAATAAATGTCATGGAGCTGTGTGGGACTGCCAGGAACTGTGTGGTACTGCCGGGGAGCTGTGTGTGACTGTCAGGGAGCTGTGTGGGACTGTCGGGAGTTTTGGGACTATCAGGCGGAACTGTGTGAGACTGTCAGGTAGTTGTGTGGGACTGTCAGGGAGCTGTGTGGGACTGACAGGGAGCTGTGTGTGACTGTAAGGGAACTGTGTGGGACTGTCAGGGAATTGTGTGGTACTTTCAGGGAGCTGTGTGAGACTGTCGGGGAGCTGTGTGGGACTGACCGGAACTGTGTGGGACTGTCAGGGAATTGTGTGGTAGGGAGCTGTGTGGGACTGTCGGGAAGCTGTGTATGACTGTCGGGTAACTGTGTGGGACTGTCAGGGAACTGCGTGTGAATGTCGGAAGCTGTATGAGACTGTCGGGAAGTTGTGTGGGACTGTCGGAAACTGCGTGGGACTGTCATGGAGCTGTGTGGGACTGCCGGAACCTACCGCTCTATCGCTGTGACTAATGAGGAGGTTCCCGAATTAAATCAAAACATGACTAATGAGGTTCTTATTAATTAATAAAAGATAATTAATAGGACTCGTGTAAAAGGCAACTTACCGGTCTATTGCTAAATAATAAGACCTAAATAAAATAAATGTCATGGAGCTGTGTGGGACTGTCGGAAGCTGTATGAGACTGTCGGGAAGCTGTGTGGGACTGTCGGAAACTGTGTGGGGGTGTCGGGGAGCTGTGTGGGACTGTCAGGGAACTGCGTGTGACTGTCGGGGAGCTGTGTGGGACTGCCAGGAACTGTGTGGGACTGTCAGGAAGCTGTGTAATACTGTTATGGAGCTGTGTGGGACTGTCGGAAACTGGGTGGGACTGTCATGGAGCTGTGTGGGACTGCCAGAACCTACCGCTCTATCGCTGTGACTAATGAGGAGGTTCCCAAATTAAATCAAAACATGACTAATGAGGTTCTTATTAATTAATAAAGATAATTAATAGGACTCGTGTAAAAGGCAACTTACCGGTCTATTGCTAAATAATAAGACCTAAATAAAATAAATGTCATGGAGCTGTGTGGGACTGTCGGAAGCTGTATGAGACTGTCGGGAAGCTGTGTGGGACTGTCGGAAACTGTGTGGGACTGTCATGGAGCTGTGTGGGACTGTCAGGGAACTGCGTGTGACTGTCGGAAGCTGTGTGGGACTGTCAGGGAACCTAGTCCATGTACGGAAGGCAGACATGTAACAAGCTAGACCATATATGGAAGGTAGACATGTAACAAGCTAGATCATGTATGGAATGCAAATATGTAACAAGCTAGTCCGTGTATGGAAGGCAAACATGTAACAAGCTAGACCATGTATGGAAGGCAAACATGTCACAAGTTAGACCATGTATGGAAGGGAAACATGTAGCAAGCTAGACCATGTATGGAAGACAGACATGTAACAAGCCAGACCATGTACGGAAGGCAAACATGTAACAAGCTAGTCCGTGTATGGAAGGCAAACATGTAACAAGCTAGTCCGTGTATGGAAGGTAAACATGTAACAAGCTAGTCCGTGTATGGAAGGTAAACATGTAACAAGCTTGTCCATGTACGGAAGGGAAACATGTATCAAGCTAGACCATGTATGAAAGGCAGACCTGTAACAAGCTAGACCATGTATGGAAGGTAAACATGTAACAAGCTAGTCCATGTATGTAAGGCAAACATGTAACAAGCTAGTCCGTGTATGGAAGGCAAACATGTAACAAGTTAGTCCATGTACGTAAGGCAAACATGTAACAAGCTTGTTCGTGTATGGAAGGCACACATGTAACAAGCTAGTCCATGTACGTAAGGCAAACATGTAACAAGCTAGCCCATGTACGGAAGGCCAACATGTAACAAGCTAGTCCATGTACGGAAGGCAGACATGTAACAGGCTAGACCATGTATGAAAGGCAGACATGTAAGAAGCTAGACCAAGTATGGAAGGTAGACATGTAACAAGCCAGACCGTGTATGGAAGGTAAACATGTAACAAGCTAGTCCGTGTATGGAAGGCAAACATGTAACAAGCTAGACCATGTATGGATAGCAAATAATTAAAAAGCTAGTACATGTATGGAAGGTAGACGTGTAACAAGCTGGACCATGTACGGAAGGCAAACATGTAACAAGTTAGACGTACTGCCGGGGAGCGGTGTGTTACTGTCAAGGAGCTGTGTGGGACTGTCAGGAAATTGTGTGGCACTTTCGGGGAGCTGTGTGGGACTGTCGAACGGAAAGTACATTTTCAACGTTTTATTAAGCGTCGCCATCGTAGTACAACATTCAAAACAACGGCTTTTATTTTTAACCAATGTTATAGCAAACAAAGCAAGCATAATGTTCTATTCGAGTCCGCTCCTGCGCTGAATGTACGTATGGACGGTCGACTCCAGCAGAGCGCGGTTGATGTAGTCGCGCCAGTCCGTGCCTAGCAGCCAGTCCGAAACGAACTGGACCAGATACAGCGCCGCATCGATCGCGCGCCCTCTCCAGAATCATCTCACTGAGGTGTTCGGCGAGGGGGGACATCGCGTGCCGCTCATAGCGGAAGGCCAACTGACCCCGACCCGGCGCGATGACTTGACGTTGTATCACTTCCGGCGGTGTTGGCGACACCGTGTACAGACTCTCGTACGTCGGCGGTTCGATGTGTGGTACGCCTCCTCGATGATAACGTCCAACTCGTTATCGCTACGCACGCACCCCTACAGCACAAAGCAGATCCTACTAATCGCCTAACGCATAACTGACTAGTCTCGGATGTCTTTGCTTTCGGAAAGAAAAAAAATAATAATAATGAACGGTCATGTAGTGCTTTTCGTTCACAAACGTTATTTACATCGATTTTCTATAATATAATGGCACTACACAGATCCCTACTCTCCACTGATCCTAAACAACGCTTCAATTCATGCTTTTATAGTTCGTGTATCGTTTTTGAAATGGCATTGTTCTAGCTTCACATTCCGATCGTGATAAGCTACCCCCATTAGCGTCACGCGCGCCACAGCTGGCTTGCGTCACCATCCGGTTTCAGTTATTGCCAAGAAAAAAAATTCGACGTTCACGTTAGCGCGTTCGTTGTCAAATGTGACTTTCACATCGAATTTCTCTATTATTAATACTCCACAATATGCCTGATCCCTAACTAAGCGTATACAACGGTTCATTTTATGATTTAAACGTTCGTTTATTGCCATTTTGATCTCTTTGCCTTCAATGTTTTACTTCACTTTTGCGCATGCGCGCTTAACATTTTCGCGCATGCGCGCTTAACATTTTCGCGCATGCGCGCTTAACGCATAAATGTCTTTAGGAAATAATGCATGCATGCAACGGTCGTTGCTCATTTTCATTCAATCATGGCTACCGCCAGCACAACGTCTGAGCAACCTTCCACGAAAGATCAGCGGTAAGTTTTATTTTATTTTATTTATTTAGTAGAGCGTTAAGTCGTCTTTTAGCCTATCCGTAAGTTTTATATTCTTTATTAATTACTTTTATATTAATAATATACTATTCTTTATTAATTACTATTCTTGATTAATTATTGATTTAGTTCTCCTCTTATATTAATAACAGTGATTTAGTTCTCCTCCATTATTCATATGCAAAGAACAGCGGTAAGTTTTATTTTATTTATTTTATTTAGTACAGCGGTATTTCGTCTTTTATCCTATCGGTAAATTTTATATTAATTACTTTTTATATTATTTATATGCTATTCTTGTATTAAACTATTCTTTATTATTTACTTTTATATTAATAACAGTGATTTAGTTCTTGGGAAACTCCTCATTATTCATATGCATTATTTCACAGAATCCACCTGCCTCGACGTGGAAAGGAACCTGCCTACACACAACACTCTACAACAAACCTGTATGTCGTGTGAAAACTTGCCGTTAATTCCAGCCAGTCGCTCAACAAATGCTACAACGGCAGTTTGACGGGGACAACTCACGCGCCGCTCGGCTACGACAGGGACGAGGCTCTCAAGCAAACATTACGCAGACCTGGCTCACGCCACCGTGACTTCTATTAATAAAACATAACTTACACCATTTTGCGTCCATTCGTCTATCTACCGAATATAACCATCCTGCTTTAACAGGCCGCTGAGTACAGCTTTTAAACGCTAAATGCATGCATGGAATTCGTTTCGTTTTGATAGCGCCACGGCTGAAATTAACGCCGTTACAGAGTCGTAAATTATATATCCCACTCGTTTCGTTTTGCTAGCACATTCACAGAAACCACCTACACTCCGCTACCTCGATAAACCAAGCCGCTGATTATCGCTTTTTAAACGCATGCATAAGCGCTGTTTCCACAAAGCCAACCAGTTTATTTCAGCATCATTACAAATCCGGCTAACAAAATCCCAGCCGTAGATCTATTTTCAGCCGCCCGTATCTAGGCCGACCGGCCGCGTCTCAACTTTCACCACTACCGCCCTATCCAGGGTACAGCGGCTAATCTCGTTCACACTGGGTTTAGTGCATTCTTACCCACGGTGGTTTTACCGTAACCACGGTGATTTTAACATAACCACATTGGTTTCTGCTATATCTCCGTATCGTAACTAGGGATGCTGTTATTATATTATTCGCTAGATGGCGTTATCACGTAACTTTAACTAGGGACGCTGTTATTAATCGCTAGAGGGCGTTTTTCATGTGTGATTTGGTTTAATCGCTAGATGGCGTTATCACGTAACTAGGGACGCTGTTATTAATCGCTAGAGGGCGCTTTTCAGTCACAAAAAAGTGACAGGCCATCAATCACGTTTTTTATAAGTATGTTCCCGATTTCTCTCAGGTTACACAAAACCCTTTGATCTTTTTTTTATAAGTATGTTCCCGATTTTGATAAGGACGTTTTTTATGCACGTAGTTAGGTCTAAAAAGGGGCGGGGCGAGCGTGTGCCTTGTCTCTATACTACTAGCAACCCTCAAAGATTGACGAGACGGTATTTATTCGCGCAAACACCTAGCGGATTTCGTAGTCCGGTAGATGGTGCCAAACGATATGCGGCAAAATGTATATTGAATCGCTATGCAAATATCGTTTGTAGGTGTACGTACTTTGTAAGCTGATTATGATAGATGACAAACTCCGGCAGATGGAATCCTGTGCACTGGAAATCTTGAAGGATGGCACTTTCTCCATTCGGTGCACACACAAATCGTACGCAAGGTCCGCGGTTGATTTGAGCTTGGCGCAGACTGTCAACAGGGACGCTGCATCTCCAACGAGAGGCTTTCAGAAACTCTGAGAGTGCCTTCAGAAGGTGGTCCGTCACTCTCACCCAACACGGCATGGCCTTGTCAGAATTACGGGAAATGAGCGGTCTTCGATCGGGGGAAGAACCGGCTAACCAACTAAAAAAATCGAGAATTCGACGTGACAATACTGACATGGATGCCCTCGACAATAGCTTGAACAACACCTGCAATCCGTTCGCCGCCGACTCCTCTGCTGAGATGGTCAATGTGTCATCGGGGAGGACGGCGAAGGAAGAGACCAAGACATTTCTCCTTGGAACACTGGCACGGAGGAGAACACTTCGACGGAAATTCGAGGGGGAGTGTGTGATCGATGGGTCACGATTCCTGATGATAGTGGCAAGGACCAAGATGTTGAACTTCGCTGCAGAGAACATAAAGGAATCGAAGACTATGATGCAGAGGCTAAATGCAGCAGAGGGAGTCGGGGACGTCTTTGGGAGAATTCTGGCTGTCGCTGCCAAGACAAGTGATGCCGTTAACCTGCAGCTACCATAACACAGAGGTCCCCTCTTCTCTCGCCCACGGCGACGGAACTCCATTGAAGATGGACAAAGCAGCACTTACCAAGTTTCTTGATAAAATACAGGATGTCGTTCTCACCGATGTCACATTTCCCCCAATTGCAGCCACAGTAATTGATGGGGTATCCTCCTCCATGAAACCGTGCTTCAGAACAACAAATCAACGTATGCGGTCAATGTCAGGGATCTCATTGTGAAGGTGTGTTCCTGTCGCGGTGAACAAATCCACTTGGTACTCGACAAGTAACACTAACCTTCGATCAAAGACCCAGAGCGGTTCTGGAAATCATCACACATTCATCATCACTGAACCTGACCAAGCCCAGCGACAAAGTGGGACGGAGCTCCTCAAGAACGGTGCATTCAAAGAAGAATTTGCCAATTTCTTCATGCAGAAAGAAAAAACCACACTACAGGTCAATCGTAGGGAGGATGACCCTGTTCGTATCACATGGTGGTAAATGCATGGCGATGAAGACCAACGAGGAAGAACTTGTACTAACAGAGGAACCGAATCATCTCCAAGGTCAGCACAAGGAGGCCGACACTCATTGCATTTCATGCAAGCAGCGTCTCCACGGGAAACATTCTGGTAAGATCAACTGACACAGATTATTTGTCATTCGACTCGGGCTTGTTGAATGGTCAGAAGGGATGAACATCATCCTGGACTAGGGATCTGGTAACAACCGTAGACACATTGATGTGACAAATTTAACTGCCACCCTTGATAAGAGAAACCATGGATTCAAGGATGCACTCGTGAGTCTGCATGCTTTGGCAGGATGTGACTTCACATCCTGCATATTTGGAAAGAGCAAAGTGAAGCCCTTCCAACTTGTGGAAACGGATGTAGTGTATCAACACGTGATGGCACTGCGGTTCCTGACCCCAGAAGCAGTCGACTGAACAGCTGTCGCGTTATTTGTTTGCTCCCTGTATGGGTTTAAGTGTGTCGACGTCAACGAAGCGAGATACTGCGCCTTCCTCAGAATGATTGGTGGGAGTGAGAAGGGGCCACTGGCCAAGATCCTGAAAATCAACTGTGCATCTCTTCCCCTTGTTGCAAGACTCTTACCAACCACATCATGAGAGCACACTTTGTTGCACGGATGTGGAAGAGGGCCGACCAGCCTGACCCGACTTGCGAGGCGATGCCCACTGTCTGTGGATGCACAAAGAAGTCAGGCAGTTTGGAGCTGGACTGGTTCCAAGGGAGTTCACTGCTGGAATCTTTGTCAGCAACTCCCGTTGATGCCGAGGACGTCGTCGGAGGGATGGACAGTGAAGATTCGGACGCCTGGACAGAAGATGAAAGTGACGAGAGCGACTAATATATCTAAACACTAATCCTGTGTATGTTGCTTCTGTACTGATGATAGACCTTTTTCAAAATGTATTCATGCGTCATCACTTTAATCTAAAACGAGGCCAACCTAGCATCTCCTTTCGCGTCTCTAGCAACTGTATGTGAGCAACATGGTTTAGTCTTGTTCCAATGTTGCTGCTCCGATTCTAGAAAAGAAACCATCGTATAATTCCATTATTCCCCAAAAGGGTATTGATCTTCAAAAGGTGTGATTTAAAAATATTAAAAGATATTCCGGTACAAACATCCAGATATGTGTCTTGTGATCATTGTTTAGTATCGTTGCATGTCCTAAGTTCGTTCATCGTCCAATTCAGTGTCTCCTTAGGATTGCTTCGTGTTTTATCTTCTGTTTGACTGCTCCGGTGAACATTTATGTTGAACTTGCAGCTACAATAAGAAATAAAACTGGCTTGTATGATATGTTTCTGTTCATAAACGATTATATTTGAGAAAATCAACATAATACCTGTGCCACAGAATTTCGCGATGGACAGACTTGGGCAACTATAATATACGTACTTACCTTGCATGATGTGGTCATTAACACAAATTGTGCATAACTGCCCCACAACAGGTAATTGTCCCATGCCCCACCGCTGGTAGCTGTCCCGACTAAGGTAAATATCTCACCCCGGGTAAATGTCCCTTGTACTACAACAGGAAACTATCCTACCAAACGTAACTGTCCCACTACAGGTAACTTTCCCCTGTACCACCACGTGTAACTCTCCCTGTCCACTACTGTCCCATATCCCACTACAGGTAATTGTCCCCGGTCCCATCGCAGGTAACTGTCCCCCCACAGCAAACTGCCCCCGTCTCACCGCAGGTAACTGTCCCACCAGACGTAACTCCCCCCTCTCCTACAACATGTAGTTGTCCCCTGTCCCACTACAGGTAACTATTCTACCAGAGGGAACTGCCCCCTCTCCTACTGCAGGAAGATATATGAACAGTTAGCCTGTCACGTCTGTACTGATGATGTGTGTGGTAAAGATATAATATTAACCGTTATCCTTTCGCGTTTGTATATACTGATAAGAAGAATGAACAGTTGTCATGATGCGTCGGTTGAGAGTGCTGAAGATGTGTAAACAGTTGTCCTGTCGTGTTTGTACTAATGATGGACGTGCTGAAGATGTAATTGTGAACAGCTAACCTGTCGCATAGTCACGTGCATCACTAAGTTAATTTGTTATGTCGCAGTTGTATTTTTAACACAGCTGTTCTACGACGGCGCCATCCAAAAGACTACAAAATCCGCTAGGTGTTTGCGCGAATAAATAAAGTTTCGTCAATCTTTGGGGGTTGCTGTCAGGGGGTTCCACCCCCTAAAGTTGCTGGCATTGGTCATTCCGTTCTCGGGCTCGGGGAACACAAGGAACATTTTGAAACTGCTTTTTAGCCTTGGCACCGTTCACATAAATAAATGTACTTTTTGGCACACTTCGGGGGCTGCTGTCGGGGGGTTCCACCCCCTAAAGTTGCTGTCATTGGCCATTCCATATTTGTGAACACCAGGGAAACTTTTGAAACTGTTTTTAGCCTTGGCGCTGTTCACATGAATAAAGGTACTAAATCACCCACACTTCAGGGGTTGATTTAGGGGGCATTCTACCACCCACGACCCAGCAGCAACTCATTATTGTGATGTCGGAGGATGGTTCCTCTAATACATGAGGTCAAACACTTTGGAACTTTTTATATAAATAAAAGTGCTAGGCTCCCGCTCTATATTAGGTCAACAGACTACGGTCAGACGTGGGACGCTTCGGTGCCTTCATTCTACGCCTGGGCCTGGGCCTGGGCCTGGCCAAGAGCGAACGCTGCGACTGTGGGTCATCCCAAACTGCCGACCACACTGTCGGCGAATACTGTCCCATCTACCAAATGGCCGGGTGCATGCGGGAATTTGCCTTCAATCAATGATATCCACTTAAGTATTTTTAATATTGGCGTACACCCTCTAATTACACCAGGGGCATCAATTATCAATATTACAGTGTTTTTATTATTGGCATCCGCCCTCTAATTACACCAAAGACATCAATTATCACCATTACAGTGGTTTAAATATTGGCGTACACCCACTAATTACACCACGGGCGTCAATTATCAACATTACAGTATTGTGACTATTGGCGTATACCCACTAATTACACCAATGGCATCAATTATCACCATTACAGTATTTTGACTATTGGCGAACACCAACTAATTACATCAGGGGCATCAGTTATCACCATTACAGTATTTTTACTATTAGCGTTCACCCCCTAATTACACCAGGGACATCAATTATCACAATTACAGGATTTTGCCTATTGGCGCCCACCTTCTAATTACATCAAGAACATCAATTATCACTATTACAGTATTTTTGACTTTTGGCGTCAACCCTTTATTTACACCAAGGGCATCAATTACCACCATTACAGTGTTTTGATTATTGGTGTACACCCACTAATTACACCAAGGGCATCAATTATCCCTAATACATTATTTTGACTATTGACTTACACCCACTAATTACACCAATGGCATCAATTACCACCATTACAGGATTTTGACTATTGGCGTACACCATCTGATTACACCAAGGGCATCAATGATCTCCATTACATTATTTTGATTATTGGCGTCCACCCTCTAATTACACCAAGGGCATCAATTATCTCCATTACATTATCTTGACTGTTGGCTACGTATTACACCAAGGCCATCAATTAACACATTTACAGTATTTTGACTATTAGTGTCCACCCTCTAATTATACAAAGGGCATCAATTATCACCATTACAGTATGTTGACTATTGGAGTCCACCCACTAATTACACCATGGGCATCAGTTATCACCATTACAGTATATTGACTATTGGCGTCCACCCTCTAATTACACCAAGGGCATCAATTATCACCATTACAGTATTTTGACTATTGGCATACACCCACTAATTACACCAAGGGCATCAATTATCACCATTACAATATTTTAATAATAAACTCGTTTACGGTGGCGCAATCTGGAGAAGTAATCACCCCTCAATTCTCTTAGATAAAAGAATGGCCGTCCAGAAAGGCACACCATATACATAAAACACCCAAGTAAACTAAAATACCCTTTAACTAGTTTTGTTGTGTTTTTGAAAAACACTGCCAGTTGGTAGATCGGAGGCCAAAAAAAACTGTCCCAGGACATGAGTAAACACAAAGACGCGAGATACATCGGCGTACTGGGGTGATGCACTTGAAAACCCTCAAACTTGTCGGATTGATATTTATGATATTATGTAGTCGTGTTGCCGCCCTACTATGTTCAGTATGGAAACGGGAAATGATTGGTAGTGTAAGTGTTTTTGCTGAATCATATAGGTTATGGGTCCCTCAACTCAAATATCAGCGGGATGGCAACGCGCCATCGTTGAACAAATTGTGGAAGCCAGGCAAATCCAAGATGGCTGCCGTGAACCTAGGTCAAATTAAAATAAATATTGTACAATAAAAGAAAATGTTTTCTTTGACTTGGCATTGGCACTAATTAATTTGGGAAGTTATTTTTCAAGAAGTATAAATTACAAGTTTTTGACACGGACCTAACATAAATTAACTTTTGTTGTGTCCATTTATCAATTACGCACCTCCAATGAATGTGGTCCCATAAAATAAAATTATACACCATTATACAACATCATGGATACCACGATGTAACAGGAACTCATTTACGGCAACGAGAACCCATATACGACACCATGGCCGCGGAAAACTGTACAGGCACGTTTTTAATTTTATCTGTCCGATTTTTCATCACGGTAGGGCAGCACCAGCAAGTCGAACTTCAAACAGTTTTTGATTATGAACTGTGCGCTGTCCCTGCATCAATCATTGATGAATATGGATGTCTGAGGACTGGGACAAAATCCATTCTTGCCTCTAAACTGAAAGTGGATGATCTTCAACCAACAGCTCCATACGTAGGGATCGTCGATGGCCAGCAACTTCTATGTCATATTGTTTGGCCCTGTGCTGGGTCTGCGTCAGATCTCGCCAACAGTATGAAGGACAGACTCAGCCAGTACCAATCAACAGAAGTGCTGGTCATCTTCGATCGCTACGATAACCCGTCAGCAAAGGACCATGAACGAATCCGGCGTGCAGGTGACAGGGCTGTTGACTACAACATCGCAATATCCAGCAAGCTCCCATGCCGCGATGCCATCATGAAGAGCAAGGCAAATAAGAAGGCTTTCATCGGGGTTCTCTCCACATTCCATTTGGGCAACAATGTGAAATGGTTGGAAGAGAGGAGGGCGTGTACAGCCATTATGAAGCAGGTATTACAATCATTAGTTATCTTCTGGAGGCTGTGAAGAATGGTAAGAAAACTGTACGAGTGTTCAGCGATGACACTGACGTCTTTGTTCTGCTTATCGTCTGGGTGTGGAGTATGCAGCTGACAGCCCGTGTGCAGCTAGATCGATGGAGTGAGGCTATCCTCAACATCAATGAGTCTTCGGTGAAAACGGAGCTACTCTCGAACAGTAGACGGATACTGGACGGAAATTCCTCTGCTCGCTCTATGGTGTTGCTGAAGACATAATCATGGCTTCTGCCAGGTATGCACTCTACTCCAAAAGGATCAGAGGGAAAGCTGTATGTATCAAGACTCTTCCTCCGACATACGCTAATCTGGCCTACCACATTCTGCAAGCTCACTACCTTGTTATGCTCTGGAAAGCAGCAGATCAGCAGACTCCGCCCGTGGTTGATATCGGTGATGATGGATGGAAGTTTGTCACTGGTGCAGGGGATGTGCCAACTCCACGCATCGCAAAAGGATCAGCAGCCCCACCCTCCCCCGCCCTCATGGACGTCAACAACTGTCAGTGTAAAGTTGTAGGGAAAGCTTGGAGCAGTCATGCATATAACTATCATTCTGCGGGATTGTCCTGCACACCGTACTGCTTCTGTGTTGGTGAAGCCATGTGCCTCAACCCGTTCACCAAACATGATGAGCATAAGAATGACGCTAGATATGATAGTGAGCAAGAAGGTGACAGTACAGAGGAAATAGAAGAGGAGGATGAGAGAGAATGGCGGGACTAAACTTTTCTATCAGAATGTAATGTGAATGGCGTCCCTTTCATATACCGTTGGCTTTGAATTGATTAATGATATACACATTGTCAATGTCCAAATGAAACCTGTCATTAAAAAAATGCTCTCAAATTGTGTTTCGTTGTGTTTCAGCAAATTTATAATTGAGTACTTCTTACTTTGAACTTTGAGTTTTGCGCTTTTAAATGTTGTACATGTATGATACATATTAATTTTCGTGATTACTGCATGCCATTTTGCAAAGCTTTTATATGTTTCTTGTCAGAAGTAGCCATGTAACATGTACATGCATGTATAGCTATTAGCATACTCGTAGCTCAGTCTTGATGACTGATCATTGCAAATGAAGAACTCTAAATAAATGTTATCCTACAAACGTCCCAATTTTAACAATAGTTTTATTGTCATGTCACATCAACAGAGAATCATTGGAACAAATTCCAATGAACTCATTATGCATTAAAAAAAAACATGTTTCCAGCATCATCCAAGCAAAAGTCATGGTCGATTTTGGCTATTTTCAATAAAAATGACAACCAGTTTGAATTTTGGTCAGGTGTTCATAGTCGGGCATCATTGGAAATGGTTCCATTGCATTCCTCACGTGCCAAAACATGTTTATAGACACCAAAATCATGTTCCTATCAGTAGCATGCTCCAGTGCAAAGATGTAACAAATTTTCTAATTTGACTTAGGTTCACGGCAACCATCTTGGATTTGCCTGGTTCCCACAAGTTGCCCAAGGATGACGTGTTGTCATTCCACTGAGTTGAATTGAGGGACCCATAACCTACATGATTCAGCAAAAAAAAAGAACACTACCAACCATTTCCAGGTTCCAAAAATGGCAACTCGACTAATGAGATTCTTCCCATTTCCGAAATAGTCGTGAACAGTGGTTACGTTTGACCTTGGTCATGTTTGCTACGTGCGTATATCGCTGATCGTGTCTGCCCAACGGTTTTGAGCGTAGGCGATCTAGATACAAATATACAACAGAGCGCCGTTATTTAGTCCGGCCGTGTTATTGTGCAAATGACCTCTCTGAGGATCGCTCAACAGGGCGTTGTTATGTAGGCTAGTGTACCGATGGTAGTAGTTAATAAATTGTTTTCCCCTGGTAAGACTGTTTGCTCAGATTTCGTCTATTTGATATTAACGTTACGTTTATTATTCAATTAATTAATTACCTTTACCAATAACCAACTTTGTGTTGACATTTATGCGTATCGTAGAAACGGAGTGAAGGGTTCTACCGACTCCACACTCGTCAATATACGAAATACAGTGTGGCCTCTGGGTTAGTAGATCTACACCAATCGTATGTACCCCATATAGTTAGCGGAATACAAGACTTCGGATGAAACTGTCGAAACGGAAACTTTGGGCCCGATCATCTTCGCTCGCCTGGGGGTGGGGGGCTGGTGACTGCATCAAACTCAATTATGTAAGTAGTATAGTTAGTATAGTTAGTCACCACCCCCGGCTTGCGATGATGAGGCTTATCGTTTTTTATTCTTCTTGGAATGGACCCGCATCTCACTGAATGCTTATCATAATCGAATCAGCATTTACGGTTAGCGTGCGACGCGTTGTTGGCACAAGCGTTTATGTAATCACAATACTGGGATAATAACCCTAACCTTCTAGTCAATGTAATGTCGATATACGCCGGTTTGTATGCACGTTTTTATACCAATCGCTTCATACGACCAGATTGGAAATTAAAAGTAGTCTACACAAAGGAAACAAGAAATAGTGTTCATGTATATTGTAAGATAAGGTCACGGAATATCTTCGGGCGAAATTTGATTAGCAGCTGATTCTCCTTCGCGGGACACTTTAGTACAGCGAGGATACGGAATGACTCTGCCCCGTTCCATATAATTCATTACTGTCTGCATACAGGTATCTTTCCCTTGTTTTTTCTATACGGTAACTTTACCTAACAGTTTTATGCTATAAATAAACCTAAGTAATCTTTACCGTCTGCAATGTTTATGCAGTGTATTTTTTATACATAAATTAAGTAGGAAAGTTTGGCTGGCTGATGTGGCATATAAGATTTGGCGAAATAGGTTTGTAAATGCTGGTATGCCGTAACGTGATAGCGTATTATATTACAAATTCACTAACTGTATACGTGTAATGAGAATAAAACGTTTATTTAAAACGGTATCATGGAACTGGTAAAAAGCACAGATCCATACTAGGTTTATTATTAAATCACTGAAACCGTTAAACAGGGTATGTGTGGTAACAATTTATGTTAAGCATACATTAATAAATCAATCTCAACATACGTCCGTTTTGGTCTAACCAATCACATAAGCAGAGGTACCAGGGGTTTGAGGAAGGGCTGAACCCCCAATATTATGGGTGGGTGTAAATAGATTTAGTTCCCCAATATTTCGGCAAGAGGTTGCAGTTGTTGGTTTTTGGTGAACCTCAAGGGGGGCAGTTGGAGGTTTTGGTAACCTCAAGGAAGCAGTTGGAGGTTTTGGTAACCTCAAGGGGGCAGTTGGAGATTTTGGTAACCTCAAGGGGAGCAGTTGGAGGTTTTGGTGAAACTCAAACTTGGAGGCTTTTTGTGAGCTTCAGCACACCAGTGTTAATCACGACGCCTATGAATTATATTTGTGTTTGAAAAAAGATAATAAATGGGCAGATGAAGGCTGAACAGATCGATGTTGTATACTTTGAATTTCCAGGAGGCTTTTGATAATGTGCCAATTCAGATTGTGTTATTTATATTGTATGGGGATAGCGCAGTGACATAGTTAGAATAAAATGGTTTACAGTCAGAAAATAATAGTATAATATCTATAGTAGATGGCAAGATTTTAAAGTCATTTTAAATCATTAAAAAATATGTTGTTCTTAATGTACGCTGTGCGCAACTGACTTGGAAGATTACTCTCTGAGTCATGTAGTCGTTCAATAACAAAACGACTTAAATGTTAAAGTAGATGGAGACAGGTGATATACATAATGCATTTTACATTAAAGGTCTAAAAGCATTTGTATTGATATTTGCGGAAACTAGATCACTACATGTCATTGGTAGGACATCTAAACTATAGAATATACAAGGTAATATCATGAACGAAGAGACATTAGGAGTAGTAATATTTGCCACGCAACAGCTTGAAAGCAATGTGGTTCTTCGGATTCAAAGAGTAAACAGTTTGCCGGGCTAATTAGGAGAATTAACAAACGTAGATAATTACCACATTTTGTAAGTCATTTTAAAATTGCTAAAAAAACATATATAACTAAGACACTACACACCGAAGGACAACTGAATTAATTCCAGGAGAGAGAGTTCTTAAAATAGTGTGCGTCAACTGTGCATTAGTCTGCATTAGCAAATAGGCGCAACAACGTAAACATCACAGGTATTCCGCCTGTAAAAACAAGGTATATGTCATCGGTGCAAATCTATGATATGCGCACTCCGTCAGTATTTCCTAGCTGTTGCGCAGACCAGGACGTAAACTACAGCCTTTGAACGATCGTTTAAAAAACAAACGACTGGCACGATACGCTTGACTGCCAACAACGAAGTGACAATGTTGTCCGCAGCTATGGACGTACAAACTCACCTGAAACGCTGGAAATTGTCAGCAGAATGACGATGAAAGCCGCCTGTAAGACGGCTGTGGCGTTACCGCCGCCGCACGCCCGGTTCCCGGCCATCAACCCTGTATTAACACGCCGACAATACGATTTACTCGACTTTGCTCCTGTCACCGAGATGTAACCAGCGACACCATCCGCCGTGACCTGGCGAATGACACGCTCCAGTTAGTCGCACCTTCTCGCTTGTTTGTGAACTGGGGCAGTTCACCAAAATGTGATATTCTGCTGAACTTATGTGTTTATTCACGTGATCGTGTCTTTTGGATTGTGGAGCAATGCACTGGTTTGACAAAACCCTCATTTTAAGAAACGTTTTAGACGTATGTGAGCAAGGGGATCATTGTTTTAACTAGCGTTGTACATTTACATTAATTTATTCACTGTTTCCTCGTACACATTATTCTGCGTCTGACTCGCACGGGCAGATATCTATACATTAATCACACATTTACAAGAAAGCGTACAAAATTTGCGGTTGGTTGGTCAATTGCAGTGTCCTGAGAAAACGTTTTTTTCATGTTAGTGTAGTTCTCATGCTGTCTATAATAACAATAATAATACCTCCCATTCTAATGTGGTAACTGTATACATCCACTTTTCAAAATGCTAATAATACCAGTCATCTATGCAATGCTATTTGTACAGTGTTGTTATATATATCTCAAACGGAGACTTTGTTCTTATGTATGATCTTTTAAAACGTGATATGTCAGATGACCTGTTTCAAAACGTAGTAAACTATGTCATTCTTGATGATTTTATGTAAGGTCAGAATTGCAGACTGATTGTAACTAATAATATTAAAACAACTTCTATTGCGCCTAAATCCTTGTTCAATCTCAAAATCCATAAGGAGTATTCCAGTTGTCAACAGATGGGTCAAGGCGATAGGGAGCTATGGTTGATATAAGCAAGGTTGTAAAGATAAGTTTTTGCCCGATAGGGTACTTATAAATTCATCAAGCCACTACAATGGCACCTCAATATCACAGTAACCCTCGGGACAAGCCAAAAGTGACCTGAATACGGAGGTGACCGTATTAGGGAAACTCGTTTCTTATAATTTACGTCTATGGAAATAATGGTGACCTTAATTTCAAAGTGGATGTATAGCCGAGGTGACTATTAAGCGATATTTTACTGCACGTTCGAGTCGAGGTACCAGTTCCTTGATGATATAGGACACGTCTTGAAGAGGTCCGGTGCAGTCATACAATCTGACCGGGGCACCACGCATAATATGTCAAGTGTGTTACGACCCATTTTGTAATAATCGACCCATTTTGCAATAACGACCCAATTTGTAATAAAAACAAGCCCGTTTTGTAATATCGACCCATTTTGTAATAAAAACACGCCCATTTTGTAATAATTTTTTTCGTGAAACCTGCCCTCGATCTTTATAATCATGTCGCCGTCTGCTGTTGCATCAACAAGAATTATATTCTTATGACTCTCACATTCCTCAAAATATTCTTAATAAAATGCTAACGAATCGAGTAATGAGCCTCATAGATGTATACACAGCTATTTGCTTCTACCACGCAAAGTAACCGGCCCAGTATACTATGTTTTTGGTCTCCGACCATTGTATGGAATACAGAGTCAGAAGAACACAAAGAGTCTGCAATATATCAGACAATAACACATCTTAAATAATTGTAGAGTTAATAAGTCAGTCTGTCAGTCAGTCAGTCAGTCAGTCAGTCAGTCAGTCGGGGTCGAGATATTGAATCATTTGGCACAGCCGCATCAGGTCACTTGCAGTCACGCATGAGGAGCGGTGACGCTGCTTCCAAGTAGGTCATCGCTATTTATTACAATGCCAGTTCCACCGGCCACATCGGCACACGACAGGGTAACAATATCTGACGGCCTAGTAAATATCAAGCACTCGCACAACGTGAAAACTGCGTCTGTTGCCGCGGGTGGAGATATGAGCAGTGTGAGTGAGTCATAGGTCTAGACACAACTGCGTCAACGTCGCAGGACTTTTGAATATAGGTTCAGAGCATTGTCGAGTGTCTTCGACAATGGTTCAAACATTACGGCGCCATAGATCAACACTGATTGGTTTAATACACAATCTTGATGATTTTATAATGCAAACCCATCGTGTATTTTCAAATATATCTAACATAACATCTTGCCCACACTATCGTAGTGTTTTAACACGATGTGTTTTGACAGTCGTACCAGGTCGCTGCCAGTCAGGCATGTCGTATCAGTTAGGTACACATAGCGTATGGGCGGTATATGTTTGGTTGTGTGTAGGCCTACACACATAAACACACATGCACGCACGCATGCACACAAGCACCACGCACGCACGACCGCGCAAACACGGACACACACGCCCGCACGTCAAACGCACACACACCACACACACGAACACGCAAATGCAGACGCGTACGTACACGCACGCGCACGCGCACGCACGCGCACGCACATCACTCACAAACGCACATTCACAAGCACACGCGCAACCATCCACCCGTCTGCCATCTTGAAGTACAAGCGCTGGAGTACAGACCGCCCCGCGCGCACCAACATTGTAAACGTTCACTGATAGTCCAGTAGAAATCAGCACATTTTTTACCAAACCCGGACATTTTGGTTAAAAAGCCAATTTTTGTTTTAGGATGACCAGTAGTGTTTCCTGAACTTCAAGAAAAAACCCAACCAAAATCAACCCTGGGGAACCTCGATTTTTTTCATGAACTATATACGTAACCTGTCAGTCATTTTTTTGTAACATTTTCTTTTTATTGGTTGTCCATACATAAATGCAAATGAGTTTTGGCGCATTGACTTCCATTGGCCAGCAAGTTAACGGTTAGGATACTTAATTGTGGTGATTTGTATTTTATGTATCCATTAACTCGCTAATATAAGAAATCAAGTGTTTACCACAAGACTATATATCTTACAATTGTGTATCGATAGCCAATGTTTTAAAATCCAAACACGAGCGATAATATCACATTTATATTAATTTAACAAAAATCCGTAGTACTTAATAGAACAACCGTTTTCGTAAACCCCCTCAAGACATGTTATGCAGTGGATCTATATTCTAAATAAATAACAGCTATTGTATTAATTACTTGCTTACAGACGGTTAGAAAAGTTATAATAAATTTATGTACTGATTGTTCTGGATTATTATGCATTTATATGCTTGAGCGATTTGAAAATGTATGGTATGGAAAGCCAAACATGACATTATTCATAATTTTGTAGCTAAGGCGTAACGGCAGATCTTGGTTGATTTATTAGTGAAAAATTCATAGTTAGTAAGATAGCATGTTAAATCCGAAATCTCTGTTTTATTAATATATAAAGTAAAGTTAGCAACTGTTGTTGAACATATTACCCATAATAATAGTACACATAATCATATTATGAAGATTGCCTAGAAAATAGTCATACATCTTTTTCAGGAACGGGTCACTGATATGGAGCAACGTGTCATTTGTTAATGGTTAAACTTAGAAAGAAAGAGATATATTCACTGGTGACGGTGTCAAAACTACGAGGTGGTGGGTTGTCTGAATAATTCAATAATGCACTAAATCCTTGGAAACCAGGCTCAGAGGCGCATAAAAACAAAAGGATTGGTCAATCTCAAAATCCATAAGGAGTATTCCAGTTGTCAACAGATGGGTCAAGGCGATGGGGAGTTATAGTGGATATAAGCAAGGTTGTAAAGATACGTTTTTGCCCGATAGGGTACTTATAAATTCATCAAGCCACTACAATGGCACATCAATATCACAGTAACCCTCGGGACGAGCCAAAAGTGACCCGAATACGGAGGTGACTGTATTAGGGGAACTAGTTTCTTATAATTTACGGCTATGAAAATAATGATGACCTTCATTACAAGGTGGCTGTATTGCCGAGGTGACTATAAAACGAGATTTTACTGCACGTTCGAGTCGAGGTACCAGTTCCCTGATGATATATGACACGTCTCGAAGAGGTCCGGTGCAGTCATACAATCTGACGGGGGCACCACGCATAATATGTCAAGTGTGTTACGACCCATTTTTTAATAATCGACCCATTTAGCAATAACTACCCAATTTGTAATAAAAACAAGCCAGTTTTGTAATATCGACACATTTTGTAATAAAAACAGGCCCATTTTATAATATTGTTTTCGTGAAACCTGCCCTCGATCTTTATAATCATGTCGCCGTCTGCTGTTGCATCAAATTTAATTACATTGTCATGACTCTCACATTCCTCAAAATATTCCTAATACAATGCTAAGGAATCGGATAATGAGCCTCGTAGATTTATACACAGCTATATGCTTCTACCACGCAAAGTAACCGGCCCAGTATACTATGTTTTTGGTTTCCGACCATTGAATGGAATACAGAGTCAGAAGAACACAAAAAGACTGCAATACATCACACAATAATACATCTTAAATAATTGTAGAGTTAATAAGTCAGTCAGCCAGTCAGTCAGTCAGTCAGTCAGTCAGTCAGTCAGTCAGTCAGTCAGTCAGTCAGTCAGTCAGTCAGTCAGTCAGACAGACAGTCAGTCAGTCAGTCAGTCAGTCAGTCAGTCAGACAGTCAGTCAGTCAGTCAGTCGGGGTCGAGATATTGAATCATTTGGCACAGCCCGATTCAGGTCACTTGCAGTCACGCATGAGGAGCGGTGACGCTGCTTCCAAGTAGGTCAACGCTATGTATTACAATGCCAGTTCCACCGGCCACATCGGCACACGACAGGGTAATAATATCTGATGGCCTAGTAAATACCAAGCACTCGCACAACGTGACAACTGCGTCTGTTGCCGCGGGTGGAGATATGAGCAGTGTGAGTGAGTCATAGGTCTAGACACAACTGCGTCAACGTCGCTGGACTTTTGAAAGTAGGTTCAGAGCATTGTCGATTGTCTTCAACAATGGTTCAAACATTACAGCGCCTTAGTTCAACACTGATTGGTTTAATACACAATCTTGATGATTTTCTAATGCAATCCCATCGTGTATTTACAAATATATCTAACATAACATCTTGCCCACACTATCGTAGTGTTTTAACACGATGTGTTTTGACAGTCGTATCCGGTCGCTGCCAGTCAGGCGTGTCGTATCAGATAGGTACACATAGCGTATGGGCGGTTTATGTTTGGTTGTGTGTAGGTCTACACACATAAAGACACATGCACGCACGCATGCACACAAGCACCACGCACGCTCGCACACGAACACGTATAAACGCCAAAGCACAAACACACTTATACGCACACGCACGCTGTCAAACACAGGAACGCACGACCGCGCAAACACGGACACACACGCCCGCACATCAAACGCACACACACCACACACACGAACACGTAAATGCAGACGCGAACGTACACGCACACGCACGCGCACGCACATCACTCGCAAACGCACATTCACAAGCACACGCGCACCCACCCACACACACAAACACACCCACACACACACACACAAACACACCCGAGCACGCATGCACGCTCACATGCACACATACACACATACAAACTCGACAACTTTCGGAGGAACGACAGCGTGTCTGGCTTTCCAACACAGGCCGGTCAGACATTAAACTTTCCAAAATCCTCATACACTCGTGTATGCTCGTTGCACTTTTTGACTGGTAAATAAAATTAATGTTAAGGCCGTGTAAATTAGTAAATGCTGCATACATAAAATTAAGTCAGGTTTACGTAACTAACAGCCTGTCTAACTACAGCCTGTCTGTGGCCTGCTGACCTATGCGTCCATAGCTTTGCCTATCACCTATGACTAAGCCTACGTTATGTGTGGCTGAGTTATGCCATCAATTCAATAACAACCATAGCCTATGTAACTGATTGACTAGCAAATTCATAAACATAGAATGATACACTGCTTTTGTTAATATAAAATAATTAAAAATACAACATTGAATAACACAAACAGTAAAATACCTGTTGATAGTGTTATGGATGCATTAGTCATATTTATGGATTATTAGTCATATTTATTTAAAACAATTCTTATTGTGTACCAATGCTACAGTGGGCTTTAAGACACAAGGCAGTAACACAATTTCAATACACATTACATATTTATTAAATATTCTCAGTGCATGTTTTAATGTTTTATATATTATTTTGCAGGCAAGCCTGCCAGTCTGCATGTATGCCAAAACAAACTGTGACTGGGCGCCCATTATAAACCTTGGTCACGACGAGCTCAAACCGTCACACGGAGCTGCAAGTTTGTCATGACACAAATGAACAGTTGATCGTGCTGCAAACAGAGCCCGCGTAGACATGGCCAACACACTACTGCCCATGCAGACTTCCTTAGTGGAAGACCGGACACATGACGTGGAACCACCAGCAGCTGACGATGATTCAAAAGTGTGTCAGACTGACATGAGTGGGATGTGCTGCGTGGAATGGAAAAAGAGTTGAGGAGGCTGACGTTAGAGAACACCAGCTTAAAGGTGGCGTTGGCATCTGCAAAGTTGAAACGAGTGCAGGTTAGCCGGCAACGACGACAAAGTGAATGTTTTTTTCCGGCCTGCCAACTTAGTACCTCCTCAAAAAGCTATACAACTTTGTGTCACCGCGTCTACACGAAACATACAGATCGTCCCTGATGAAGTTTCAGCAATTATTGATGACACTGATGGAGCTCCGCCTAAATGTGTCGAATGAACTGTTTGGTTTCATGTTCAACATCAGACAGTCGACCGTCTCAAGGATCTTCTTGAACACACTCGACGTTCTGTACATCGTGATGCAGCAACTGATATTATATGGCCAAGACGAGACGAGTAGAAGAAGACGATGCCGATGGCGGATTATTGACTGTTTCGAGGTGTATATCGAAACACCATCAAACCTGGAGGCAAGGTCACTGATTTGGTCTTCCTATAAGCATCACAATACGGTGAAGTTCCTGATAGGAATTACGCCACAAGGGACCATTTCCTTCTTGTCGAGAACTTTGGCTGGCCGAGTCAGTGACAAGTACCTCACCGAACACTGTGCTATCCTCGACCACCTCCTCCCAGGCAACGTTGTGATGGCCCTTTGCATGCATTCAGAGCATGTTTACAAGGATAGCTTTTGGGTCGAAACGAGCGTCAGAATGAGTTATTGTGCAATATTCCGATGTAATACAAACACTAGTCATCATAGACATAGAGGAACAAGCAGTTATCTTACAGATCCACATGAATAATATTTTATTCAAAGCAATGAATGCGAATGGGCCTACAAGTGACAAGTCACGATACAATTCGACTAGGTTTCGCCGAGCATGGGCTCGTTTTCAGAATGATTTTATCGAATGCAACAAACGGGAAATAATCTACACCAATATATATACATAGCAAACATATGTTGTATCCAGCTACAGAAAGTAACGTGTATAATCTCATAATATCACTAGAATATCGATGTATGAAGGAGGATTGATACAATTTATCATAACATCTTAAATCAGTCAGTGAATTTTTGTCGGTGCCGCTAGCTCAGTTGGTAAACGCGTTGGTTTGTTGTCATTTATTTTACAATCGGGCGACGCCGGTTCAATCCTGACACAAGACCAATGATTTTCTTTACACTTTTGTTGTTGATGTTTTCACGAAGTAATATAAACCAAATCATTTTGTATACTATGATGCACTGTTTGTAAATATTTTTAAATTTTTTGTAGTAATTATTTATTCGCCACAAAAATGAAAATATGATAATTAAATATAACGATGTTTCTCAATTTTATTTATCCAGACAAATCACAATTTGTTTTCACTTATATAATTACAATATATCACCGTACAATATATATATACTATTAATAAATTATATATCCATTACATTATATTTGTTTGGATAAATAAAATTTAGAAACATTGCTATATAATTCCCATATTTTCATTTTTGTGGCGAATAAATAATTACTACACAAATTTGTAAAAATATTTACAAACAGTGTATCATAGTATAAAAATGATTTGGTTTATATTACTTCGTGAAAACATAAACAAACAAGTGTAAAGAAAATCAGTGGTTTGGTGTCAGGACTGAACCGGCGTCGCCCGATTGTAAAATAAATGTCAAGAAACCAACGCCTTTACCAACTGAACTAGCGGCACCGACATAAATTCTGACTGATTTAAGTTGTTATGATACATTGTACAACTCCTCCTTCATACATCGATATTCTAGTGATATTATGAGATTATACACGTTACTTTCTGTAGCTGGATACAATATATGTTTGTTATGTATGTTTATTGGTGTAGATTATCTCCCGTTGGTTGCTTTCGATATAATTATTATGAAAACGAGCCCAAGCTCGGCGGAACCTAGTCGACTTGTAGGCCCATTCGCATTCATTGTTTTGAATAAAATTTGATTCATGTGGAACCGTAAGTTAACTACTTGTTCCAATATGATGACTAGTGTTTGTATTACATCGGAATATAATAACTCGTTTTGACGCTCGTTTCGACCCGAAATCTATCCTTGTAAACATGCTCTGAGTGCATGGAAAGGGTCGGCCTGATGGGAGTATGGGTCAGATGTGACGTCACATCTCGGCATCCCGAAAAGCGCGCTATAAATATGCATATTCGAAAATATCCGGCTGCACAGCATGAAATGTGGAATTTCTAATTGATTGAATTTGTTTGATTTTTTTGGCTTGGTGGACATGAAAATAGATAGCAGGATGTAATACAATATGAATTCAAGCAATATGTGTTTGTATTCCCTTTAAATAACTACAAGAATGCTCGCGGACATACACGTAAAATTGCCCGAAAAGACACACACACACAACTACACACACAGACACGCACGCACGCACGCACGCACGCACGCACGCACGCACGCACGCACGCACGCACGCACGCACGCACGCACGCACGCACGCACGCACGCACACACGCACACACGCACACACGCACACACGCACACACGCACACACGCACACACGCACACACGCACACACGCACACACGCACACACACATGCTTGCACACCCTATGCAAACACGCGCACAAGAACGCACACATTTGTACCACACCACACACGCGCATAAAATATAGTAAAAGTAAAGGTAAGTTCTTATATAGCGCAGTATCCAGTCCTCAGGATTGCTCAAAGCACTTTACGCTTTACTCCCTGGCAGACCTGTTCAATCGAACACCATCTCGAGTTCTCTGGGTAGCATTCAGCCACGCTGCAATTAATGCGCGAAGTCTATTTGTACTCAAATATTCACCACTGTCCATAGCCAGGTACTCATTCATACAACTGAGTGAACTGAAACAATGTAAAGTAAACGAACTTGCCCAAGGTTCGACACCGCCGCCACAGGATTCGAACCCGCGTCCTCTCAGTCGAGAGTCCGGAAGTCTTACCGTTGTGCTACTACGCACCATGTACACGCACACCTAACACACACAACAAATTCACGCAACACACACACACACACATGCACGCGCACACTCAAACACACACATGCTCGCACACCCCGTACACACACGCGCACAACCATGCACGCACTTGTACCACACCACACACGCAGATATATACACACGCACACACACACACACACAAACACACACACACACACACACACACGAAATATCACGTGCGCGCGTTTGGACACACGTACACTCGCATACACACGTACCGCACTCATGCACGTACACCACACAACACACACACTCAACACACAAACATCACACATATAACACGCACACAAGAAACGCACACGTAACACACACAACACATTCACGCAACACACACACATGCACGCGCACACTCACACACATACATGCTCGCACACCCCATACACACACGCTCACAACCACGCACGCACTTGTACCACATCACACACCCGCATACACCCGTACATGCACACGCACACGCACACCCACACTCACACAAAACACGTGCGCGCGTTTGGACACACGTACACTCGTATACACACGTACCACACTCACGCACGTATACTCGTACACACATACTCTTTCTAGAAAAAAACATACCCTAACTATGTAATATGATTTGTGAGGAGTACACCTTACAGGTTAGTGGGTGGTTACCCTTGTACGTTAGTGATCAGTTCACCTTGCAGGTCAGTAGGCAGTACACATTGCAGGTTAGGGGGCAGTACACATAGCAGGTTAGTGGGCAGTACACAGTGCAGTTTAGTGGGCAGTACACCTTACTGGTCAGTGGGCAGTATAACTTGCAGGTTAGTGAGTAGTATATATTGCAGAATACTGGGCAGTACACCTTACATGTTAGTGGGAAGAACACCTTAGTGGGCAGTATACATTGCATATTAGGGGTAGTATACATTGCAGGTTAGTGGGCAGCATAGCTTGCAGTTTAGTGGGTAGTACTCCTGTAGGATTTGTTGAACTGAAAAACAAAATGTTGTTTGACAGTTGACAAAAACAAAATATTTTATATGTAAGAACATCAAATAATAAGCAGTCGTTCGCTACCGTCAACAACAGCTGGTTTTGATTAGGTCGCCAAGTACACACGGTGTTTTTGGTGTATAAGCCAAATGTAAGCACACATGTTTAACATAACTCCTACAACATTGTGTTTGCACAGGATTTATTGCATGCATCCATCCGCTATCACGACTCACTCGATTATTCGGCCCCGGACCACTTGATGTCACATGTACCCATAGAACATTATACCTCGGCCGATTATTCGATCCGGAACACTCAACAGGATATACAACCATACGTTATATAGATTCGACCGATTATTCGGCCCGAAGCACACGATGAAGCATACAACATACAGTATATTGACTCGGTCGATTATTCGGCCCGGGACACTCAACAGGACATACAACCATGCACTATATAAATTCGACCGATTATTCGGCCAGAACCACTCGATGGCACATGCACCCAGACGATATACATGTATGCACCCATACGATGCGGCATGATGATATATCCGATACCCATCCACTCTCGTCCTATGCATATTTTCCTTAATTATCCCTTAATTACCTATAAAAGTGTCGTCTCAATATCACGCACTAAATAATTATTAAACATCAAACAGGTATTGTTTCGAACAACAACACCACTAGTATTGTATAATAAACTGCCGTATTAGTCACTAACTAAGAACAACCTAGTCATAACTACAACATACCATTCAACTATACTACAACAACTATAATACGTGTTCATCTATAACTACTAATTGTTCAATCTTTGAAGTGTGTTAACGCTTATCGAAATCAAGCTTTGATCTTAGTGGCAATACCACCGCGTTAATTGACATCTGTTACTGATAATATACCGTTGTTCACTACTGTCAACGATATTTACTGATAATAAACCGTCGTTCGCTACTGTCAAAAACATCTGGTTATGATTAGGTCACCAAGTATACACTATGTTTTTGGTGTATAAGCCAAACGTAAGCACATCATTTAGACGAATGGGTTGGCGAGCATAGATTGCAATTGCAATTTTGTCATGGTTGAACTGAAGCAAACCTTCAACGGTCCGCTGCCACCACCATTGTCTCCTGTGCAATTATGGATATTGATAGGCGAAGAAGATGAAGGATATGAATCCGAATAAAAACACACAACGCTAACAAGATGTCATTTTAAAAACCCCTCTATGTCAACACTTTTAAAGATACGCATGTCAACAGAATGTTAGAAACATATTTTAAAGATATCGCTCAAAATGTGTGTTGCCTGACTGTATGTTTTAAAGTCTGCATACAGGAAGTGTACGCCTGCACACAGACGGTTATGAAAAAGACAAACAGATTTTACAGTGAGTTGGGTAGAGAAGAAGATGATGAAGTAGAAGAAGAAGGAGATGAAACAGAAGAAGGGGGAATTCGAGACAATCTGAAGTAAGTTAATTTCTATCGTTTGATTGACTTTGATAAAAGACCAATAATTATTCATTGATTCAACTTGTTGGTGACCTATATTGTCGCGACTGCATTGCAAGCTGGTCGGTTTCAAAGTCCACATTCAAAAATAACACACGTGTGCCTGTGTGGTTCTGATTGAATCCAGGTGCTGTTGTTGCCATGCTTACAAGATGCCATTTTTAAAAACCCTCCATGTCATTGACTAATTCAGATGGCGCCGGTGCATGACGACACGTTGTGGCGGTGTATGATGCTACGACCCCTGACGCGGCAATGACACCCCTTGGTCACGCTCTGTTTAGAGCGGACCGATCGAGCGAACTGACGAACAAGCAGCGTTTCTCGTCAACTGGAAACTCTAACTATCAATTGCAAGCCGTTCTATTCCCCGAGAGAGTTCTCTTCGGTCGTGCTGTTGGGTGTTTACATCCTCCCCTGATGCCAGTGTTACCAAGGCAGTCAGCAAGTTGGCTGCTCAGGTGGTGGCAACAGAGTTGACCTATCCTGACAGCGTAGTCATAATTCTGGGTGACTTTAATCACACAAATTTGAAGAAGGTACAGCCCATGTACAAGCAGCACGTAGACTGTGCCACACGCAATGGCAAGGTCCTGGATCACTGCTACACAGTCTTTAAGGATGCGTACCGTGCCAATACCAGGGCTCCCCTTGGATAGTCCGATCACGCAACGGTCGTCCTCATCCCCACGTACTTTGAAGCCATCAAAGAAGACTGTGAAGAAGCGGACGGACGAGTCGACTGCAGCTCTTCGTGGATGCCTGGAGTACACAGATTTAGACATGTTTAAAGAGGCATGTCCTGACCCAGACGTGTACGCTGATACCGTGACATCCTACATCAATGGTGTGAGGAGCTGTGCACGGAGACAAAGACTGTCACCTAGTACGGCAACGATAAACCTTGGTTCACCAGGGACATCAAGCAGACACTGACGGCGAAGAACGCGGCGTTCATCAGCGGCAGCATGGAAGAATTCAGGAGGCGGTCAATAAGGCCAAATTCACATACAAACACAAACTTGAGGACCAGTTCTGTCTGGAATGGCCTGCGGCAGATTACGCAGTACAAGGAATACGCAGCGGCCACCAACAGCAATGACCCCTCATTCCCTGATCATCTGAATGACTTTTACAGCAAATTTGACAAACTTAACTATTCACCAGAGCAGCGCCCACTTCCAGCAGGTACCTCTCTGTCTCCGCCCTTCATAGTCCATGAAGCTGAGATGAGGAAACTGTTCAGGAGACAGAGCACGCGGTAGGCTTCGGGTCCAGACAACATCTCCACATCTACCCTGAAGAACTGCGCCGACCAACTCTCTGCGGTGTTTACGGACATCTACAACTCCTTTCTCCAGCAGTGCAGAGTTCCAGTCTGCTTGAAAACTTCCATTATCATACCCATTCCCAAGAAGTCCAACATCACCGGGCTGAACGACTACCGCCCAGTGGCACTGACCTAAGTCGCCATGAAAGTGTTCGAGCGCATAGTACTGAAGTACCTGAAGTCGGCCACCGACGGCCTCCTGGACTAGCACCAGTTTGCATATCAAACAAATAGATCAGTAGACGATGCGGTAGTTTTAGGTCTGCATCACGTTCTGAAGCATGTAGAGAGGCCAGGAACCTATGCCAGAATCCTGTTCAATGACTTCAGCTCAGCATTTAATACTACCATCCCATTCAAGCTGTTCGATAAACTTTCATTGTTGAATGTACATCCTGCCATGTGTCACTGGTTCCTTAACTTTCTTCTTCACAGGCCTCAATCTGTCAAAGTCAACAACTCTATCTCCAGACCTCTTATCCTAAATACAGGTGCCCTACAAGGTTGTGTGCTATCCCCCTTCCTGTTTACTATCTTCACAAATGACTGTGTCTCCGTGGACCAATCGGTCCTTGTGATCAAGTTTTCCGATGACACCACTGTGGAGGGCTGCATTGAGAATGCGGATGATGATGAATGGGCCATACAGGGAGAAAGTTCAGAGAATGATTGGCTGGTGTGCGGATAACAATCTCGCATTGAACGTTTCAAAGACTAAAGAAATGATTGTTGAGTTTCGTAAAAAGAAGACTCCCATCCACACTCTTTCGATAAATGGCGTGGAAGTCGAGCAGGTTGAATCTTTTAGATTCCTTGGAGCAACAACTTCAAACGATCTCAGCTGGTGCACAAACACACTGTACATTACAAAAAAGGCACAACAACGCCTGTTCTCCCTGAGGCAGCTCTGGAGATTCGGCATTGCTCAGGAGATTATGATACGATTCTACCGCGCAATCATTGAAAGTATCCTCACTTTCTCGATTGTAGTGTGGTTTGGCCGCGCCAGTCAGGAGGAGAAGCAACGGCTAGAAGTTATCGTGAAGGGCGCATCTAGAATCAATGGGCGCGAGTTGCCATCCATTGAATCTATTTACCATGCTCGCTGTGCGCGAAAATCCAACAGCATTGTACGGGACACTACCCACCCAGCCAACCATCTCTTTGAACTTTAAGTATTAAGACAAGGACCACTAGACTTAAAAATAGTTTTTATTCGCAGGCTGTGAGTCACTTGAACCGTGAAATGCCATGATACTGTTTTCTTTCGGTTTAGATTTAATGTCGCCATGTTAAATTATTTATTTATTATTTTTTTGTTATTTATTTATTTTTATTATTTATTTATTATTTATTAACTTGACTACATGTATGTTCATACTTTTTAACTATCAGCCTAGTTTGGATATCGTCAGCTAATTTATTTATACATTTATTTATTATTTATTTAACTACATGTATACTTTTTAAAACTTTTTAGGTAATGTTCAGACGGTATTAATATTATGTTATCAAGTTCACTTTATGTCAATAGATGTACGACTGTCCTAAAATATGTTGGCACTTGGCCTTGGTTTAAATTTATACTAGTTTTAGCATAGTTTCATAATGTTTCTGATTGTATATTTTGCGTGTGCATGATGGGGGGCAGGGGAGACAAGCGTGCATGTATGTTGACGCCACAACACCAAGAATTCCTCGTACATTTTAAATGCTACTTGGTAATAAACAGTCTGAATCTGAAAATCAACATTTTTAAAGGTACGCATGTCAACAGAATGTTAGAAAAGTATTTTTAAGATATCGCTCAAAATGTGTGTTGCCTGACTGTATGTGTTAAAGTCTGCATAGAGGAAAGACTCATTCAAAAAAATGTACGCCTGCACACAGACGATTATGGAAAAAAAACGATTTTACAGTGAGTTGGGTAAAGAAGAAGATGATGAAGTAGAAGAAGAAGGAGGTGAAACAGAAGAAGGGGGAAATGGAGTCAATCGGTAGTATGTTAATTTCTATCGTTTGATTGACTTTGTTGAAATACCATTAATTATTCATTGAGTCAACTTGTTGGTGACCTATATTTTCGCGACTGCATAGCAAGCTGGTCGGTTTCAAAGTCCACATTCAAAAATAACACACGTGTGCCCGTGTGGTTTTGACTGAATCCAGGTGTTGTTGTTGACAACGCTAACAAGATGCCATTTTTAAAAACCCTCCATGTCAACATTTTTAAAGGTACGCATGACAACAGAATGTTAGAAAAGTATTTTAAAGATTTCGCTCAAAATATGTGTTGCCTGACTGTATGTTTTAAAGTCTGCATAGAGGAACAACTCATTCAAAAATTGTAGTTTTATGGTAGGAATAGTGGCTAGTTGCACAATAACATCAAAGAACTGTTCAATCTTTGAAGTGTGGTAACATTTATCGACATCACGCTTTGATATTAGTGGCACTACAGCCGCGTTAATTCACATATGTTGCTGATAATATACCGTCGTCCACTACTGTCAACATCATTTACTGATAATAAACCGTCGTTCGCTACTGTCAACAACATCTGGTTTTGATTAGGTCATCAAGTACACACTGTGTTTTGGGTGTATAAACCAAACGTAGGCACATGAATTTAACATGACTGTCAGTATATTGTGTTTTCACAGGAATTATTCAAATTCTCTGCGTTTCTCCATGGTGTACATAGATCATATACCCGGTAAGCTCCCTTTCATACACACGCACGCACATACACGATGTTATACGCCATAAACGGTAGTCATCACACGCCCTCCACTCCCTTCTTCCCTTACATGTACATGCACGCATGCGCTAATGATAGTTTTATGATAGGGTATTTCATTTTGGAATACCTTCCCAGTTCGTGTAAAGAAGATGAAGAAATATAAGAAAAAGGAGTAGTAAATTATGAGAGAGAAGATGCTGAAAAGTGAGTTATATTTCTATAATTAATAAAGTTCAATAATTTATTCATTAATAATAATGAAAGAAAAGTCATATTCTTTAAGATATGTGTATATGTATATATATCAGTTATAAATAACTGATTGGTTGGCTGTACGTTTTCAAAGTCTGTATAAAACAAAGACACATTAAAAAACCGCACGTTAATGAAAACTAGATGTGATGACCAACGCTTCGAGTAACTCTTTGTTTTCTAAAAGGGCATCTCATACATGGTATTTAGTCTTACACGCACAGACACGCACGCACTAACGTTCGCAACAGTCGCTAGGGGTGGGCGATAATGAAGGGATATAACGTCATCGGATTAAGTACACTAACAGCACCTAGAGGGCGCTCCTAACCGAAAACGAGTCAGCATCTTCAATGCCACAATTTCACGGATCCACATCTGCCCCTCGAGATGGACTTACATACTACTAACAAGGTGTTGTATACACTGATAAGTTCATCTGCGTCTCTGGCAGAGAGCTTTGCAACCAGTGTCGACGCTGCAAAGTCGTCGCGAAACGCCGGCTTGTTGATGCTCGTATATTTCCGATACATTATTTGTTTCCTAGGGACAGTTGGCTTTAAGATGACAATAACGCATTCGATCCAAAGTGTTCGTGGAAACAATGCCGCGGTTCTCCGCCCGTGTGAGGAAGAGGTCGATAGTGTGGCCATCGATGTGTGTAGGCTCACGAACGTGTTGGATTATGTTAAAGGTGTAAATTATATCGATGAAATGCTTCACAGTGCAGTCGGACGGTCTGTCCCAGTGTATATCATCATGAAACGGCACGACATCACGGCATAACCTTCAACGAAGGATGCAAACTTGGCAAGAAAGTCGGCATGAGAGAGTTTGTTTTTGCTTGACCAAGGTGGACGATATATAATGATCAGCTTGATGAAGCTATTACATGACATCAATGTCCATCAATTCGAATGATTGCATCGTATGTTTGTTATTGTTGACGGTAACTTTAAAGATCGATCTGTATAAGAAGCCAATGACAACCCTCGCCGGTTCTTTCTGGGTGCATGCACAAAATTGTAGCCAATAGGTTTTAAATCTTTCACTGATTTCGTGTCCTTATCGCCCGGGCTAAGCCACGTCTCGGTAACTGCCACGAGATCAAAGTTGACGTCAATTACGTGGTCAATAAAAACGTATGTTTGTATGCGAATGGAACAGGCATTGACGAGGCCCAACAAAACGGGTGATCTGACATATCGCAGAGCCCCATTGACTGATGGAGTACTGTGTGAAGTGGGCGAAACCCATTGTCCTATACGTATGTGTCTTAAATTGTTGTCACAATAGTGTGTGCATGGCCGGCCGCAGTATGGTCGATATCCAACCACAAGTTCAATCGCTCGTTGTTTCCATGCCGCCTCGACAGTCCATCCTCGCAAGCCAGGGCTGTTTGCCATGCAAAACTAGCCCTGGCAGATCTCCTGCACTAAGTGCGAAAATTAGCTGAGTCAAACTAGTAATTGACTTCGCCAGTCGCGACTGCGTCACCCGTGAGAATAGCGCAAATACCCACCCCAATTTGAAGACGGATAAACGACTTCTGGGAATCCCAATATATAATGACCCGTTCGCCCATTAGCACGAGGTGCTGAGCGGTATTGTGTATTCGAATAATTGATTCTACTTCCTAAACACTGCATGTAACACGAGCCACGGTTGGCTGAAATTTGTTTTATTATGACCATCTGATCTGCCGCAAACCACTAATATAGTGAGAGATGTCATAGGCTGAGCTTAAATTCAGAGTTTCGCAAAGTGATCAGCCAGGGGTACTGCTGGCTGGCACTGACGTAATCAGCAGCAGCGACCCCTGGCGCGCGAGGATGCGGCAGCCGCGTCTCATAGGCAACCGGCTCGGCAGTGCTGTGATTGACTAGTGTCCTCCGAGTATAGCGCTTGTCGCAATTGAGCCATAGGGCTAAATTTAGATTGTGCGACTGCGCTTGCGCAGCGGCCATCTTAGAAGTCGGACAAGCTGCCGGTCGGACAGTGGATGCATTGCCGCAAATTGCGAGTGCCACAAGTTGTAAATTGAATAAATATCGTCAGCGGTGCGTATGAAAAGCATCCGTGAAGGATGGTGACAACAAAACACTGTTGTTATGGAGTATGCCGTAGCGATTCCCGTTACGGCCACCGAGAAAACATGAAAGGAGTGACTTTCATGCCGTTTCCGAAACCACATATTGACCGCGCAAAATCAGAGCGGTGGGTCAGAGCATGCAAACGGGACCGGTTTGGAATCGATAACATTACCAAGCACACCTACATCTGCTCGTTACACTTTATTGGTGGAAATAGCCCAACTGACGAGCACCCAGATCCAGTTGACGCCACAGCTTCACCGGCTCAAGTGAGATATTTATATAGACTAGCTAGGCCAGACCAGGGCTGACTATTCAGTATTCTATTGACATGGTCATGGCCAATGGTATGATGGCCGAGAAGGGCCATCGCGTTTTTGTGTGGCAACCTGCAGCGCCATGGAGCGGTGACGCGATGCGCGATGCGATGGGCGATGCGATGAGCGATGCGCGATGCGATGGGCAATGCGATGGACGATGCGCGATGCGATGCGCGATGCGATGGACGATGCGCGATGCGATGGGCGATGCAATGCGCGATGCGATACGCGATGCGCGATGCGATGCGCGATGCGATACGCGATGCGCGATGCGATGCGCGATGCGATACGCGATGCGCGATGCGATGCGCGATGCGATACGCGAAGCGCGATGCGATACGCGATGCGATGCGCGATGCGATACGCGATGCGCGATGCGATACGCGATGCGATGCGCGATGCGATGGTATACATTATAAAGGTGCCGCAATGAGCATGCGTACGTCGAAAACGAGACTTTGGCAGCCATTTGTATTTTATTAAACGCATTCCTTTTTGTGTTCAGAGCATGTGATCATGGCTGATGATTCTGACTGTACGTATACGGTTACATATACATTTGGTTTGCGCACAGAATTTGTTGTGTTCGTACTTCTAAATGTTGTGACGAAAGTCTGGGGCAAACATATTTCATAACATGACATATATGTACTTCTTCTACCGCTCAAATGCAGTTTTTAAATTGTTTCCGTCTGGATATCCTTGGTAGAATATATAAAACTTATTTTGTATACATGGGAAGAGACAACTTTTTTCAACTTTCGCTTATTGCAAATGCCGTTCGTTTGTGTCCAAGTTTATGTTTCAATTATTATAAATAGCTATAATATTCGAAGTCGGTTTAACAAGAAGCATGTACATTAAATCATCGAAAAAACTGAATTTAGCCGTCATTTGCGTCACATGTTTTTTTTCTGTCTACAGTTTAATTGTTTCTTTTTAGTTAAGTGAATCGAATAGCTGAGGCACAGTTTACCAAACCGTAGATACGCTACAGTGTAACTGCCTGTCAATCGCAGCGATTTACGATGCCGCCCAATATAGCATGCGGCACGAAGTGGTAATTATTGAGACTGTCTGGTCATAGTTGTGTGTAGGCAACTGCTTTGATGTGGTCACATGTAGATGCGATTATTGTTTTGAAATAAGTGCCACTAGTTAAGCCAGACATATTCATTAGAACAGTATGATTATATTGTATGTGTCTGTCTGTTCCCAGATATGGAAGTACTGTGGAGGCAGTCAATCTATGAATCGCCTATCTTGCATGCCCCCAGTAAATTACAACCATGGAAGATACAACTGTAATATATTCCCATGTGTGTGCGTGCGTGCCTGTGTGGTTATAAACCTATAATTATAGCATGCATGTGTGTCAATTGTATTGTTGTAAATACAGTTGTAGCATCATTGCCAGGTCAAATAAAGGTAACTGCTGCAAACTTGTCGTGTATTTTTCATGAGAGTGCATTTCATAATAAATGTATATGTTCATTTTAGTTCACAGTTTAGTAAGACAGTGTTTCGTGGCAGGATACAGTAATGTTGAAATCTGTGCGATACTCAGCAACACAAATCAAAGAATACACGCATTAGAATGCAACAATGAATGTTAGTTATATAAATCACTAACATTATTTACTCACAAAAATCTCTTGACATTTAGACGTTGCCAGTGCATATATACAATCCACTGTTGTTGCTATATAGTTCCATAGCTTAACACCTCGACGTCTAATGGTTTTATATAATACGTTGGTTTTAGAAATCGGTACATGCAGTAGATTCACATGGCGTGTCCTATAATTATTGGTTAACGATTTGCCGTTAAATACAGGAACGACAATTGGTTTCTCATTCTACCATGAGCAAATTTTCTTTAGACGACCAATTTGTAATTAAACAGACTGAAACGATCACAAACAATTGCTAAGAAAGCTCATGTTAAATGTATGATTATTTTAAAAATCGTATTGTCAACGCGGATTTGAAATACCGCATGAAAATGTTTGTATTGTTATCTGTGTCATGTTTACGAGTTAAAGTTCGC
This sequence comes from Escarpia spicata, assembly GCA_963995525.1. Taxonomy (NCBI): domain Eukaryota; kingdom Metazoa; phylum Annelida; class Polychaeta; order Sabellida; family Siboglinidae; genus Escarpia; species Escarpia spicata. Next base: position 26,356,340 of record OZ023216.1, on the reverse strand, counting down.
CACTTATGACATGTATTGCGTTTCAGCAGTGACGCGTGGTGCAAGTCCCTGGAAGACTAGCTGAGTAGTTACGCCGCTACAGCCTCAATCACGGGGTTTCCTGCACATCCTCTTCATGTGTCTGATGTCTTCCTTGTCGACTTCGACTTTGTAGTCTACAGTAGATATAGCGTTTTACACAAGCTAGTAAATTGTTATAACATACATTGTATAACAGTACAAATGTTTCAATCAAACTTAGGGAAGACAACAACTATATTATCAATACCAATGTTTGCGTTTAAAAACATTGCTTAAATCGATGCTGTTTGTAGTACAATAACCTTGTCTAAAACTAAACAGAGGTTGTTTGCAAAAATTATTATAGTATCCTATGTTTAATAAGGTGAAGCTAATTTCCTACTTTACTGTTCATTTGTAAATATAATTTTCTCACCGTATACTAATTGTTAATAATGTACTCTCACTCCTATTTTGCATGTTTTAATGACATAGACTATTTTCACTTTATTTTACATACTGTAATGATGTACATACATCGGTTTGCTTAATGGTACTGTTGTGACTCAGAAAAAGGTTTCTATCACTCCGCTAGGGATCTTTGGGATGAATACAATTATTAAATATGTACGTCAAATATGCACGGTAAACTTAAAATGCCTTATACGTATGTGTGCAAATTGTATAGCATTAATGTACATTAATTTAAATGCTACGTTACCATAAATCTCTGGCAAGAAAAACAGCAGGTCTGGTTTTCCTCGGATGACCGTATCGCGTGCGTCTTACGCTCGTTCGTTTTTGATAAGTGCCAACTATACTCTGTGTTAATGATTTCTCATAAAACGTGCGGTGCAAACAAATTTAACGAATATGCACAAAGAAGCACGGTGTTTCGTCGATTGAAATGATTCCTTGAGACTCGTAGTATTTCATCGTTCAGTTTTCTAAGAAAGATACTTCTGATATACATCATGTTTTCACTGTAATTGTAATTTCACTGAAATTGTTGTATATATATATATACATATATATATATGTATATATATATATATAATTGACATGTGATATAATGTGTTTACGAAAGCAAAACGTGTGATGCTAATTACTATTACCATGCATACCGCCGATACCGTACATACTTGTGATATTGTAATTTCTCCGTATTTACAATGAATAAATAATGTAAACCAATGCTCATTCAATATTGTTATTGTTGAGATGTATACTCTTGGTTTCTATGGGAACTTCCATAGACAACAACAACATGTTTTGCGACATATCATCAAGGTGGTCCCATCTGAACGATTGTCCTTCAAAAACACATTCGCCTTTCCTCGTCCCATTCTGATACACTTTAACAGCTATGTTACACGGATGTAACACAACTGAATTTGTTTAGACTAGAGAGCAATGTCGTTTTCTATATGATTCAGCACAAACGAGTATATCAAAACTGTAATTAACACCTGGAAGTGCCGATGCACTAAAGTGGGGGTTAAGTAGCACTTTCGGTTAATTGTATAGTAATTGTCTGGCAAGTGGATTACATGATGTGTCAAAGTCGGTGCGTCTGTGGAGACGATAATCCCTGGGTCAGGAGCTATAATTAGAACAGCACCATCTCCCAAAATTGCAGCAGTGGACTAGAATAATGCTACTTATTTACATCATCTGGTCGTAATTGCGCCTGTGGTTAATTGTGTCTTTGATATGAATAGTCGACACAATTGTTTCTGAAAAAGCATAAGCATGAGTCAACTAAGATGGGCAGGACTTGTAGAGAAAATGGGAGAAGAACGGATGGCAAAGAGAGCAGATGCACAGAGACTGGAAGGAAAAGGAGGCGAAGAAGAACTAGACTGCGATGGGAAGACTATGGAAAAAGAGATTTTGAAGGATTGGGAGAAAGGTGGAAAACGAGAGCGAACGATCTGGTGGAGAGAGCTGTGCAGAACCAGGGAGAGAAATTAAAAAAAATCAGACAGCGAGCATCGGAATCGAGGCCAGTTTCACTCCTGACATCCCCACGGATATATGAGGAGTTCATATTCATGTTTGTGGAGAGCCTCTATGTAGATATTTGGGGGGGGGGTGGAAATCGAGGTTTTTGAAGAGCCTGAAGATGGAGCTATTTTGGCGAGCCTCAATGGGTGTGCAAATTGTGATGTTGGAGAGCCTTAATGTGGCTGTTTTGGCGAGCCTCAAGAGGGGGGGGGGGTGCAAATCGAGGTTTTGGAGAGCCTCAACCCACCAAATATCCACCATGTTCCGACGCCAGTGTTTTGGGTTTGGCTTTGTTGTCTGGGCTTGAACAAATTCGTGACCATAGGCAACACTGGATGCCTTTTATGTTCAACGCATGTGTCCATGGTTGATGACTTTGAGTGTGCGTATACGGTTACACATCTAGTTATTGTGCACAAAAGATTATGTGATTGTACTTCTAAATATTATGATAGAAGCCTAATGCGATTGAGTTTAGACTAAGATAAATGGGGGCATGCGGGCAATCATTTTATAGAATGTAATCTAGGTTCTCTCACCAAAACCGGAGACCAAAAATGAATTACTTCATAGCATGAGGTGTGCACCTCTTCTACCACTCCCCATTTCATTTTTGGTTTCATCTGAATATCCTTGATCGAAAATATAAACGATAATTTATGTACCTCCACACATGAAAAACAGGGATGTTGATGGCATTTTTCAGTTGAACATTAACCGTAGGCTTTGAAGTATACATTTATTGAATATTTATTCATTAATGACATGATATATTTTCATAGGTGTACATATCATGTTCATTATGCCTTACATAAATAAAACAATATATATATATATATATATATATATATAAATAACTATAATCAGTTAGACCCTACTAAACTTTAGTGTCTTTAGTTTATAATAAAACATCTAAATCGTAAACTAAAATAGTATTGTCTCTAATTATTTTACAAAACCTACATATAAAATGCACAAACGAGGTAGCGAATCGTTGTTCCTAGAGTGTAGTTTCATTTTTGCTAAGGGATCATCTCGGAACGTCGATGTCCGATATCAAGCGAAATTATTTTTGTTTGGGGGACGGGGGTCTGAGGCAGTTTCATCTGGCGTCGGACATCGACTCTTAATTATACTGGTGTCATCATATTAATGTTTAAAAAATTCGTCTGAAGTGGGTGGGGAGGGCTGAGGCAAGATGAAAGTAATTTCGTCTGATATCGGACATCGACGTTCTGAGATGACCCCTAAGTGAATCGAATTGTAGACGCACCGCGCGTACCGTGCACCTCCTAGTAGACCTACTAACTTAACTTCCTGTCAATTTCGGCTGTTTATTACGTGGTCCAATAGAGCTGGTAGCCTGATTTGAGCGGGGCTATTTATTGACACTGCGTTATTCGTACTTGTATTTCGGCGCAACGCTGCTTTTATGTGCTACTACGGAACCCAGATTAAGTCATTAAACATCACTGCATCTGTATTGAAGAACGTCTCACGGAATATGTGTCAGTTTTTTCCAGACATGGAAGTATTGGAGACCGAGGAGTAAATCAAGAAGCATAAATTATGAAAAGTTTATATTTTAATTTATATAAGGCATAAATAACATGTTTGCATTCTAAACAGATATTATGTCATTAATTAATAAATATAAACAAATAGGCTTCAAAACTGTTGGTTAATGTTAAACTGAGAAATACCTTCGTGTCTGCAGGCACACAAAATAATGTTTATATTTGCGATCAGGGATATCCAGATGGAAACAATAATTATTTAACAAATAAAATATTGAATAGGTACATATTTCATGTTATAAAGTAATCTATTTCAGTCCCTAGTCTAGTTTTTGCGAAGAGGCTGCCTGCCTGGCACCCGTTTTTGTTTCGCTAAATTCAATCTTTGTAAATGTCCGAGACAATATTTATAAGTACAATCACATAATCTTTTGTGCCCAATAACTAGATATGTAACCGTATACGTACAGTCAGCGTCAACAGCCATCATCACATGCTCTGAACACACAAAAAAATGTGTTTAATACAAATAAATAAAAATGGCTGCCTAAGTCTCGTTTTCGGCGTACGCATGCTCATTGCGGCACTTTTATAATGTATACCATCGCATCGCGCATCGCATCGCGCATCGCATCGCGCATCGCGTATCGCATCGCGCATCGCATCGCATCGCATCGCATCGCATCGCGCATCGCATCGCATCGCGCATCGCATCGCATCGCATCGCATCGCATCGCGTATCGCATCGCATCGCGCATCGCGCATCGCGTATCGCATATCGCATATCGCATCGCGCATCGCGTATCGCATCGCGCATCGCGTCGCCCATCGCATCGCCCATCGCATCGCGCATCGCATCGCATCGCGCATCGTCCATCGCATCGCCCATCGCATCGCTCATCGCATCGCCCATCGCATCGCGCATCGCGTCATCGCTCCATGGCGCTGCAGGTTGCCACACAAAAACGCGATGGCCCTTCTCGGCCATCATACAATGGCAATGCGCTAGCCTATGGCTAGGCAAAGCCAACCCATCACCCACAGCATGCTAACTTGACCCCCATTATTATTTTTCTTCATAAACTCAACAGCAGGTGTGTCATACTGGATAATAATGGAATTCATAATTATTAATATAATTTATTACGCCTTTCATGCTATATACATAGTATTCTTATGTATATAACAGTGGTTGTCAGACTCATAGTCTGTACATAGTCATAAGCTAGCTGGAATATGAATTATGTATTTGAATTATATATATATATATATATAGTTACACATAGCTGCTTTGTAAAATAACTGTGTAATAGGCCATCTGTGCATATATATTAATGTGTGTATTGTCTTTACAACAGATAGACAAATCTGCAAGGAAACGAAAGCGCCCCACCCTACGGTCACCTAGCAGCATGCCTTTGAAGAGGAGGAAGCTACTTGACATTGACACGGATACAGCAGACGTAGCCAACATTCTTGTCGAGCTGAGCCAGAACACAACTGATAACTGCACATCTTCTGCTTGTTCAGCAAGTGTTGCCCCTGACTCTGCACTAATGCCTTGCCCTGTAAAATTACCTTTGCCTGTTCCTGTCACAACGTGTGACCAACAAACTCAAACTCCTAAACATTTTGACCCCAGTCTGTTGGCTGTAAAAATTGAAAATGTCACACTAAAGCATGATATTGCAAATCTCAGGCAGCAGTTGGATGAGTGCCAGAAAGAAAATGATAGCTGTAATTTTGGTGTTCGTGATGTTGTAGATGATGAAGCCAAGTGTAGATTTTATACAGGGCTGACATGGATTCAATTTATGTTTGTGTGGGAGTTTTTGGGTCCAGCAAAAGATAAAGTGTGTTACTGGAACCAGCAGCTGAAGACAGGAGAAAAGTCGCCATCTAAACGACCAGGTGTGAGGAGGAAACTGTCCCCATTGGACGAGTTTTTCCTCACGATGGTAAGACTGCGTGTTGGTCTGTTAAATGCTGACTTGGCCTACCGTTTTGGAATTTCCTCCAGTGGTGTTTCAAAGATTGTTACGAGCTGGATCCAGTTTCTGTATCTTCAGTTTGGATCGTTGCGTAATAAGATGTTCACCAGTCGTCAACTTCTTAAGCGCAGCATGCCATCATGTTTTGCAAAGTTCAAGGGTATCAGAGTCATAATTGACTGCTGTGAGTTTTTTTGTGGAACAGTCCATGCACTTCCGTAGACAGGGTAACATGTATTCTAGTTATAAGAACCACTCAACATTTAAATGTCTCATCTGCATATCTCCAAATGGAGGTGTCATGTTTATCTCGGATGCATTTGAGGGTTCTATGTCAGACAACGATATTGTGAAGAAGTCTGGTTTCCTTGACAAACTTGAGCCAGGAGATCTGATTTTAGCAGACCGTGGATTTACAATAAGAGACATTCTGTATGCGAAACAAGTAGATCTAAACATCCCACCATTTCGTCAAGGAAGGAACAGGCTAACAATAGGAGAAGAAATTACAACTAGGCAAATTGCTCGAGTTCGCATTCATGTTGAGAGAGCAATTGAACGGATTAAGAAATTCAGATTGTTAAAAAGAGTAATTCCATTATCTCTGCAGCCTGTATTTAGTCAGATGGTGTTTGTGGCTGGGGCCCTTGTAAATTTCCAGGACCCTCTTGTTAAGTAAGGTAACAAATGTGAACACTTACTCGAGTTTTTATTTTAAAAACCTCTCCTTGATCATGATTTCTACGCAATCACTTTATCGAGGAACTCCAGAAATGCTTCTTAAGAAATGGATCCAGGCAGTGTGAATGTAAAACAGCTTATATTTTTATTCACATAAATTTACTAGCTATGACATTGTTATATTGTGTTGTACAAAGCATAGCACTAGCCATGTAGATTGTCTGCACATTGATACAAGTGCAAGCTGTACATTTACACAAGTGCAAGCTGTACATTGATACAAGTGCAAGCTGTACATTGATACAAGTGCAAGCTGTACATTGATACAAGTGCAAGCTGTACATTTACACAAGTGCAAGCTGTACATTTATACAAGTGCAAGCTGTACATTTATACAAGTGCAAGCTGTACATTTATACAAGTGCAAGCTGTACATTTACACAAGTGCAAGCTGTACATTGATACAAGTGCAAGCTGTACATTGATACAAGTGCAAGCTGTACATTGATACAAGTGCAAGCTGTACATTTATACAAGTGCAAGCTGTACATTTACACAAGTGCAAGCTGTACATTGATACAAGTGCAAGCTGTACATTTACACAAGTGCAAGCTGTACATTTATACAAGTGCAAGCTGTACATTTACACAAGTGCAAGCTGTACATTGATACAAGTGCAAGCTGTACATTTATACAAGTGCAAGCTGTACATTTACACAAGTGCAAGCTGTACATTTCATTCATATACACAGTTCGCTTGTTGAAAAAGTAAGTTTATGTTGAACTTGTACTTTTGACACTTAATGTTCATATCCTGGTTGTTACATCTTGCAACATCACTCATCACTGCCATCCACAGTTTCATCAGAGACAGTCTTCTTGGCAAAACAATTGTGACACAGTTCATACTTTTGTTCACATAAATTTACTAGCTTTACCAATGTTATATAATGTACAATGCATAGCAGTCTGCAGATTGTTGCACATTTATACACATACAAACAACTCTCTACTGTATGCTTCATGTGCATAGTTTACAAAAAACAAGCGACTTATTTCATGTTGTATTTATTGTTCTGACACCCCCTTAATATGCATGATTCCTTTGAATAAAATTGATATTTGGATATTCTCATGCCATACTGTAAGTGTTACTTCTTGCAGTAGTTGTCATCACTGCCATTCACAGCTTCAACAGAGATAATCTTCTTGGCAGTCTCATCAGAAAGTACTCTGGACACAAGTAACATTGGTGACATTCTGTGAGTTTAGAAATCATTTTGTCAACCAGTGTGGCATTGTATGCTACCTTTTCATAATGTAGTCCACAGGGTGTCCAAACAACAAAATAGCCCCACTGCATTTCACACACTGCCATCTGTAACTGCATCTGGAAGTAGTATGGGTGACTGGTCTTTAGTTTTAACCTGTTGGTTTCATCTCGTTTCAAACAAAACATAGTCAGTTTCTTCCCTGTCAGAAACTCATCAAATTTCTTTGGGTCAATGCGCTTGATTGACATGGGGCATTTTATTTCAAGCACACCCTTTGTGTTTGACAAAGGGTCAAAGAGTATGCCATCTGGGGATGCACCAGTTACCGGATACTGCCTGTTAATCCACATCCCAGTCTCAACTACCTGAAATCCTGCAATTTCTTTCTCTATCATGACCTGAAAAGCCTCCCGAGCCATAACCTCATTATCACAGCCATGTAACATGGCAGCAGTTTGCACTGGCTTTCCCCACAATTGCTGGTTCACTAAGTTTTGCAACATTTCTTCACTTGCACATGCAAATATGGTCTTGGCATTGGATGCGGTGACCCTAACCCGCCTCTCATTGTGCCATGTGGCGTTACCCTGACTACTTGTGATCAAGACAGGTCCAGATTCAACAGGTGTAATGTTATCCAACAACTGCCCCACCTGACATTTTATCAACTTTCTGTGATCTTGTGACAGCTCAAAATCTTCATATTCAATGGCCAAAAGCAACTGCCACATACATTCTGAATTTGGATTTATCTTTTGAAGGTTAATGATGAAATTATCTAGAGATTTTTTTCAATTTCATCACATCGCATCGACTGGGGTCTGCAGTCATATTGAATTACACCATTCACTGCTTTTTTGGACTTGTATGTAACATCTGTTATTTTTGTTGGATTTTTACCAGTTTTCTTCCCTACATTCCATTCACATGGCTTCGAGGTACATGCTTTATCCTGTCCAAATGTCAACAAATAATTGTTGATCGCCACAAGTACACCTCCAACATGACTACACCTGCCCAAGGCCGATGACTTGCACTCACATGATGCATGTAAGACAAACCCACTATTTACACTGAGAACAACCTGCACATTATACGATATCTGCTTCATACTGGCAAGGACTTTTGCTTTGACATAATAATGTGCCATCGTACGGTTATCTCGCATGCAAGTAACGTGCCCACTCTGACAAAATTGGTCACCTCTGCGCAATGGCTTTGACGTGTGAGAGTCAAGGTGAGGGGCAGAATCTTCCTCGTCCGACCCGTCCTCTACAGCTGGTCCCTGCAGAGATTCCACCAAGTGATGGTAGATGTGTCCCTCATTGAACATCTTGGGGATCTTTGATTCTGGGAAGGTCTTCCATCCAGAGTCTGGTGGTGGAGGAGGGAGGGAATTGGTGGTTGCATCTGTTGATAATTTCTGGCGCTTTGCTGATTTCTTCATGTCATACCATTTCCCTTGGTCAACCGCAGAATCAATGACATGGCCTTTTTTGGCTGACATGACGTTTCGGCATCTGAAATACAAAATCATAATTGTATGATCCCTTGAGTATGTATGCAGAATCAGGCTGTTTTTTAAGACATTGGAGGGAGCATCCCGTATTTTGCCTATCTTAATAAAACAAACTGTCAGAAAGTGACACATTTTCCCTGGTGCCTTAACAAAATAATAAACATTGAAATGTATAATTTCAAGAATTAACTAAAAGTGAAGTTAGCTTTGCGCATAGCATTGAAAATACGTTGACATTACCACCAGTGGAGACATAAATACTGACCCGCCCCCAGGCCGGTCGAAGCCCAGCTCAGCATGAGCCCAGCGCGCGAAGCGAACAAAGTCAAAGGCTTGTGCAACGCTTGAATAAACATGAAAGAGTAGCGGGCGAGCGCGCTAAACAGAACGCCACACGATTAAATTAGAATACGGGGACGTGTTTAGAGTTGTCTGATTCGATCATTATTATACAAAATGTAAGACTATGCGGCAAAATTGTGTGCCGCAATTACTCGTCACTGCGTCAGTTGGCATTATTCGACTAGTTAACGTCAAAATACGCTTACCTTTCCAGCAACGCGGATTTGTTTCCAGATCTCTTTAGCCCACGACATGCTAGCCATCTTCGTAGTTGATCTACGCTGTGCTTTTCAAGTTGGGCGTAGACAAAACTAGCACCCGGGACGTCTTCTTCGGTTAACAATATCAATGGATTATCGTAGCTGGAGGCCATTTTATCGAGCTGATTGTCCGACTGACTGCCCGGATGTAAAATAGATGAATATTCATGCCAGTGCGTGACGTCATTCGCGATCAGCGCTATTGGCGTTCACGCGTGAAGCACAGGAATGGCGAAGCAATTGGCTGGCAGTGTACCTGACCATGCTGTGTCATGTGGTCATGCTTGGTCGGCACATTGTTCTGGCTGCAGCAGTCACGGCTGACCGAATCAGTATGACAGTATCACAGGAACTGTAGTCAAAACGTATAAAAAGGTCATAAACACTTGCCGAAACCAGCAGTTAAGTAGAGACTTTGCACATTCCCAAAACTGTCCGTGAAGTTACAGTACTGTAAAACGTCTAAATCTATTCAAAATCAACATTGAAACGCAGAGCCTTAATGGGTGCAGCCACTAGGCGCAACTCAGGTCACGTGAGAGTCATATGGTCCAGGAGCAGCCGTTTCGCTCGTAACCGTTTATAAAGAACATTCAAATAATGTCAATTATGCACACACCTCGAGATCATCAAAACAGTGGATACTTGATGAGGAGTGGCGCGCGATCAGCCGACCAGTGTGACACTATATAGTCTCATTATCCCCCCCCCCCCCCCCCTCTTCAACAAACAATTAAACTAGGTCGTTTCTGCCAGTGTCGAGGACTGCACTTACTGACCGTATCACGATTTTTTTTTTAAGACGCCGATGAGCGAGTCACTCTGAAAACATACATATGTATACACTCGCGCGCGCGCGCGCGCGCGCGCGCACACATACAAATACCCACCCGCCCCCATACACGCGCGCACGCTCGCACACACATACGCGCACGTTTGAGAGATCCCCATACACATCGACGTTTGAGAGTTTCCTGTACACATCAATTTTTGAGAGTTTCCCTTCAATATTGACGTTTGAGAGTTTCCCTTACATATCGATATTTGAGAGTTTCCCTTACACAGCAACATTTGAGAGTTTCCCTTACGTTTGAGAATTTCCCTTATACATCAACGTTTGAAAGTTTCCCTTACACAAAACGAAACTAAGGCTGTATTTTACCATAATGACTCAAACACTTCTTTTCCTGAGTCATATGGTCCACGAGCAGCCGGTTTGCTCATGTCAGCAGTAAACACATGTACGATTTATGTGTTTACCTAATCATGCTATGTAATATTATATACGACAAATGAGATATTTGCATGACCTTCATAAGAACGTTGGCATTGCATTAAGCACATTTTATTGGCGTTTCATTAAAAGTTGGCGTTTCATTATTTATGGTTCGGGACCAATCTGGCTCACTTCATCATGGTCACAAACATAATAATTTATCACATGAACACCTGGAGTGCATTTCTTCACATTGTAACCACTAAATATGTAGAACATACACACACTGCATTCATTTCACATCGTTAAAAAGACTGATTGCAACAGGAATAAAAGATAATTTCTTACGGCTTGTTTTGTACGAGGGGCACCTAAAACGGCGGCCCGACGGCAGAGTCTCAAACATGGAATATAGAGCATGACTATCATTGGCTAAAATAGAGCGTACCTTCCTAAGCACCTGTTGTTCACAAAATTGAGTCATGTCTCTCTGAGTCTCTCCTATTATAATTAAATCTGAATTTTAGTTAAATACTCCGTGGACACATTCGTTGTACTAATTAACATTTATAAAGTTTTTATGGAGGACCTGCAATGTAATTTAAGGGAGGCTTAAGTGATTTATTGTGAATTAACTGATGGGGCACCAGAGAATGCGTACTTTAGCAATCTTATACAAAAATAATTATTAACTAAGATACATCAGGTTGTAATGCTTTCTCTGTCTGTTCTAGTTGACGAGTATGCATTATACTATTGTACCGGTAGTAAGAGTCTTTGAAAAAGGTGTAACCTGTAGTCTGCAGTGTAGCGCATACAATACATTATTAATAGACGGACCAATGATTAGTAAAGGGGCGTGGCTTAAAAGCGCCTGTTAGTTTTTTCATAAGTGAATCGCAAAGACGCACACGGGACGGAGCCAGACAATTCCTTTACACTCTTGACAAGTGATGCAACAACCTGCGCCCCTGTGTGTGTACGGTGCACCTCTGTACGTTCACTGTGCGCCACGCCGGACTATACTATATATTACTATACTTGACATATTAGTCGTACAACAATCAACCAGGCAACGGCAACAAATCACCTGGTCCATGTTATTCTTAATCAGCTAATGACATTAGAACTGGAACAAGAAGCATTAAATTCAGACGGAACTTTGGACTTATATTTTATATTTGAAAATCTATTATTTCATAGGGTCAACGTAAGTCGTGTTGTGCTCCGCTCAGTTAGAGCGAAATCTAAGCAATAACGTTCTGTTGTCGGCTACTTAACCTTCGCCAGCTGAAACCGTGCAGGATTGACGATGTTCGATTATCTTCTTTGGATATCATGTATCCACCTAAACGAGTAGCTAGTTACAGTAACTATGGGTCTGTAGGCGCGCGCGCGTTTCACATAAAGCCTTAATTAAATTGCAGCGATATGTTGTGACTCGTTATATTATTAGAACCAGTTATTATGTAATAACCCGACCGCTCCTTCATTCTGTTGTGGTAAGCCGGGGCACAAACACATACCGGTGCATGACCGCACACCGCCCCCACAACCGTTGTGACAGGCCCGCACTCAATAAGTGACAAGGGCCCCAGTGACAGCTATTTACTTACTGTGTTCAACATTGCATTTTACTTAATTTTCTCTACACGGTTGATGCGCCGCAGTGTAGCTGCTCCCGGATTCTGCGTGTAATGTAGTCAAATATTTCATGGTTTTGAATTGTATAAAGTGTTCGTGTTTCTATATACTGAATTGTGAATATCCAAGGAATATATGCGGGACATTTGCAAATCGTTCGTGCCGTGGATCTTCAGTTTTTATCGACTTTTATGTTGATTTTTACTCTTGAGGCGTTGCAGCTGTGAATGTGATTAACCAAGCTTGACCGGAACCGGTTACCAACCTACATTACCTCGACGTCTACGTTCAGCCTGCCAGCGACCGGCGAAGCATGTCGTTGTCCAGGACGTTTCTTCTCGGCCTAAGACACTGCCAGCAACCGCCTAGCCAACCGTGGACAACAACAATACGGACGTTGAAGTTGTGCCGATCACCAACCAGACGCGGGTCATTAACCGGAACGAGGCGTATTAGGCCAATAACCACGCTTGGGCCGTTGAATGTGAGACCTGGGCCCGAGGTTATAAAGCGTACTCGGTGCTCATACTCAACTCCTCGCTCAGACTCGAGATGTCATGCTCACCGGCGAATCCGTGCTTACGATGGTTATACAACTTCTTGAGTACGTGCTCAACTGAGTACGCCGTCTTGAGTACGAGAGCGAAAGAAAGAGCTCCTTAGACGCAATGACGCCGTTTTATTCAAATACACAAGCGGCCAGATGGAACTCTCTCGTTGACGAAGATAACAAACCTACATTTATTTATAAACATAATCAACTTCCCATTATAAAACGATGACAGGCGAAGATCTTCGCCGTTGTGACATGTTTTTATTATGTGGTGAAATGCGCAGAGGAACATCGATAAAATAATGCTAAAGGAACGTACCTCACTGTGCACGATGGAACCAACATGGTACAAGACAATTTAAAAGATAAAATATCGTAAAATCATTATTGCCAGATTGGTCACGCTGTATTATTTCTGTTATTTTGTATCAATGTATCATTCATTCGCATTGTATGTCAGTACGATGACCGCGGGTTGGACGGTGTTGATGTTACCAGATTGCCATCTAAACGTTGTTTATGATAAATAAGTACCATGTACACACGTCGTTTTGAGTCGGCATTCTTGCCTGTGTTACAACTTATATTACCTTGTCAATCTGATCAACTGTTATTTCCTATGGTAACACACACGTTATTTATTGAATTCATGTTCTTGGCATCAACATTGTTACATTGTACGAAGTCTTAAAAAAGTACTTGTAAGGGAGCCGCCATTGCTTATTTGCTATGCCGGAGGATTCGGAAGACAAACATAGTCTAATCTGAAATTCACCCTTAGGATAATGACGCATGTTTCTGACCAGCAAATGGTTGAGTGATTTCAGTGGACGCATCGAAAAAAATATTCGACCGAAACCGCGCTATTGTACGTTACAAGTGCCGCCAAAACAGCCATGGACAATAAACAAGGAACCATCTTGGTTCGCGTTGATTTTAGTTCCGCCTTCGTTACTATCAACTATGACATCTTGATTAGGCGTCTACTTTTGCGCTATGACTTTGTTGGAAAAACACTGCAAGACCTGACGCAGCGAATAGTAATCGGTGACCAATCGTCGAGTATTACTACTCTAACGACAGGTGTCCCGCAAGGCTCTGTCCTTGGACCACTGCTATTGTCATTGTATCTCCAACTTATTGGTGACATTATTCGAGCCCGTGGACTATTCTTCCACTACACATTAATAAACTTTCTTTGAATATACAGAAAACTCACACAGTGACCTTTAGTAATACGATCAGTATAAGAGAGAGGTGTAATAACATTTGCATAGACGGCATACAAATTAACACTGTACATGAGATAAAGTTTTTGGGTTTGCTTATAAATAATACATTGAATTGGAGCACACATTAAATATATATCAAATAAAATTTCTAAGAATATTGGTATTATAAAAAAGGTGACAAACAAATTAGATAACAAATCATTGTTAAACCTGTATTACATGTTTATATACCCATATATTACTTATTGTAATGTCGTCTGGGGAAGAGCCCCGAATATATACCTTGCTAAAATTCATTTACTCCAAAAACGAGTTTTGCGTGTAATAAGTCATGTAGGATTTATTGATCATACGCAGCCTTTATTTACATCTTATCAAATAATGAATATTTATGACGTAAATAAATATTTATGCTGTATTCTAATGTACAAGCATAATAGGGGTATGTTGCCAGATATATATCATGATGTATTTGTCCTGCAAATATCCACACATAAATATAATACAAGGCAGGAAGTAACATATAAAATACCATACTGCAAGACTAATTGTAGACAACTGTCTTTGGCTTATGTTGGTCCTAAAATCTGGAATACATTTATTACAAATAACTATTTACAATATTGTACATCTCTTCATATGTTCAAACAAAGGACCAAGCGTCTAATTCTAGCAAACATATGCTAAATGCTGCTTTAATGTAATTTTGTCATGTTAAGATGTACCCGGTGTTCAGTGTTAGGTACTCGTATAATGTTGTCGTGCTAAGATGTACCTGGTGTTCAGTGTTACGGTACTCGTGTAATGTTGTCATATTAAGATGTACCTGGTGTTCAGTGTTACGGTACTCGTATAATGTTGTCATGTTAAGATGTACCTGGTGTTCAGTCTTACGGTACTTGTATAATGCATTATTAAATAATTAGTTAGTTTATTATGAAGATGTTTTTTTTTTTTTTTTTTTTTTTTTTTTCACGAATCATAGTTTTCATTGCATATATGACATGAATAAGGAACACAAGCAATGTGTTGCTTCGTTCCATTTGTTACGTAATGTATACATGTTTCATATTACTGCTACATCTGTGATATACTTAACATTATGTATCAATAAAGATTATTATTATTATTATTATTATACTATGCTGACGACTTACATAGCTACTCACATTTTGACCTGAATCTTTCCACGTCAACGGCTGCAGTTCAGCAAATGGAGGATTGTTTGGATGAAATAAATAACTGGATGGCATGGAATTATACGTGCACGAACGACGGCAAGACCCAGTATCTTCCGATTGTACCCAAGTCTGCTGATGCAATCGTTGATGGCACTTTGATTCGCGTTGGTGGTTCTACAATTACAGCTTCACGGTGTGTTCAAAGTCTCGGTGTCTTCATTGACAGGCACCTTAATATGAAAAAGCAAGTGTCGCAAACTGTCAGCGCATGCTCATTCTACCTCTGCCACGTAAATCAGATTAGCCGTTTTCTACCAAAACCGACAAAGGAACGCGTAGGCAATTCCATCATTACATCGCGGATTGACTATTGCAACGCACTCTTGTACGGCACGTCTGAAGTTAACATCGCGCGTCTGCAACGAATACACAACTCGGCTGCCAGACTGATCCTGCGTCGTCCACCTAGTGACAACGCCACGTCGCTGTTACGCGAACTTCATTGTCTGCCTGTTGCGCGCAATTATAATATGGCTGGGTCCATGAGATATGTTACTTAACTCACATCAAGTAAAACTGGAACATAAGCGTCTGCTACTATCGCGAGAGTATCACAATATTCATGAGACTATCTATATAGCTTTATTTTTATTACTGAACATTCTTCAGGATAGTTCGTTTTCAAATTCGAAACTTTCATTTTTCATATCCAAGAATAATGTTAAATTACCTGGTAGAGGCTTTCGTTGACGTGTCACGTCGACTTCATCAGTACCTATGACGCTGAATGACGTCATCGTACACGTGAGGCAGTTCGTAATTGCCCTCGTCTATGTTGATGGGTGTTTGGGTTTTTCTGATCCAGATGGCTTCCTTGATTTGCCGAATTCTTCTGTTGGGTTCTTTGTCAACAATTTTCACTCCCTCCCAGTCTATGATATGGTTTTCAGTTGTCGCATGGTCTGTAAGGGCGGATTTATTGATGGTAGACATCAATCTTTTTTATCCGCTCCTTGTGTATTTCTCATTTTTCGTGTTGTCTACATCCTTTCTGTGTTCCTCCAGTCTTGTTTTGAGTAGTCTTCCTGTCTCCCCAATGTATTCCCCACCACAATTCTTGCACGGTATTTGGTACACCAGTTCGCCCTGTTCTTCTAGCTGTACATTGTCCTTGGGATGTACCAACAGGTGTCTGAGGGTGGTGTGGGGACGCATGGCCGTTGCTACTCCATATTTTTTCAGTACTCGATGTACTCTCTCCGATACCCCCTCTATGTATGGGATGACTACTTGGCTCCGATAGTTTTTGTCCTTAGTCTTTTTGTTGGTCTTTTTCTTCTTACTGCTATCTGTCGCCTTTTTCAAGGCCCACGACGGATAGCCACATACTCTTAGAGCTCCTCTCAGGTGTTCCACCTCTTCTTTCTTGTCCCCCTCCTCCGAAGTTATTGTCTCACACCTGTTCATAAGGGTTTTGACAACTCCCAACTTCTGATGTTTGGGGTGGTGGGATGCAAAATTCAGGTATTGGTCAGTGTGCGTCTTCTTCCTGTACACTGTGGACTTCACACTGCCATCTTCCTTTCTGGTGAACTTTGCATCCAAGAAGGGCATGCTGTTGTTCTCTTCGTCTTCCCGTGAGAAATACACAAGGAGCGGGAAAAAAAAGATTGATGTCTACCATCAATAAATCCGCCCTTACAGACCATGCGACAACTGAAAACCATATCATAGACTGGGAGGGAGTGAAAATTGTTGACAAAGAACCCAACAGAAGAATTCGGCAAATCAAGGAAGCCATCTGGATCAGAAAAACCCAAACACCCATCAACAGAGACGAGGGCAATTACGAACTGCCTCACGTGTACGATGACGTCATTCAGCGTCATAGGTACTGATGAAGTCGACGTGACACGTCAACGAAAGCCTCTACCAGGTAATTTAACATTATTCTTGGATATGAAAAATTAAAGTTTCGAATTTTATTATCTATATAGCATCTGTATAATTACATCTATACAGATGCTATCGCGATATTAAAATTACCCCCGGAAGTCACCCCTAGTAATTACTTCAAGAGAATGCATGTCTGGCTAAAAAGGAGTCAATGCGTTGACCATATTTCTTTCCTTTTATTTTTGTTCCAAAATGGCGAGGACGGTGTCTTTTCGCTAGATGGCAGAACGATCGCATTATCTGGGGAAGAGCCACTCTTCGGGAGCGGAGCGCTGTTGGCGTTCGTAAATTTGGATCCTGGTTTTTAGGAGCTTACTTACTTAGACTTACTTAGACATAGCATCTGCCGAGTCTAGAGACGCACGAGGCAGTCAAAGCATGCCATCCAGATCTATATGTCGCTTGTTAGTATTCTGACGTCGCTCCAACGTTTATTGACCAGCTGTAGGTCGCGGTCGATTGTTTGGCGTCAGTTCATTCGTGGTCATTCTCTCTTTTCTGGCCAGTTGGTAACCACCATAGCGCTTGTTGGCCAGGTCTAGTAGGTGGAAGCCTTATGACATGGCCGAGCCAGCTCATTCGTCTTCTGCAGAGAGTAGATGATGCTCGAGGTTATCCTGATCGTATCCGGACATCTACGTTCGTCACCTCCATATAGGAGGGTTGGTATAACGTTTGAATTATAAAAGCGGAGTTTAGATTTCAAGGTAAATTTCTTGTTGTTTCAAATTTTAGGAGCAGGTACATCAAAATGACGTTAGTCCGAATTCTCATCCCATTACTTGCAGGGTTTATTTTAGATTTCACTATACAGCTTAAGATAATCAATGATAGCCATGTAGCTGGTTCAATTGAAAAAGTGGGTGTACGTGAAGGTTTCGAACGGGTTCGCTTTCGGAGCGGGTAGTCCGAACCCTCCCAAAAGCTACCATTTATACAGCTTTTAATTATGAGATTCTAAGCCCATTTCACTGAACAGCAAGACGGGTACGAACGAGGGTTCGTTTTCGCAGCGGGTACGTGAAAAGTAAGATTACTCCGAATCCTCCCCCAAAAGTGATGGTATCTGCAGGTTTTAATTCTACGCAAGTTTCATTGAAGAGCTAAAAGTAATTACTGATTGCTATGCAGCTTGTTTAGCGGGAAAACGGAGGTGGGTATGAGGGTTCCGACCGGAAGGGTTCGTTTTCGGAGGACTGGAGGTGGTTCGTAAAAGTGGGATTAATCCGAACCCCCAACAAAGCATGTACCATATTTGCAAGTTTTAATTCTGTGCGAATTTCACTGAACAGCTATAACTAATTATTGATTGCTATGCAGCTAGTTTAGCGGGAGAACGGAGGTAGTTATGAGGGGTTCGAAATGGAGGTAACAATAATAAAATAACTTCTTTTGTTCCTAAATCAAACCAAACTGGTTTAGCGGAAAAACAAGGGTGGGGTGAGGATATAGGCGAGGGTTCGAGAGGGTTCGTTTTTGAAGGTGGATTCGTAAAAATGGGTGTTTAACACCAGATATGTAACGTGTGATAGAAATGAAGTGTGTGACATACATTTCTCTTTTGTTACTTTCCAGGTCTTAGAGCGGTGTCACAAGGAGTCAGACACCAAAATCGGATTCAGGACCATCAAATTATATTCAAAAGGTTGTCTGCACACTTTTCCAAATAAAATACGTCTAGTACTTTATAGAAGCTTATTTCTGAGACTTCCGACCAGATTATTGGGATACAATATGAACTGTAGTTTCATATTTTTATGGATGATTTGAACGTTATACAGAAACGAACTTTATGCTTTTATTGTATTCTGATACTATCGTCGTACTTAGCTATAACGACCGGTATACAACAACTACTTAATAGTTAGTATGTTTTTGGTAAACGGTGTAGTTTATTCTGTTTTTACAAATGCGAAAACAAAAATCGCATTTGCTGAAGAGGCATGGACAGAAATTTATATGTTTCTTTCACCTTTGATTGGTAGCATAATCAACCAGGAACATATTATCTGTACCTCTGATACAACATTACGTCTGTGTAATTTGGAGACATATTGTGTTGCTGTAATTAAACCTTTATTGCGAAATGGGAAACAGAATGACTTGAAACAATGATAGCAACTTGATTATAACAATTTAATTATGACACTCAATTAGGTCAACTATACAAACATGCCTTGGAGCGACGGGGTGCATTGGTAGATGACAGTCATGATAGTAATGTCTACCACATGTAACGCGCTCGCATCTACTCGGTGTTTGGTCTGACGAAGGTCGGAGAGAATGTGATGTTCACGTTCATCGATAGGCCCTAGGCGTAGTAGTGTATAATTGTGAAATAATAGTCGTATTGCTGTGCTATTGGCATATGTGTAGAAACAAGCGTCGTAATGTCAGCGTCTACTTCAAGTTTATGACGTAAGGGCCGTTTTCCCGGAAAATTTGCTGCGCGCGCAATCTTCCTCCAATTGTTAGGTTACGTTTTATGTATTATGCGCACTATACGTTTTACGGCCAGAACAACTATAAAGATAAAGATCAGAATATGCACCTATATAGGGTATTTTGAAAGGATATAGGTTTTATGTCCTATTCTAGGCGTCGTAGCTTAATTAATGAAAGGTTGTCGCGCGAGGTTCATGCCACGCTGAAATTAATGCGTGAAAACTATTCGTGAACTGGAGCAATGTAGAGTGAAAGAAATTGAACAAGGTTCGACACGGTATCATAGGATTCGAACCCGGGTTCTCACGAATGAGAGTCCGATACTCTTGCACTGCGCCTCAGGACTCCACAATATGCTTAATACTTGTTATATGCTGATTTAAACAAATCACCAATTTATTTTTAAAATATGTTCTTTGAATTTCTTCCTGTATCTAAGAAAGTTTCACAGATCACTATGTCGTTTGAAAGGAAGGAGACAACAGTCACTGGCTCTCTAACTGGCGAGATATGTGTGTTATTGATGGCTAGAATGGCACTGCACTTCACTGCTGCCTGGACCATAGGTCCATCCGGCAAACCTGTTCAATCGAAAACCATCTCTTATAGCATTCAGCTACTCTGACATTACTGTAGTTACTGAAGAATATTCGTGCACAAAATGTGTCCTCTGTAACCAGATACTCTTTCAAACAGCTGGAAGAACTGAAACGTGGATAAACGAAGTTGTCTAAGGTTTGAAACGGCAGCAGTGTGATTGGAACCACCCGGTATCTCTCTACTGAGAGTCCGATGTTCTACTAACTACGACGCCCCCGCACCCCATCGTAGTATGAAGCATGTCACTGTTATAATATTTTTTTCGCCGCCGCGTCGACGTACATCAACTTATCGTAACTAATCGGAACGGGTGCACATTTCAAAGGAGTTTACAGGGGCACCGTCATGTGGGCCCATTCAAAAATGTGTACGGGCACGCCAAATTCCAAAGGTCTAGGGGAGCAGGTGCCACCGAGGCCCCCTGGATCCGCTTATGACACACACACCACAGACACCGTACACACCACACCTCACAGACACACGCGCATGCACACACGCACACACGCACGCACGCACGCACGCACCCACGCTCGCTCGCTCGCCTGTTTGCTCGCACCACGCGCACGTACAAACGCACTCACATGCACATACGCATGCTTTCACACATATGCACGCAACCCTACCAAAGACAGCAGACGCATACAGATACGCACAGACACACATGCACGCACGCGCGCGCGCGCGATCACACACAAGGAGATAGTCAGAGAGTAATATGGCGTGGAATTTATTTATAGCGGGATTTCAGAGTGCTGTTAAAACCGATATTTGTCCCTCTGTTTCTAGTGCAAAGTAGGTGTACAAGTTTTGTGTCTGAATGTGTTTAACAAAAGCATACTTTGACTACATTTTCCCAACAATTGGTTGATCACTAGGTGGCGTAAGGTGGTACTTGTTTATTTTGTCACTGCGTGATTCTAAATCATTTTTGCAATCTAACATTTAATTTTGTCTGTGACACTAGTGTATAATTAGTGTCAACGTATTGCACTGTTTGCTTGAACAAACATTTTATAAATTGTCACCACCAACGTTGTTAAATCTTGTACTTAAATTATCTGGGCGATAATACAGGTCGATTTGATTTTCGCGCTAGCAGGCATACGTACACAACATACTAAGGCAGGGACAGTCCCCTTATAAACTATATACTAATAGGTCTTTTCAACAAGACGTTCTTTTATACCCAGAATCGCCATGGGGTGAAGACCTCTGACTTTTCTTTGCACGGGCACTAAACGTTGTGTTACTTTGCACAGGCCGGCTGAGCGCAAACAATCATACGACCTGTAATATTGCCATTGATTATCGCCAACCCACTCTTTAATAACCTAGACATTTACAGTATTTTTAGTACAATTATACAGTTTTAGAATATTTTATTATTTTCAATTATTTTATATTTTATGAGACATTATCATTTTACTCATCACCATTTTGAGGAAACTACACTGTAACCAAGACAATGTCACCAGCATTTTTATTGTGTGTTTTATTTTTTATCCTGTTCTGCTGCTTCGAGAGGTCACGATTTTACGCTGTGCAAGCCATTTAGGCCCCAACGGTCATTTTAACAGTTTATCAGTACATGAGAACACAACATTCCTTGTCACATCTTCACAGTTTGTCATGTCTTAATCTTTGCTTTAATAGAAAGTTACTGCCAATCCCCCGCTCTAAGCCAACATTTAAATTGGCAATTATTTTACTACTAGCAGGAGATGTAAGTATTAATCCTGGACCTGCTATCAGGCGCAATATTCGAATTGCCACCACTAACGTTCGATCTACTCGAGACAAAACAGCCTCGCTTACCGATTTATTAACTTCCAAGACAATAGACATCCTTGCAGTCACTGAGACCTAGCTCAGACCACATGACACAGCTGCATGCATTGCTGACATTTCTCCTTCCAGTTTCACCTTCCATCATCGCCCACTTTCAGTTGGGCGAGGTGGTGGTGTTGGATTTCTCGTCTCAAAACAGTTCAAAATTAATTTACATAAAAACCCTGATTACTCCAGCTTTGAGGCCATCTGTGCCGAAATTTCCGATTCATCTTTCTCTGCTTATTTGTGTGCATTTACCGCCCTCCAGGACACCCTGCCCATTTCTTTGAAGAATTCCAGGATCTACTTGAAAATCTGGCAACTATTTATTCAGAATTTTATATACTCGGTGATTGTAATCTTCATCTGAACACATCTTCATCAACAACAAGTACATTTAATGACATTCTGGCATCCTATGACATGAAACAACACGTTACCTTCTCAACACACATACATGGCCACTGGCTCGATCTCCTAATCACCCGTTCAGATTGTAACAATATTCAGACACCTACTGCTTCAGATGGTTTATCAGACCACCACACTGTCATTGCTGAATTCCCGTAGAGTCCAAACACAATGTGTTTACCGACCGATCCGTAAGATTGACATTGCTGCATTAATGACAGACATCCTTAAATCCGACCTCATCAGTAACCCCAAAGAACATATTTCAGATCTGTGTCGACAGTACTGTCAAGTACTCAAAGATTTACTTAATAAACATGCACCCCTGAGATCTAAATCTGTGTCCCAAAAGCCACATGCTCCATGGATTACTCCTGAAATTCTACAATCTAAAAAGCGCCGGCGCTGTCTTGAACGTGTATGGCGCAAATCACGTTTGCCTTTGGACATATCACGATATTCTAAACAGTGTCACTAATTCAACAGACAAATGGCCAAAGCTAAATCAAATTATTACACAAACATGGTCTCGAGTAACTCTGATAACCCACGTCAGCTACGGAACTGCATAAATCATATTTTACACAGACGGCCGCCTCCATCTCTACCTAGTCATGTGTCAGTCAAATCTCTGTGTGACTCGTTTTCTAGTCATTTCAAAAATAAAATAAGTCTTATACGTTCTGCTTTTCCATGTCACACTTTAAGTACTGTAAATGTGGACTCCCCACAAGTAAATTCTCCACTTGTATTGTTTGAGCCAGCCACAGTTGATGAAGTGAGGAAAATAATAATGTCCTCCCCAAATAAGTCATGCGATCTCGATCCATTACCAACCATACTACTAAAAGCATGTCTTGACTCTTTACTTGGTACAATAACAAATATCATAAATTTATCACTGAGTTCGGGTAAATTCCCAGATGATTTTAAACACGCACATGTAAATCCTGTTCTCAAGAAGACTTCTCTGCCAAAAGATGATTTCAAAAATTATAGGCCAATTTCTAATCTTAGCTTTATTTCTAACTTGTTTATCCAGTGTGCTCCAATCAGCATACAAACAATTTCATTCTACAGAGACTGCTCTCCTAAAAGTAAACAATGATGTTATATTAAACATTGATCAAGGCAAAGTAACTTCACTTACCTTGCTTGATCTGTCTGCCGCCTTTGGTACCATTGATCACAACACTCTTGTCAAACGTTTATCAATGTGGTATGGCATATCTGGCACAGCTCTGACTTGGTTTTCTTCATATCTAACCAATAGACATCAATGTATAAAGATAGATAATTACTTTTCAACCTCACTCCCCACTTCATGTGGCATTCCCCAGGGTTCCGTTCTTGGGCCTTTGCTTTTTACTTTCTACACTACGCCACTAAGCTCTGTAATCCAAAGTCATAACTTGGATCATCAGCATAAATGTGATGATCCAAGTTATGACTTTATGCTGATGACACACATATCTACATTTCCTTGGCCACGCCCGATACAAATCACTCCCTAAACGACTCAACGATTGTCTCCAGGATGTTTTCTCATGGATGATCGATAGCAAATTAAAGTTAAATGTAGACAAAACTCCTCGATTCTCCCGCTCAGTGCCACTTCTAAAATCACTGCATTGGCTCCCCGTGCGATATCGCAATATATTTAAGATCTGCACAGTCACCTACCAAGCCCTTTCATCCAAACAACCTAGTTATTTACACTCAATGCTCACACCAGCTAGACAAGCCAGACAACTTCGGTCGTCTAGTTCGAAGTTGCTATCTGTTCCTAGAGTTAAGACAAAGGCTGGAACTCGAGCTTTTTCAGTTGCCGCGCCAACTATATGGAATTGGCTTCCCGTTAATGTTAAATCAGCAGAAAATATTGTTACATTTCGTCGTCACCTCAAAACCTATCTTTTCAATATCGCCTATTCTCCCTAGCTTCCTATCACATCCATCCATTTGTTGACGACTTTCGCCTATCACACGAGTACGAGAATGCTTAATCCTTTGGTTTTGGTGCGCCACTGAGCTCGGATTGTCTGATGATATTGGCGCGTTAGAAGTTATTTATTATTAACAGCACTCTGTTTGCTTTCAGGGTTGTAGGATAGATGAAACCACCTTGTTTGTAAGCGAAAGAACAAATGCATCGAAATGGACCTCTGCCCTCACTGGAAGACGTCGTCGAGGTTTGCAGAGAAACAGTTGCCCAACTGTCCTCGAATGAGAAATGGTGAGGTACTTGGAGGAATACAACGAAAATAGAATTATTCTAAAAAGCAACCATGTCCCTTCTGTAACAAGCTATGTAGGCGTGTGGAAAATCATTTGCCCTACTGCCCTTGTCAGAACAAGATATGTAAAAGTGTGGAAAATCGCTTGACTTACTGCACACCAAGAAGGGAGATTGGTGAAGAGAACGATGACCGTCGACTCTCTCAACGGCTTCGAAAGGCGGAAGTGGATCCGTTAGACGAGTCGTTGAGAAGAAATATTGCTAAAATACGACGTGTCGTTCTGGATACCCTAAACAACGGCTATGGTGATTTCTCGTATCTTCGATGGCAAACATTCAAATCCGGGTCCTACTACGAAAGCGTGAAGGTACGTCATGCGATACATAACTTCTGTGTGTGTGTGTGTGTGTGTGTGTGTGCGTGTGTGTGTGCGTGTGAGTGAGTGCGTGCGCGCGTGTGTTGTCATTTTAAAAGCCGTGTCATTTTAAAAGCCGCTAGGCCCCGGTGTGGTTTGATTTTGATGAATTTAACAAAATTATTACTGATGGCGTCGTAGCGACAAAAATGGATTAACATAATTAATGTTCGATGTTATAGTATATATATAATAACGCCATCTACAAATATACTGTTGGATGTTTCCAACAAATGTGAACAGTTTTCTCGTTATTACTGTTTGGAAGAGAATGCAACGTTCTGCCGATAAATATATATACACATGAAGAGAGTTGTAGCGGGTTTTCTCTAGACCAATTTCTTGCTGTAACAACTTAGGTTGCTAGTTGAAATGCGTATACGTAAGGAATCAAGGCGGTAGGTCAGAAGAGTGTGCGAATACCCCAGTGTTTAAATACACTTGATAGTGGGATGGGCCGGTGTAACAGAACAAAAATATATATCGTCGGCGGAACTAAACGGTGGCATGTTTTGTGATTGTGTTTTACAGGTCGACAAAGGAGATGAGTTTGATTTGATGTTCACCTGCAAAGTAAGATGTGACGTGGATTTCCGGCAACAGTCAGCCAAAACACGGGGGATTTCGGGGATGTACGTTGCGTTGGAAGCCAACGAAGACACGCCGAAAAAGTTAATCTACCGGCAAAAGTGGATCTCTCCGTTCGTCTTTTATAAATACTTTCATGAAGCTGTTACTAGATCTTTGGGTAAACGGGAAATGCGCCAATTATCGGTGAACTCGGGTAAGTACCACGCAAATTGTTATCTATTATTATTGTTGATAAAGCAATTTAAAACAAGCAGTCAGACATACTTACATGCGTGCATGCATACATACATACATACATACATACATACATACATACATACATACATACATACGTACATACATTCGTACATACATACGTACATACGTGCATACGTACATGCGTGCATACGTGCATGCGTGCATACGTACACACGTACATACGCACAAACGTACATAAGCACAGACACGCACACACAATGCACGCACGCTCACACACACCTTTACAGTGACATACAGTGCAGTTATCACATGTTCCAGGTATCAGGGCCTGTGTCCTAGTGTCATATAAGCCCTATCATTATGTTTCCGCAATTAATGTTACGGATATTTTAGATGTATTAGAGGCCCACGCCTTGTTTTTGTATTATATATATATATATATACATATATATATATATACCAATGTGTATATATATATATATATCTATATATATATATATATGTATATATATACACACATATATATATATATGCACTCACACACACACGCACACACACACACACACACACACACACACACACACACACACACACACACACACACACACACACACACACACACACACACACACACACACACACATATATATATATATACACTCTCACACCCACGAACACACACATACACGCACAATTCATTGGAATCAAGCGTGTATGTGTGGAATCAACATTTTAATGTAAGCCGTAGAATAAATTAAAATGACTAACGTTTTAATACTCTTCCTCAGAAGTGCGCTAAAAGAGAGCGAGTCCTGCCATTACGTTAGACTACACGAACTGGGGTAAATCCTACTCAATAGACTTGGTGCCAGCCATAGAAATCGTCGGCTTCCCGGAAACGTCTGAGAAGGTGCTTCGAGACTCGTGGCTTCCGGATGAGTGTATAACCAGTCTCTGCAGAAAGTACCACGTTGTCGCCAAACAACACTCAAG
The DNA here is from genome assembly GCA_963995525.1 of Escarpia spicata. Classification (NCBI taxonomy): domain Eukaryota; kingdom Metazoa; phylum Annelida; class Polychaeta; order Sabellida; family Siboglinidae; genus Escarpia; species Escarpia spicata. Next base: position 26,329,244 of record OZ023216.1, on the reverse strand, counting down.
TGGTGAGTCTAATCGCGTGTCTGTTGAATTCTTGTTTCGATATTGTTAACAGCAAAATGTTAATTGAAACTTAAACATGTTTAGTGATTTATTTCACTTCAATTGTAATAACTTTTGAAAAGGTATGATTATATAAAACAGCCTCAAAATTTTGTTGTTAGTCTCATTCTTTTGTTTTCCTATGCCCACACAGAACTAGTTAAGAAACCGAGTCGCAGTCTCCTCTGGCGGCTCTCGTTCTCCGCAGCCGAGAAAGCGATCATCTCCGGAGCCGACGACGAGTTCTCCGGCGGCCACGAGACGTGTCGCAACGCCGTATTGTGCTTGCTCAAGACCGACCTTCTCCGTTTCTACGACGAGCCAACTCGACAAGGCTCACCGCAAGAATTCTGCTCTTACTTCCTGAAAATACTCATGCTGAATCTGTACGACCAGATCCCAAGCAACGTAAACTGGGAGAAAAACACAATGTTACTGCCAAGGTATGTAGACGCACTGCGCTATTGGGAACAGATCCTCGTTGACAAACACCTCCCCCACTTTTTCATACGAAGTGTCAATTTACTGATGCAAATCGGGCTCGTCCCGAAAGCGGATGCACAATTGTGCGCACTGCACGATCACGTGACATCTCTTATTGCCAAGTACGCAACCAATAGTGAGGAAACCGCTGTCGTCCCGGAAGCGGATGCCCAGTTGTGCGCAAACCACAATCACGTGACAGCTTCTGTTGCCAAGAACGCAACCAGTGTTAAGGAGCGAGAGCGAGAGCGAGAGCGAGAACGAGAGCGAGAGCGAGAGCGAGAGCGAGAGCGTGGCTGGTTGCACGACCAGGAACTGTTTAATAATGCACTATTTATCTTGCTCATTTTACTTGTTTCTAAATTATCGACATTATGGTAAGATAATTGAAAAGGATGCTCAGTTGGCATGCTGTGACCAACTCAGACACTACATTAAAACACGTGTTTCCTTTTAAAATGAACGTTATGTAACAAGAGACCATATTGTCGCCTAGTACATAACTGGTAACCAACCAGTGATCACAGCACCCATGGTCCGTTCGTTTATATTTAAATCGGTTCAAATACGCATATATAGTAAATATTCATAGAAATTACCGTCTTAGTTTTCCTGGTTTGAGTCTACTTAACATGGTCCTGTAAATGTTCCTTCTCAGTGTTGCTCCTGGGACATAGAATCCTACATATTCATTTTATCTTCTTTAATGTCTACTTTCTCGGCAGCTGTCCACGTAGCAAACTACACCTGTTACTAACTGACAGGAATACTAGAATGTTAGAAACCGAACAGTTGCAGGATGTTTTATCTAAATGTTGTTTTTCTCGGGGTTATGTTTGCAGATTTCCAACCTGAAATGCAAAATAGTACCAATGATCATTATGCTGCTTCACATTAAATTCCTTTTAAAAACATCAGGATCGATTGTTTTCATCGAGGTTTTGTTCGTTACATTGTGGTTCAAATTACGGATGTCCAGAGCAAACCGCAAACAATACATTTTTTTGTCAGACTATTTATACGTACATTAGGCAACATGTTTCATTAAGTAGAAAGTCATGAAAGGGCAATTTCATTGACAAAAAGGCAACCTTCCTTTAAAATGGCAATTTATTGAGAGGAAGATGCTCAAAATATCTAAACGCTATTTGTTTTCTCATAAAAAGACAGCTGTTGTGAATGAAAAGTCCGTCTTGTGGTAATAGGCCAATATTTATATAAACGGGCAATCAATGGCTCACCATTTATCAAGTGTATGTTTTCTTTAAACAAACATTTTAGCGGAAAATTCTAAAAATGGCAAATACTTTCCTTTGAAAACAGGACAGTATCCCCCTTTAAGGACAAACGTAATCCATATCAGGACAAGCAAAATCCATATCAAAATTATCCCACAATACAAGAAAGTATTGGTTAAAAATCCCCAAAAAATATTTTGGTAGCAAAGGGTTGACCCGTTTTCTTTTTATTAAAAGAAATAAAAACAAGGCATTAGCTAAACTCCGTTTTCCATGTGTACACAAAGTTTACCATTGTATGTAACATTCGAGAACATTAAAACAATACAGAAAAATACATTTGTAGCATAAATTCGATTTAAAACCCGTCTATGTAGCGATTCTCGCGGAAAATAAAAATGTAATGAGCTAGGCGATCACGTTGTATCGTGACATCACATATGACCCACACTCGCATCAGGCCGACCCTTTCCATGAATTCAGAGCATGTTTACAAGGATAGCTTTTGGGTCGAAACGAGCGTCAGAATGAGTTATTGTGCAATATTACGATGTAATACAAACACTAGTCATCATAGACATAGAGGAACAAGCAGTTATCTTACGGTTCCACATGAATAACATTTTATTCAAAACAATGAATGCGAATGGGCCTACAAGTGACAAGTCACGACACAATTCGACTAGGTTTCGCCGAGCATGGGCTCGTTTTCAGAATAATGTTATCGAATGCAACCAACGGGTGATAATCTACACCAATATACATACATAGCAAACATATGGTGTATCTGGCTACAGAAAGTAACGTGTATGATCTCATAATATCACTAGAATATCGATACATGAAGGAGGAATTGTACAATTTATCATAACAACTTAAATCAGTCATTAAATTTCCATCGGTGTCGCTAGCTCAGTTGGTAAACGCGTTGGTTTCTTGTCATTTATTTTACAATCTGGCGACGCCGGTTCAATCCTGACACCAAACTATATTTCTTTACACTTCTTTGTTTATGTTTTCACGAAGTAATATACACCAAATCATTTTGTATACTATGTTGCACTGTTTGTAAATATTTATATTGTTGTAGTAATCATTTATTCGCCACAAAAATGAAAATATGGTAATTATATATAACGATGTTTTAAAATTTTATTTTTTTAGACATATCACAATTTGTTTTCACATATATAATTACAATACATTACAGAACAATATATATACAATTGATAAATTATATATCCATTACATTATATTTGTTTGGATAATTAAAATTTGTGACGTCACATCTCGGCATCCCGAAAAACGCGCAAAAAATATGCATATTCGAAAATGTCCGGCTGCACAGCATAACATGTGGAATTTCTAATTCATTGAAATTTGTGATTTTTTTTTCTTGGTGGACATGGAAATAGATAGCAGGATGTAACATAATATGAATTTAAGCAATGGGTGTTTTTATTCCCTTTAAACTGTGCACTTTTCGCAGAGAAAGGCAAACCCAAAAAGCTTCTTTCCTTTGTGAAATAGGCAAATCCTGCTGTAAATGGACAGACTACTGGGGATAAGGTTCCCACAATGATAGTTTCAGGATAAAACATTTGTTTTATAAACTGACAATTTCCTTTCCGTGTTAAAGGACAGCATACTGGAGATTATGTCCCAAACGACATGTTTCGTCAAACAACACGTCTTTATCATAATTATAGGGCACGTTACTGGAATAATGTGCGAAATGTACTTTGTCGTGATCACGGGAACAGGGAAATGCGTGGTGAATTGAACGCGTCACATGAATTGGCTACATAAACGACTTCCACAGCTAAACACAACATCTAAACTCAATAAAATCGACTATGGCCTAATGTTTGACGACGCTGAAAAGGTGGATGTGATCAGTGCATTTATCGAAGTCCATTTCAAAGTGTTAAGCATTCAGCGAAACCAGTAGCAAGATCACACAGATGCGCTAAAATTCCGTTGTATGTTCACTGACCATGCAGTGACGCATGGACACTAACATTCCGTTGTATGGTCACTGGCCATGCAGTGACGCATGGACACTAACATTCCGTTGTATGGTCACTGGCCATGCAGTGACGCATGGACACTAACATTCCGTTGTATGGTCACTGGCCATGCAGTGACGCATGGACACTAACATTCCGTTGTATGGTCACTGACCATGCAGTGACGCATGGACACTAATATTCCGTTGTATGGTCACTAGCCATGCAGTGACGCATGGACACTAACATTTCGTTGTATGGTCACTGGCCATGCAGTGACGCATGGACACTAACATTCCGTTGTATGGTCACTGACCATGCAGTGACGCGTGAAGATGAACTTTACAGAATATTGCAGCTCCTCGATGAAGCCACATGAAGACAACTAATCGTCGACAGTTTAGAGAGTAAATCATGATATACTGGTGGAAACTAATTTATGAACGAGTTAATGTACCCACACGCACATTTATTCTAAACACACACACGCGCGCACGCACGAACGAACGCACGCACGCACACCCACCGAAGTGATACTGGCTGTGTTGTTGTTGTTATTTATGTTAGACCACCTTCGAATATTGAACAAAAATACATTGTGAATCACTCAAACTCAAGATGTCGATTGGATTCGGAGATACATAGTAATGTCAGATTGATTCATCGTTTCAGTGTTATACTAACGTTCTAGTACAAACATAAGACAACACTTCTACTGAACAACTATGCATTTTTATTATATAAAAGCTTAACATTTTCTTTAGAAATATATTTCAATCTAAAAAAACAATGTTCAATCATAATTAATCATAAACACATAGGTTAGTGTGGAACTGCCCACGTTCAAAATATCATATATATGACCCAGTAGTTACACTAACGCGTTGCCAAGACGACCCAGATTAAGATGCGTCGACTACGCATCATACTTGTCAGATGCACACACAATATCACGAAACGAAACACATTTTAAGCGATAGAACACCATGTCACTAATAACATAGATTGGCTTGATGTGACAAAATCTATTGTAGACAGTGCTATTTTTATATTTGCAATACTGAATATGTGTCATTGTCACCATGTTTGTCTAAAAATATTGTCTAGTTTTATGTTTTACGAAATATATTGATTGTAAAGCGAAACCTGAAAGTCAAATTCAATGTAATTTGTTCCCGTCCTAGGAACGTGTGCTGTTGATTGTCTTGAAGTGATTTTAGAGTTCCTCGCGCATGCGTTTACTGCTGACTAGAACAACAAATCAAAATGTCGATCCGCATGACCAATTGTGTTAAGGATGCTTTCTGATTTTCGTTGTGATCGTGGATGTTGCATCAGGGGCTTGAACGTACATTTGGGAAGGGAAGGTGTTCTCGGGAAAATCACTATGTATATTACATACATGTTCAATCTCGTGCCTACCGGGGGCAAATACATCATGCAGTTAATGTCATGGTTAGCTTAAAAAAGAGAAAGCAAAAGAGGAAACATCAAACGACGAACAAAACAATGCAGATCGCAATGTTGGTAAGACTATAAAGGAAAGCTGACCTGTGCAGAGCCTAATTACAAACTTCGTTGAGCATGAAAAGGGTGAATACCAATCATGAGTATTTCTAGTACAGGATATTGTTTCTTTTGTCAACACATGGTGGCAATTTATTTGACATCGGTTTTATAGATGGGCAACGAATAGCAACGAATAGCATTCCTCGTGTATTAAATATTAAACAATTTTCCCTAAGAAATATATTGAATGTATTGGCAAGTCTTGTGAGGAATCGCGTGTTCTTTCTATCATGCTGAATGTGTGTAATTATTTTACTGCAAATACATAATCTGAAATTGACGAAGTTACCAAATGACAGATTACATTATCGCTGACGACACACATAAACTGTTTAGTTTCATTATTTGCGTGACGCAGTTTACTATTCTAGAATAACAAAGTAAAATATATTTAGCTTGTCTATTGTGCCTACTGTTATTTATGCATACAAATGTAAGTGTTCAACACGTCACATAATATCATAGGGGTACACATAAAAAGAACGCGCCATTCGTACGTTTGTTATACAAATTCAAATTAATGTGTATAACCGGGGACCATTAAGCGTCGCAGTTGCACTACACATTTGTGATATGAACACAAGTTGTCAACATTGTCCAGTTGCAAACATGCTCGTGCTCAACGTGTCACGTACGGTGTCACTCTTACTGGAAATTGGCGTACGTGTCAAACTGAGACATGTATGCCAGCGCCAACTCGTACAGGAACCGGTACTGGGTCTACAAAAGGATGACAACATGTTGTTCAGTGACTGGATAACACATCAGTTTATGAAGAACATCATTGTGGGTATACCATCAACAGTAGTAGTAGCAGCACCAACATCAGCAGCAGCCACAAAAACAACAACCATTTGCTACAACTGCACCAGCAGCCGCAGTAGCAACGATAAAACATAGTTTTACTAGTTATAAACCAACTTGTCGTGGTGGTGTTGGTGGTATTGTCAATTTTACTGGTTGCTGTTGTAGATGGCGGAAGGTAGTGGTGGTGTATAATGGAGGTAGTGGGTTGTATTGATGTTGTTGTGATCAATGTTGACTGAACTACTTTTATTTTGTACTTGAGTAAACGTACAAGTAACTCACCTCAAAACTACATAAGTAAAAGTACATTGAAAAAACCCAACTTGAGTAAAAAGTAAAAGTAACTTTCAAATGTACTTGAAGTAATAGTAAAAGTAAACGTACAATTCACCGTTTTAATTTCAACATTTCAGCAGGCACACAAAATGCGAGACTAAAGTAAATACTTTACTCTACACGAACCTTAACCCAATAACACTCTCTGCAACAGGAAGTTATATAATTATAGACTATTGTTCATCTACCACTATCGTCCCCCTGGATCTCGCGAGATTTTGCCACTAAATACATGTATGACGGGGTATGACCTTACGTGAATATCGTGTCATCCAACCACACGTACAATAATAGCGCTTCTTTCACTGGATAATAACCGTCGGACGATAGTCGTCGATAGCAGTATTTATTCGCCTCCATGTTTACTGTTATGAAAATTGCAAGTATTTCACTAAGATGATTCTGTCCAACAATTTGGTTGCATAGCATGAAATAAATAAGTGGTAGGAAGTTACAATAGGGGTCTATTTCACAAAAGTTGCTTAAGATTATTTTATGAAAAGGGCATTGTTTACATTAAGAGCTAATGAGGGGACCATAGACATAGTCGTCAAGCTCAGTAAAATGCAGTATACTACACACAATAGCAGTATAGTTACGAACATGGGCACTTGTTTAGTATCCGGGCCCACCTCAATTTCGTCGGTAGAACTACACGTTTGCCTAAATTTGAAAGCTCAGTGCGTTAGATCCACCATTCAACATCACCCCTGTCATATTTATGTAACACAAATATTGCGTTTCGTAACATAAATATATAAATAGTAACATCCATAAAAAAAAATTCCAACGACTTCCCGTGCGGTGTTCTCTTATTTATAGAGGTCAGCGTTGACGCGCTATCCCAAAGCGAGGTTTGTATGCAAATACGATTGCGACCAGGCCGGTGAATCGGCGATAGGATCCCCCTGGCGACTAGACACGGAAATATTGTAACGAAAATAGTTCGCGAAGTAAACGAAAGTAACAAAGTAAACGTATTGTTACTTTTGATAAAACTACTTCGTTACAAGTAAAAGAACTTTATTAAAATTGTATGTCGTTACATGCCGATTACTTGAAAAAACTACTTAGGTATTGTAACGAAGTATTTGTACTTCGTTACATGCCACCAATGATTGTGATGGTGATTTTAATAATACTCGTTGGAGCGGTGTTATAGTAATGGTGGTGGTAATTACGCTGTCGATTTTACAGTATTGTACATGGAAATCAATACACGGATTGGCGTGAGAGGTTGAAGCGTAAATGGAACCTTCTTGCCGTGGTGGGCAGGAGATATTAACGACAATTCGTATCACCAATTAATTAAACTACGGCCGAAAGATTGCGACCGCGAAACTGACCAGGTCTGTAACGAGCTGAGGCCGGGTTGTGCGGACGTGTTGAACGGCGTGGAAGACATCCACCTCCTGTTCCACCTTCATGTGTTCGAGCATGTAGCTGGCGGCACACACGAGTCCACAGCGCCTAGCACCGTCCCTAGCAGTGGCCGATATGCATGTGTTAATATGTGTGTACTTTAGACGTATGTTGTGTATTAATATACACCTCAATACCGCCGACTAATTGGTTGGCTTGAGCTGAGGTCGAATTTTCATGCGGCAGATGATCTGGGAATGCAACACTATCTAATGTCTTGGCAGATCCGAACAAAACATACACCGTTATCCGGGGGACATAGCTGCAGACAACGGTTGACGTGATGTGAAGCCATTGTTTTACATCCGTAGAATAACCATTCGAAGGTTGTGCGGATACATTTTAAATAACCGGAAATATAGTATTGAATGCACTGTGCAGTATGCACTAGCATATTAGTACAGACGAAATCACTCACGAGCAGTGCAATATAATCGGTCCATTTCCGTTCTGCTGCTGCCATTTCTCGACGACGTCTAGTAAGTCAAGAATAACCGCCTTGATGGTTGGCACCGACTCGGTCTTGTTCCAGCCATTCTTGAGGTGGAATTGTTTCACCACGGTCGGGTCACCTGCCGACTGACATAGACAGTCGCTACGTTATTATGCTTATCATTACAACATGCTATTATTATAAACCGACTGAAAATGTAGTTACGATTAACTTTTCTTCGAACTCTATTAAACACTACGTACATAAATAAATGGTTGTAAGTTGTGCGGTGTATATATGTATAAGGGGTCATCCATAAAGTACTCCAGGCGAGTTGGGTCCTCCGCTATGGTACGCACAGTCTTTGCTGGAGGACGTAGAGAGAATGTTATCGGAAAAGCACATGGCAGAGCATAGATGTGCAGCACCTGAACATAAATAGTGGTTGCTTGCTGTATCGTTTCACCAGTAAAATGAGTACATTAACACGAGTCCAAATACAACATACCCGACCAGATTTGATGAGTTTGAACTCTCGTACTGTAACGTTGTTGTTTTCGGCTGACTCCACAAGTTCAACTTCGAATGGACCGTACTGACACTTTTCCTCTATGTTTTCCGGCCAGTAGGCGGCGCACTGTATGAAGAGAAACAAGAGGTACTTTAATATCAACATATTTAAAAGTCATTTAATTCACATATGTGAACATAGTACAATATGAATGCAATGGATAATTTAAGAATGCGTATGAAAATGTTTTGCGATTTGACAAGGGGAATCTGGTAAGAAGTGTTGTATTTGTAAGTGGTACACTATGCTCTTACGTCATCTGTGTCAGTATCAACGTCGAGCATGATGACAGTGCGAGACACGTGATCATACAATAACCTCCACATGTCAACCACGGTTGAAGCCATTGGCGACTGGGCGATGATGTAGGCATTGCGCTCCTTGAAGCCCTGGAACGGTGAAAACTTACAGCATTATCGGGTGATGGTCACACTGACATTCTGTAATAAATCAAAAATAAATAGTAGTGTCGCCCAGCACAACATATATCACAGCAAACTATCATGCGTGATGGTTTTATTAAACATTTCAATTTTTTTATTTTAAACATTACTCAACTAGTGAAGACAGACTAATCTAGAATGAATTTGTATGGTGCATGTTATATACGTGTAGAAAATGTACACAATTATTTAAGAATATAATCGGAGAGATGCGCCAGTTGGTACAAACAGAGATGGAGGCTAGCCGATGCCACGGACTTGGTTGCTTGGCTGCAACTTTGTTATACACTACTTACGTGCACGAAGACAGCGTTGATGTAATCGTTTCCTTCCTTGCAGGGCGTAGTGAGGTACGGCCGATGCTTATCGTCTGTATGTGTGGATAATATATTAATAAGAGTAACTTGATTATACTGCAACACAACATTGGCCTGTGCTTCTGATTATGTAAATTGTTTGCTCACAATATTATGCTACGCATACCGAAATAAAGCGAGGCATGTTTGTATTCCAGTGAGGAAAGTTGGTATATAAATATTTAAGTTACAAATTATATAATTCTTGGTTTTTATTGAAGGAACTAATATTATATCACAAGTACGTAGGCCTAACTGACCACACATTTCAGCAGAATCAATAGAACGATCCGTATATAACTGGAGGCACTGAATCTCTAAATCTATTTAAAAGAATATGTGTTAATCATTACAAATTAAACGACAACAATTATAACAAAGGTACGTCAACAAACCGGGAATGATGTCAATTACGCGATTCTTCCCAACGTTGTTTGGTTCGAGAGCAGCACAGTGGGTTCTCTTTGTCAGGGGCTTCAGTGCGTTAAGATGCTGCAATGAAACAAACAAATGTATGTGTAGGCCCCGAGCTCGGCGGTGCTCATACAGCTCAAAACAGACACACGCACGCACGCACACACGCACGCACGCTCGTCCCTACACACACCACTGCTTTCTTGCCGATACTGATGATGCGTCATACACAAGAGCTACCAGCTGATATCGGTGCGAAATGTTACAAAATATTGGACATGAATGAAGCGGAGTTGAGAAATGAGTTAACATGATCATGTGCGGTCTTATATAGCTTCGGTTCTACTAATTAGCACTACCCAAACACGTTACCTGTAACATACATGTCTAAAAGAAAGCCAACATAACTTCTTTGGAAAGCCAACGCCTAGTTAATGTAGAGTGTTCGATATTACACATGCTTATAAAATCAGCCTGCTTATGTGAACGCTGATTTTCTTAATTAATGTTGCTGTTAGCTGGTTCCAATGCGGCATTGCAATGACAACTCAACACACTTCAAACTGTTTGCTGAGTTTCTTGTCTTTGCACAGTTCAACGAAGGCATCCTTCAGTTGCGAGCATAATACGACGGTGACTTCACTCGACTCTATGATAGCCTGGTAGACATACACGTACTGGTCCTGGCAAAGAACAACAACGAAATACGTACAATGCAAACTATATGCGCTACACAATACAACTAACGTAGTACTCTTAATATGATTGATTACAAACAAAACCTCTAATAATTTTAGTAGTTTTGCCAGTCCGCAAACTATTACAAGACGTCAAAGTATCGTTGTCTTACACTGAACGAATCCAATCTGACAAATAGTGTTTTATTAAAAGTCGATAGTTTTTTGGATCAAAATTACATTACAAATATATCCTGTTCGTAGAACTTAAATCGAAAAAAATAAAATAAACAGTTAAATTATTATGAAATGTTGATAATGCATGATGTGATGTGATGACGTAATCTCACCAATGTCTGGACCATGCTGATTCTCTGAGTTCGTAGAAGTTTGACGCACTCGAAAACGTCGACTGAGTCCTCGGCCGCTACTTGTTGAGTCAGTATGTCGATGGCGATGAATGTTCCCGTCCGACCGACACCAGCACTACCGAGAATCACAAGACATAATAACAAAGTATTCACAAAGGTTCCGGGCCGACGCCAATACTAAGGAGACACGCACAATATACAGTAACAAAGTACGTATCACAGGTTCCTGTCCTACCGACGCCAGCAGTACTGAGAAACACAAGTCGGAATAAAACACAATAACAAAGTATTTATAAAAGTAATACACCAGCGTATGCCATACGTGCTACACATACACATGTAGGTATATGTCGCTAACGGGGAACATTACATGTTGTATTGTTGGTTGGTAATCGAAATATACATTGACCACCACCATTGTTAACGCCATCACACCCGCCACCGCCACCGCCACCGCCACCGCCACCGCCACCGCCACCGCCACCGCCACTGCCACCGCCACCGCCACCGCCACCGCCACCGTCATGTTTGGTTGCTATATTCCTCATGCCATTGTGATGAAAACTGCAATTTAAAACAGTGTAATCTCACGCAGTTACCTGCAGTGCACGAGCAGCGGACCGCGCCTCTGCGAGTCGAAGCTGTGCACTTTTCTGTGGAAGGCCAGGAGCGGGTAGGCGTTATCCGGAGTGCCCTTGTCCGGCCACGCCGTGAAGTGGAACTGGTGAATCTTTCTCATCTTCTTCATCCCCTGTGTGAGAGCGAAGCCAGCGGCACAATCACACAACGAAACATGAGGATATAACATAATAATGTTTAACTTTCATCATAACAAAGTTTCTTATGATCGTACCACACCGAAGCAAAGTGTTTAAGCTGACTAACAGTAAGGTGTTTGGGTTCAAACTGCATTGAATGAATTCTCAACCAATATCACTGTGTAAAGCAAAGTAGTATTACCTAATAATATAAACTTTAAACAGCTGTCAATCGTTGCCATATACTGATGTTATCCGGGAGGAACATATTTATACATTTCACGACTAATAAATTATTCATGGCACTAGGATACCCATTACGGCTATTATTAAGTCTCACTCGAGTTTACACAACTTTCAAAACACAAACACTTTCATACATACAATCGATCAAATTTATACAAATTGGTACGAATTACTTGTTTTAGCGACGCACCTCGTTCTTCAGCGTAAATTCTCTAATTACGTAATCGGCGAACGTTTCCTCGCTGACCCTCTCCGCGATGAAGTGGCCCCAAGACTGCGTTTTGCCTTTCTCCGGCCAGTACTGACTGCACTTTTCCTGCCCAGACAAAATCCATCTAATGATATGTTATCTGTTCCATCGTCATTTAAAAACTTATCTTTACAACCTTGCTTATCCACCATAGCTCCCTATTGCCTTGACCCATCTGTCGACAACTGGAATACTGCTTATGGATTTTGAGATTGACCAATCCTTTTGTGCTGATGCGCCTCTGAGCTTGGTTAAGGATTTATGAGTTATCTTATTATTGTTATATTATTATATAACCACACTGCGGTGTGGTATATCAAAGCGTCATGTAAATTGTAAACAAATTGCTACTTAAAAAGTGCCTAAGAAACATAGGATTTTATACGTATGTGCATGAATTTCATTTGTACAGCAAGTGGGTAACTGTACATTAGATCATTATTTATAATTAATTGCATGTACACAACGCATAGCATGATACACAGTTGGAACACTAGTCTGAATGTAAATGATATTCTGACGGAGAGGCCCTACCTTGCCATGTTCGTAGAGGTTTGCGAGCATCACGATCGTGTTCGTCTTCTCCTGCCAAACCATTCGCCACATGTCTTCAATGGTCCAGGGTTTTGGACCTATCAACAAGAAAACTGCTACTCCAATATGATGCATTTTCAAACATATTAATAGGATCTCGATCTCAATATTTGTCTCGTAGTTAAGCAACTGATAAAATATAAATGTTTATTTACTCAATGATGCAACTGTTAGAAAAAATCGCCTTGAAGCTAACAAACAAAAATTGCACAATCCAGCTGTACAATTCCGTTAACAAAAAATTGTAAATGTTAATTCCAACCAGAGTCAGTTTATAGAATTACCGTGAAAACGTGACTGCTAAGGGTAAGGGTGCCATTATCTGATGTCAGACAATATGAAACATGTGGTACCTTGACAAGC